>BQMB01000299.1:0-202500 GCA_027943415.1 Closterium sp. NIES-67 | reverse complement strand
GACAGTGGGGCGGGGGAGGGGAGGGGGGGAAGTGAGGAGGGCGAAGGACGGGGCGAGGGGGGGAGAGAGGGCTATGCGGACAGCGAGCACGTGAGGGCAGGTGCAGGGGCGCAGGAGAAAGTGGTGGAGGGGCGCGGGGTGAAGGCAGGGGCCACGGCAGGGGCAGATGCAGGGACGACGGAAGGGACAGACGTAGGGGCAGAGGTACGGGCAGAGGTACGGGCAGAGGTACGGGCAGAGGTACGGGCAGAGGTACGGGCAGAGGTACGGGCGAAGGTAGTGGCTGAAGACGAAGAGGAGACAAGGCAGGGGGGAGGAGCGAAGGGTGGAGATGAGGGAGGAGAGGAGGAAAGAGAGGAGGAAGGGAAGGAGAGAACAGAGACAGGAGGAGAGTGGGGAAGGGAAAGGAAAGGGGAAGGGAAAGACGGAGACGAGGAAGCGCAGGAGGGAGAAGGCCGGGGAGGAGTGGAAGAGAAAGGAAGAGAGGAGGGAAGGGTGGAGGGAACTGGGAAAGGAGGAGAGGGGGGAGAGGAGGAAGGAAAGAAGGGTGGAGAGGAGCGGGGAGAGGATAAAGCGATGCGAGTTGACAGAGGGGGACGGGGGGACGAGGGGGGCGAGCAGCGGTTAGAGGGCGCGGCTGCAGGTGGCGGGGGGGATGGCGGCGGCACACGAGCTGAACGGGGGGGGGGCGCGCAGGGGGCGGGGGAGAGGAGGAGACGGAGGGAGGGGAAGGGGTTGAGGGGACGGGCAAGGCTGCAGGGGATGCGCCTGAGGTGGGGGGGATGCAGAGGGAGAGGAAGAGGAAGAGGAAGAGGAAGAGGGAGGAGCAGCGAGGCGGTGGAGAGGGCAGCAGCAGGCGCGAAGAGGGGGATGCGGGTGGGGAAGGAGGGGGAGGGGGGGATGCGCCTGAGGAGGGAGGTGGGTGCGTGAAGGGTGCAAATGGGGCTGCTGAGGCGAGCGAGAGGGAGGAGGGGAGGTGGAGGGGGAGGGAGAGGAGGGCGGGGACGGAGGGAAAGATAGAGGGGGTGGGAGTGGCGGGAGAGGCGGAGAGGCAGCCGTGGGCGCGGATGGGAGGAAAGGTGAGGTGCAGGGGGGGGACGCGGATGGGAGGAAAGAAGCGCGATGCGATGACGAGGAACGGGAGGAGGGAGAGGAGAACGGGGAAGGGGAGGACGGTGGAGACAGGGAGGACGGGACAGAGGGGGCGGACAGGGGAGAACAGCGGGGGCATGAGGAGGTAGATATGAGTGGGGAGGGCGGGGCAGAGGCCAGGCCATGTGAGAGAGGAGTGGTGTCTCACGGCAGTGCTGCTCGCCGTGCTGGTCAGGCCACTCCTTGCAAGAGCGTAGCTGCAAATGATGTGAATGCCGCTTCACCTACAGCCAACGTGGTTACACCTGCAGCCAACGTGGCTACACCTGCAGCCAACGTGGTAACACCTGCAGCGAATGTGCTTTCACCTGCAGCGAATGTGCTTTCACCTGCAGCGAATGTGGTAACACGTGGCAGCAGTGGTGGGAAGCTCAGCAAGAAAAAGAGGAAGCAGAGGAAAGAAAGAGAGAGGGAGGAGGCAGCGAGGCAGGCGGGTGCGGCAGGGGCCCTGCACAGCGGGGCGCAGGGCCGTGGGGGGGCAGCGCAGGGCGGTGGGGGGGCAGCGCAGGGCCGTGGGGGGGCAGCGCAGGGCCGTGGGGGGCAGCGCAGGGCGGTGGGGGGGCAGCGCAGGGCCGTGGGGGGCAGCGCAGGGCCGTGGGGGTGCAGCGCAGGGCCGTGGGGGGCAGCGCAGGGCCGTGGGGGGGCAGCGCAGGGCCGTGGGGGGGCAGCGCAGGGCGTGGGGGGCAGCGCAGGGCCGTGGGGGGGCAGCGCAGGGCCGTGGGGGTGCAGCGCAGGGCCGTGGGGGGGCAGCGCAGGGCCGTGGGGGGCAGCGCAGGGCCGTGGGGGGCAGCGCAGGGCCGTGGGGGGCAGCGCGGGCGGGGGGGCAGCGCAGGGCGGTGGGGGGGCAGCGCAGGGCCGTGGGGGGGCAGCGCAGGGCCGTGGGGGTGCAGCGCAGGGCCGTGGGGGGCAGCGCAGGGCCGTGGGGGGCAGCGCAGGGCCGTGGGGGGGCAGCGCAGGGCCGTGGGGGGGCAGCGCAGGGCCGTGGGGGGGCAGCGCAGGGCCGTGGGGGTGCAGCGCAGGGCCGTGGGGGGGCAGCGCAGGGCCGTGGGGGGGCAGCGCAGGGCCGTGGGGGGGCAGCGCAGGGCCGTGGGGGGCAGCGCAGGGCCGTGGGGGTGCAGCGCAGGGCCGTGGGGGGGCAGCGCAGGGCCGTGGGGGGCAGCGCAGGGCCGTGGGGGGGCAGCGCAGGGCCGTGGGGGGGCAGCGCAGGGCCGTGGGGGGCAGCGCAGGGCCGTGGGGGTGCAGCGCAGGGCCGTGGGGGGGCAGCGCAGGGCCGTGGGGGGGCAGCGCAGGGCCGTGGGGGGGCAGGCCAGGCGCGCAGGGCAGCGGAGGGCAGCACGCCTGTTAGGGCAGCCCTGCGGGCGCCCCTGCCGTTTCTGAGCCCAGTGGTGGCCGCTGCCTCGCCGCCCTCCAGCGGGGGGAGGACAGCGCGGGAGCGCAGGAAGCGCCAGCGGCTGTCCCTTGAAGCCGACTCCACCTCGCCCTCCCTCCTCGCCCTGCCCACGGCTCACCCGCGCTGATTTGCCCGTTGATTTGCCCGCTGACTTGCCCGCTGACTTGCCCGCTGATTTGCCCGCTGACTTGCCCGCTGACTTGCCCGCTGATTTGCCCGCTGATTTGCCCGCTGACTTGCCCGCTGATTTTGCCCTGACTTGCCCTGATTGGCCCATATCGTCTCCCGCACCGCAGCCTGATTTGGGGGTGCATCGATGCCGTCTCGTGGCCCAAGTGCTCCACCACGCACTTGAGCGTCCCTCATGGCACAACATGGCCCGTCCTGTCGTGTGTCACAGCCCTTTGCCGCATGCCCTTGAGCGTGCCGCGTGAGCAGAGGTGTAGCAGAGGCGGAGCACGCAGCAGCGCAGGCTGTGGTGCTGCGGCATCTGCCTGGGTGGTGACGTGGCTGTGAACTTGGAGGTGGCAGAATGGAGAGGGCGCACAGTGTGCAGGCAGGCAGGCAGGAGAGGGTCGCACTGCCACAGACAGCTGGGAATGGAGTGGGAGTGCAGTTGTAGATGGGGTGGGATGAGATGCCACGTGCAGAGCTGTGACTGCATGCCCTGCTGTGCGTGGTCTGCTGTGAACCTGTCAAATGCTATTTGCCAATGAGCACGGGCTTGATTCTGCTGCATCACCTTCCCTTTCAGCATGTCCAGTTTCCACACACTGCTTGCTGCGTTCGGGGCGGAGTGCCAGCTTACCTTTTAGGCTTTTAGTATACATCATTAGTTGAGCCTATTTTGTTGTATACACTTTGACTCTCATAGAAAGCAGTCTACTTTGATAAAATGAGTCTACTGTGGGCCATGCATTTTAGTCCTCCGCTGGGCTGGGCCCGGCAGTGGCAGCATGGGGAGGGAACAAAGGACGGTCCACACCACACCTTGTCAGGCAGGGGGTCACCCCGACTTGTTGCTTTGCTTGCTGCCCTGGGAGGTATGGCCCACAGGGGGGACCACTGGAGCTACGCCCCACACACATGCTCGGTGCCAGCGCCGGCCACATCACCACCAGCCGCAGCCGCAGGCGCTCCTCTGGCAGCAGGTGGCCGCCGCTGCTGTGCCACCGCTGCTGTGCCGCAGCCGCAGCCGCTGGTAATGGCGGTGGCGGTGGCGGTGGGTCAGGGCGCACTTGGAGTGGGTGAGAGAGCACGCTTCCTCTTGTAGGCGTGTGCAAAGGCCTCCGCTGGTGACTCGCCCTGCAGCGATCCAGGCAGGCTGCAGGCATGGCAGAGGGGGTGATGGCCGGGGGGGGAGAGCAGCATGTGTGCGCGTGGAGAGAGCAGCATGTGTGCGCATGGAGAGAGCAGCATGTGTTTGTGTGGAGAGAGCAGCATGTGTGCTTGTGGAGAGAGCAGCATGTGTGCGCGTGGAGAGAGCAGCATGTGTGCGTGTGGAGAGAGCAGCATGTGTGCGCGTGGAGAGAGGCGCATGTGTGCGCATAGAGAGGGCAGCATGTGTGCGCGTGGAGAGAGGCGCATGTGTGCGCGTGGAGAGAGGCGCATGTGTGCGCGTGGAGAGAGCGCATGTGTGCGCGTGGAGAGAGCGCATGTGTGCGCGTGGAGTGTGCGCGGGGAGAGGGCGAGACAGCGAGAGGTGGAGGGCCACGGCAAAAAGAGGTTGGGGGGAGGCAGGGCGAAGCTGAGAGGAGGATAAAGAATGGAGGGAAAGGAAGCGAGAGCAAGGAAGAAACCAAAACGCTTACCATACATTGTGAAGCCCCACACAAGTCTCGTGTTTACTGCTTGGAAAGGGGGTAGCGACGCAAGACAGTAGCAAGTGTATTAAGCCGACCAGTTTTTTGGGCACAAGATAGTCATTGAAACTAGTGTGCTTGGCGGACCATAGGCCAGTGCACAGCAGCACATGCACGCATACCACATGCAGGCATACCACATGCACGCATACCACATGCAGGCATACCTCATGCAGGCATACCACGTGCAGGCATACCACGTGCAGGCATACCACATGCAGGCATACCACATGCAGGCATACCACATGCAGACATATCACATGCAGGCATACCACATGCAGGCATACCACTTGCAGGCATACCACATGCAGGCATACCTCGTGCAGGCATACCACATGCAGGCATACCACATGCATGCATACCATAGCCCACGACATACCATTGTCCAGCGGTGCGCACGATATGCATGCAGCGCAGGATGTCGCCCGAGTTGATGAGGCGGCAGTGCCAGAGCTTGCCCAGGAAGAGGAAGAGAGAGCTGCGGGGGGCGGAGAGAGGGGCGCGGGAGGTGCAATGAGAAGCGGGATGGGAGAAGATGTGGAGGGCAGGATATGATGGAGGGCAGGAGATGATGGAGGGCAGGAGATGATGGAGGGCAGGAGATGATGGAGGGCAGGAGATGATGGAGGGGAGGAGATGATGGAGGGCAGGAGATGATGGAGAGCAGGAGATGATGGAGGGCAGGAGATGATGGAGGGCAGGAGATGATGGAGGGCAGGAGATGATGGAGGGCAGGAGATGATGGAGGGGAGGAGATGATGGAGGGCAGGAGATGATGGAGAGCAGGAGATGATGGAGGGCAGGAGATGATGGAGAGCAGGAGATGATGGAGGGCAGGAGATGATGGAGGGCAGGAGATGAGGGACGGACCTGGTGTGCTTCATGCGGACGCATTCGGATTCGATGCCACCACCTCACACTCTGCTTGTGTGCGAAACCCGCCAGTCGGCATGGCAAATGGCAACGAGCCTCAAGGTATTCACCTGGTCATGAGTGGCGACAACTGGAGGTATTCACCTGGCCATGAGTGGCGACAACTGGAGGTATTCACCTGGCCATGAGTGGCGACGACTGGAGGTATTTACCTGGCCATGAGTGGCGACAACTGGAGGTATTCACACTCGGAGAAGACGAATGCCTTCACCACCGTCGAATGGTTCTTGTCGGGAAGTTTCCTGCCATCCCCACGGCATATATGTCATTCCTTGTGGCATGGCAAACGTCGACCCCCATGGCATGTGAAATGTCAATATCCATGCCATATCAGGCCACACAGCGCAACCTGGCACGAGGCAGTGAAATATGTGGCAGCATGACAGCATGGCAGCATGGCAGCATGGCAGCATGGCAGCATGACAGCATGGCAGCATGGCAGCATGGCGGCATGGCGGCATGGCGGCATGGCGGCATGGCAGCATGGCGGCACGGCAGCACGGCAGCATGGCAGCATGACAGCATGGCAGCATGGCAGCATGGCGGCATGGCGGCATGGCAGCATGGCGGCATGGCAGCATGGCAGCATGGCAGCATGGCGGCATGGCAGCATGGCGGCACGGCAGCACGGCGGGGATACGAGGCCGCGCAAACGACTTGGGAGGCGAGGGACAGGCGGGAAGAGAGGGAGTGCACGAGAGCGAGGGGGCATGCAGTAAGGAGGGTCCCATACGGAGAGGTGGGCAGGAGAGGGAGACACGAGGGGAGGAGGCCCAAGGTGGTTCACACGGAGAGGGGTGCATGGGCTCACACGTGGAGGGAGCGCAGGAGTCGGTTCCAGGCGGCCATGAGGTGCACGTCTTGCGGCGGCACGTCCGTGAAGTCCTGCAGCAGCTGGGGGGGGCAGGCGGGTGGCGGTGGCGGTGGCAGGGGTGGGATGGCAGGGTGAACGGGAAAGAAGGGAGCACAGCAGCAAGGAACAAAAGACGGAGAATGTGAGTCGAGGGGAAGGAGTGTGTGCCGAACAAGTCTTTCGACGCTGTTTCACTCGGTTGTAACCTGCAACCAACCACTGCACTCCCTGCACTCCCTGCACCCCCTGCACTCACTCGCTCCTCTTCCTCATCCACATTGCTCTTGTCCTCGCTGCCCCACCTGCAATGGATGGTGATGGTGATAGTGATGGTGATGGTGATGGTGATGGTGATGGTGATGGTGATCGTGATCGTGATCGTGATCGTGATCGTGATGGTGATCGTGATCGTGATGGTGATGGTGATCGTGATGGTGTCCATGCAACACCCATGCACATGCCCGTGCACCCAAACATGCAGAGAACATGTTTGCACCCCCAGAAACCCATGCACGCATACAGGCACTTGCACAAACACAGGTGCTAGTATCCATGTTAACAGACAGATGGAGCATGTTCGCATGGTCATTCGCATGGAGCATCCACGTGCACATGTACAACACACTCAGACAAACAGCAGGAGAAACAGCAGGATTGTGGCAGATAAATCTGATGTGCCTTGAGTCAAACAGCAGCACATGGTTGGTTTACTCGGAAAGCACACTGTGGCACATGCATGGCACACGATGCATGCATGGTACACGATGCATGCATGGTACATGATGCATGCATGGTACATGATGCATGCATGGTACATGATGCATGCATGGCACATGATGCATGCATGACACTGCGTGGGTGGAAATTCCCCTCAGGCATTGCTGTGCCTGGCATCCCGTGGTGTGGTCCTGACGCTGGAGCGTGATCGCACCACCCGCACGGCACCAATATGCACGGCACCACATGCACGGCACCAATATGCACGGCACCACATGCACGGCACCACATGCACAGCACCACATGCACAGCACCACATGCACGGCACCACATGCACGGCACCACATGCACGGCACCAGCATGGCACCACGTGCATGGCACCACATGCACGGCACCAGCATGGCACCACGTGGCGTATGATGAAGCCAGGACATCTGTTGACATGTCATTGCACGTGATGGCATGTCATTTCACATAATGGCATGTCATTGCATATGATGGCATGGCGTCGCGTGTGATGGCATGTCATTGCATATGATGGCATGGCATCGCGTGTGATGGCATGTCATTGCATATGACGGCATGTCGTTGCATGTCATTGCAATGTCATTGCGTATGAGGGCATGTCATTGCAATGTCATTGCATATGTGGGCATGTCATTGCATGGATGTGCAATATCCACAACTCACAATCTGTTGAGACGTCTGATCGCTTCCTTCTCCACATTCTCCTCCTTGCTATCACTGCTCCCCTTCCCCCCCTCTGCCTCCCCACTCCTGCTCCCTCCGCCTCTCCCTGCACCCCTGCCTCTTCCCCCTCCTCTCCCCCCCCTTCCTCTTCCTCGTCGTCCTGAGGCCAAGGAGCGCGGGCAGGAGAAGGGCGGGCAGGAGAAGGGCGGGCAGGAGAAGGGCGGGCAGGAGGCGAGCAGGAGACGGGCGGGCAGGAGAGGGGCGGGCAGGAGAGGGGCGGGCAGGAGAGGGCGGGCAGGAGAAGGGCGGGCAGGAGAAGGGCGGGCAGGAGAAGGGCGGGCAGGAGAAGAGCGGACAGGATCGGAAGGGAGACAATGGAACAGGCATGATGGGAGCATGTGGACGGAGAGAGGGCAAGTGAGGACGGGTGCACGCCAGAGATGTGTCGAGTGCATCAGCACTGGCGCACGCCACATGCGCCTTCATGAAGCACCCCATTGTGCGCCTTCATCAAGCACCCCATTGTGCGCCTTCATCAAGCACCCCATCCAGCGCCATCAGCACCCTCCGCGCCCATCAGCACCCATCCAGCGCCTTCATCAAGCACCCCATCCAGCGCCTTCATCAAGCACCCCATCCAGCGCCTTCATCAAGCACCCCATCCAGCGCCTTCATCAAGCACCCCATCCAGCGCCGCCACCCCTCACCCCTGGGCGGCTCCTTGACGCGGAACAGCGGCTGGCGGCGGTTTGCGCTGCAGTAGTCGTACAGCACCTCCTCGCCCGCCCGCAGCGACCTCAACGCAAAGATGCCAACGCGCGGCACGCCACTCACGTTGACCACCTACCGGGGCGCATGCATTGATGGGTGCACGCATTGATGGGTGCACGCATTGATGGGTGCACGCATTGATGGGTGCACGCATTGATGGGTGCACGCATTGATGGGTGCATGCATTGATGGGTGCACGCATTGAGGGCCAATGCATTAGCCAATGCATTGAAGGCAAATTCACGCAATGTGATGGGTGAAAGAGCCATTTCGCTCAAGCTAGCGAGGAATTTTTGCTCACACGTGCATGCACACACGTGCATGCTCACACGTGCATGCTCACACGTGCATGCTCACACGTGCATGCTCACACGTGCATGCTCACACGTGCATGCTCACACGTGCATGCTCGCACGTGCATGCTCACACGTGCATGCTTGCACGTGCATGCTCACACGTGCATGCTCACACGTGCATGCTCACACATCCATGCGTCCCTCCATTCGTCACGCCGTGTGGCGCCTGCCCATCCCACCTTGCAGAAGCAGTTGG
This sequence comes from Closterium sp. NIES-67, assembly GCA_027943415.1. Taxonomy (NCBI): domain Eukaryota; kingdom Viridiplantae; phylum Streptophyta; class Zygnematophyceae; order Desmidiales; family Closteriaceae; genus Closterium; species Closterium sp. NIES-67. The sequence continues at coordinate 193,580 of BQMB01000299.1, read as the reverse complement.
CATGGCTCCTCGAGTGGTTGGCAAACTTGAGCGTGCTGCCCTTGTGCTCCGCGTCCAACACATCCTGCCACCGCCCATGGCCACGCGCAACCGCAACCACCATGCACACTCACACACACGCACGCAAGGAGGTCATATCATCTACAGCCCGGCCAGGCTCGCATTATTCCACCATGCACAACTCACCCACTCCTCGCACGCCACCCTCCTGGCACGCCACCCCCCTGGCACGCCAACCCCTGGCACGCCACACTCACGGTGCTGGTGAGTTCGAACTCGTACGTCTTGCTCCCCGAATCGTCGTTCCCCACCACCTCGCCCGTGTACTCCCCCACCAGCTCGCCGCGCCGCGCCTTCCCCTGCCCACCATGCCACGCCCCGAGGCACGGGTGCCGCGATGGGAGAGCCCAAGAAAGGGCAGCCAACGTGATTGAGCAACAGATGCTGGTGCGGCACGACGCACCACGCAGGATGCAGGAGGTGGCCACATGGCGGGAAAGCAGGACGGCAGGCAGCAGTGCTTAGAATCGGTGCGGCCTTGTATGCGTCACATGATCACACACGCCACCTCACGCGCCTGACATACATGCCATGGAAAGACATGCCATGACACCACATGCGGACACATGGCCCGTGCAATGAGTGTCCTGTGTGACGGGCATGGCGATGCACCCACCAGCAGGTATGCTCCCATCCCCGCCAGCGCTGACGGCTTCACCTCAACCTGCACGCGGCCCACATGCAGGGGGGAGGCAGGGCGAGGGCAGGGAGAAGTGAGGATGGGGACAGAATGACACATGCAGACGGAGGGATGATGAGTGCAGACATGCGTCATGCCATGCTGCCATGCTCCCATGCTCCCATGCTGCCATGCTGCCATGCTCCCATGCTCCCATGCTGCCATGCTGCCATGCGGCCGTGCACCCAAGCGTGGGTGGCATCCCATGCGGCCAGGCGTGGGTGGCATCCCACCTGCACGGAGTGGCGGAGCGCCATCTGCATGTTGCGGCATGACCCGGGCTCCGTGCTGCAGCAGGGCAGGCAGGGCAGGCAGGGCGGTTGGGCACGAGAAGAGTCGCAGATGCGAGTGCATGGATGGGACCAAGTGAGGGCGCATGTCAACTGTGCGCCTCACCTCTTGCACTGCCTGCACATGTCTCGCCTCTTGCACTGCCCGCACATGTCTCACCTCTTGCACTGCCCGCAGATGTCAGGGTCGCACTCGCGGTGAGCCTGCATGCATAGGCACGTGAGCAGGGTGCAGGGGCCGCGGCAGTGACAGCCGGGAAAGAAGTTGCAGCAGTCCGTGGAGCACCTGAGAGCGCCCCGCAGCCACAGCAGTGGACGGAGAGGGGGTGAGCGGATGGCCCGGCAGGTGAAGGCATGCCGACATTCACACGTGGATGCACGAGCGAGCAGCTTGACTGCGTGGTGCGCACTCATGCTCCGATACAGGATGGCTCACTTAAGACGATCACTTGAGGGCAGTGAGTGCATGACCAGGCGTCGTGGCAGTGAGTGCATGACCAGGCGTCGTGGCAGTGAGTGCATGACCAGGCGTCGTGGCAGTGAGTGCATGACCAGGCGTCGTGGCAGTGAGTGCATGACCAGGCGTCGTGGCAGTGAGTGCATGACCAGGCGTCGTGGCAGTGAGTGCATGACCAGGCGTCGTGGCAGTGAGTGCATGACCAGGCGTCGTGGCAGTGAGTGCATGACCAGGCGTCGTGGCAGTGAGTGCATGACCAGGCGTCGTGGCAGTGAGTGCATGACCAGGCGTCGTGGCAGTGAGTGCATGACCAGGCGTCGTGGCAGTGAGTGCATGACCAGGCGTCGTGGCAGTGAGTGCATGACCAGGCGTCGTGGCAGTGAGTGCATGACCAGGCGTCGTGGCAGTGAGTGCATGACCAGGCGTCGTGGCAGTGAGTGCATGACCAGGCGTCGTGGCAGTGAGTGCATGACCAGGCGTCGTGGCAGTGAGTGCATGAGCAGGCGTCGTGGCAGTGAGTGCATGACCAGGCGTCGTGGCAGGCATCCCCACCTGCACTGTTTCTCGCAGAAGTTGTTTCCCTGGCGGCACGCACAGCTGCCTGGGGAGCACGGCCCCACGCACGAGCATGGATGGTACGGCTCCTGGCAGCAAGAGGGGCAGCACACACACGGCGACGGCACGAGTAAGAGACACTGCGGCAATGACTTGGGCAGTCGCCCGTGGTCGGTATCGGAATGCCCGTAGCAGCAGGAGCACACACAGCAGCAGGAGCACCCACACCCCCGCTGTCGGCACTCACGACTTCCCCCGGCTGGATTCTTCCCCGCTGCTGCATCAGCGCCCGCACGGACGCGCTGGTTGCTGCCGCACCTGCCGCCCCCCCCCTCTCCCTCTCCGCCTCCAGCCACCACGCATGGCGCCTGGGGTTGCTGGGACCCACTCCGGTGCGGCCCTCAGCCACGCCTTCCTGCACGAACGAGAGCAGGGCGAGGGCGCGGGAGAGGGAGAGGGAGAGGCAGAGAGAGATGGAGAGGGAGAGGGAGAGGGTGAGGGAGAGGGAGTGGGAGAGGGTGAGGGAGAGGGAGAGGGTGAGAGAGAGGGAGACCCTTAGGGTCCTCCGGCACGGGCTGTTAGGACTCACCTTTGTGCGTGTCCCTATGCCTTGCACGTACCCTTCGTCTATGTAATACAAAGTACCAATAGGGTGAGGGAGAGGGAGAGCGTGAGGATGAGGGAGAGGGACCATGGACACGCGGTTTGAGGCTCTCAAAGCAAACGACTTGAACCCCACGAGCTACACTACACACGGATTGGCTGCACCTTGTGCAGGCGGCTGTACCTGGTGCAAGCGGCTGTATCTGGTGCAGGTGGCAGTACCTGGTGCAGGCGGCTGTACCTGGTGCAGGTGGCGCATGAGCGCATGCAGCTCAATGCAGGTCCGCAGGCCCCTCTGCAGCGTGCTGGCCAGCAGACAGCTGCGCGCACAGATGGGTGCAGAGGACAGAAGCAGAAGAGCACGGGCACGCCAATGGTACTAGATGGCAGAATAAGATCTTCAATAGGCGGACCCCAATGGCACCATGCGATGGCAAGTGGCAATGACCAACATCGGAGAGCATTGCGTGCAAGGCTGTGATCTCCTAGTGTGTGCACGTGCCTGCCCCACCTGCCTGCCTGCCCCTCTGCCCACCTGCCCACCTGCCCCTCTGCCCACCTGCCCCCCTGCCCCTCTGCCCACCTGCCCCCCTGCCCCTCTGCCCACCTGTCCCCCGGCCCCTCACCAGTCGTACTGCAGCAGCGGCAGCGCGATGGCGGCCATCACGCGGTCCTCGTCGCTCCACGCCCGCTTCCCCTGCCCCGCTGCGCCGCCGCCCTGCACTCACAGCCACACGGCGGGCAGCAGATGATGCGGCGCAGCAGATGACGATGCACCGCAGAGCTCCAACGCTGAGAAGCAGGACAATGCAGCCAGGGGGAACGCATCCGCCAGCAACGAAGAAGCTAGAATCTCCAACACATGGCAGTGCGGCATGCGAGCACATGGCAGTGCGGCATGCGAGCAGATGGCAATGCGGCATGTGAGCACATGGCAGTGCGGCATGTGAGCACATGGCAGTGCGGCATGCGAGCACATGGCAGTGCGGCATGCAAGCACATGGAAGTGCGGCATGCAACATGGAAGTGTGGCATGCGAGCGCACGGCAGTGCGGCATACCAGCACATGGCAGTGGGGCCCACAGGGCGCAGCGGGTGGTTGGGGTAGCGTGGTGAGGGCGAATGGCGCTGTCAGGTCCTGCCACGGCCACGGAGCACCCAGGGATGCATGGGGCGCATGGGGAGCATGGGGAGCATGGGGAGCATGGGGAGCATGGGGCGCATGGGGCGCATGGGGAGCATGGGGAGCATGGGGCGCATGGGGCGCATGGGGAGCATGGGGAGCATGGGGAGCATGGGGAGCATGGGGCGCATGGGGCGCATGGGGAGCATGGGGAGCATGGGGCGCATGGGGCGCATGGGGAGCATGGGGAGCATGGGGCGCATGGGGAGCATGGGGAGCATGGGGAGCATGGGGAGCATGGGGAGCATGGGGAGCATGGGGAGCACGGGGAGCATGGGGAGCATGGGGAGCATGGGGAGCATGGGGAGCATGAGGAGCATGAGGAGCATGGGGAGCAGGGGGAGCATGGGGAGCATGAGGAGCATGGGGAGCATGGGGAGCATGGGGAGCAGGGGGAGCAGGGGGGGCATGGGGAGCATGGGGAGCATGGGGAGCATGGGGGAGCATGGGGAGCATGGGGAGCATGGGGAGCATGGGAAGCATGGGAAGCAGGGTGAGTAGGGTGATGCAGGCGAGGGCCACGAGGAGATTCCGGATTGAGAGGGAGTGAGGGGAGCGAGAAGAGCGAGGGGAGTGAGGAGAGAGTGGGCAGTGAGGATAGAGTAGAGAGGGGAGTGAGAGAGTGAGAGAGCAGGAGAGTGGGAGAGCAGGAGAGTGGGGGAGTGGGGGAGTGGGAGAGCGTGGCACCTTGAAGGTGGTTGCAAGGCTGTTGCCGTGCAGCTCACAGTCAAAGCGCTGGGCGGTGGGAGGGAGGGACGATGGATGAAAGCACACAAACGTGTGCACACATGCCCACGCACGCACGCGCGCGCACGCACACACACACATCACAAATGCATGGGGCGACAGCACTAGATCAGGCCAGTTTCAAGCCAGGAGCAATGTGAATGTTTGGAAAAGCACAAGTTTGCCTGAACGTGCATGGAACAAAGGACAGCAGGCAGAGAGGTGGGTGCGGGCATGAGGGCAGTGATTGCGGGCATGAGGGCGGGCGCCTCACCCGGCAGACGCAGCAGAAGAGGCGGTCGTACGACAGGGCTGACTCGCGCACGTCCCTCAAAGGCCGCCCCTCTGCACCACAGCACCACAGCACCACAGCACGGCAACCAACAGCTAAAACAGGGTTAGGGCATGTTGCGCGCCGAGCAGGCAGTGGGCAGCGCTTTGAGCGTGCTGCAACCGGCGAGGGCGTGGCTGCCAGGCCCCAGGCCCCGTGCCAGGCACACTGGTGAGCGCGGTGTGGCATGCCACTCGGCCGGGTGGGACGGGCATAGAGCGAGCACAGCGGGTGCACGTGAGGGCGAGTGGGTCTCACCGAACGGGCCTCTCCTGTGACTCGCCTCGAACTCCCCAAACGTGCTGCGATTGACAAGAGGGCCATTGGAAGATGGGCGCACGGAGGGGAGGGCGATGGGCGCATGGAGGGGAGGGCGATAGGCGCAGAAAAGGGAGGGAATTGGGGCACACAGGTTCTCTGCGCCTCAGCACACAGCCAGATACTGAAACGCCAAGAGCGGCAGCAATGGTGAAGGCAAGGCGCACACCGGAAGGGGAGCTCCCTGGCGGAGCACCGCGGCTCGCCGAAGCTGGTGATGGCCGCCCGCTTGGCCCTCTCCTCGTCCTCGTCCTCCTCCGCCTTCTCGTACATGTCCACGCGCCCGCCGTTGCTGGGCGAACAGGCGCACGCACATATGCACATGAAGATATCGGGAGATAAAACTTTTGAGGCGCCTCAAAAGGAGATGCAATCGGGAATCTGGGAGGCCATAGGGCGCTTTGGGTGAGCCATGGGCAGCCCGATAGCAGTCAAACAGGATAAGTGCCACAGCTGACGCACTCACGGATGCCTCCCTCGCTGCTGACGCGCTCACGGATGCCTCCCTCGCTGCTGACGCACTCACGGGTGCCTCCCTCGCTGCTGACGGACTCACGGGTGCCTCCCTCGCTGCTGCACACTCACGGGTGCCTCCCTCGCAGCTGACGCACTCACGGCTGCCTCCCTCGCTGCTGACGCACTCACGGCTGCCTCCCTCGCTGCTGACGCACTCACGGCTGCCTCCCTCGCTGCTGACGCACTCACGGGTGCCTCACTCGCTGCTGACGCACTCACGGCTGCCTCCCTCGCTGCTGACGCACTCACGGGTGCCTCCCTCGCTGCTGACGCACTCACGGCTGCCTCACTCGCTGCTGACGCACTCAGGCTGCCTCCCTCATGGCTCACTCACTCGGAGTCGACGATCCAAGCGGTGTAGCGAGGCAGCGGCGTGAGTGCGGGCAGCATGGTGATGCCGCTCGCCTTCCTCCGCCGTGCCTTGCCGCGTGACGCTTGTCGCCTCCACGCCGTCCCACCGCTCCCTTGCTGCCTCGCCTCCTCCCCGCCTGTCTCCCGCGCCCTGGGGTCATCTTCACCCAAGCATGCGGCCCTCTGCTGCCCTCCGGGGCTGGCGTCAGCACCGCCCGTCGCCAACGTCATCGTCATCTGCGCCGTGTGCTGCGCGCCCCACCCGCCGCGTGTCTGCATCCGCCTGCCCCAGGCAAGCGCCACGCAGTCCTCGTTGCCCTCCACCACACGAACCGCGTAGTCGCTGCCGGCCACCACCGCCTGCATCAGAAATTTGGCAGGTTGGTTTTTCAAGTCCGATGGGAGATGCATGCAAGCGTAGGGTGGGGTGTTGGGTTGGCTCCGTTTTGGGAGTTGCTTTCAAGACTCTCAAGGGGTGTTGCGTGCTCATCCCCTAAGCATGTTGCACGCAACACGCGAACCCAATTCCGAGTCGCGTATCCAAATGTGGGGGGGAAAACCAGCCCCTATTCAACACGAATCTTGTTCGTGCGCATCTTTTCAAGTCTCTTGTTGGAGCCGCTAGTCCGTTAGTAGCGCGCTTACAATAAGCCATGTACATGTTACCATGGAGAATGGGCGCATGTATTTCTCGCGTCGTCATTACATATTCTATTTGACGCTATTTTTGTTGGTTTGTGACATCCGCTTGGACTGTACCGAATGTTACTCTGATAACATATATACAGCCATGTTCAAATTTGCAATATTTCTAAAACCAAATTAATGATTTCTAGAACACACATTATTTTTAAACATGAGAGGTCATAGCAAGCTCTTTATTGATATCATAGTGATTTATTCATAGCAAAAAATATCACATCTCTAGCTACCTAGCATCCTAACCCCTCCCCTCCTCCCCTCTCCCCCTCCCCATCCCCCTCCTCCGTCCTCATCTCCTACGGCGTGCCGCAACACCCTCGTCACCCACCACATCTGACGCAAGGATGGCATCGTCAATAGTTACCCAATCCACCAAGTAGAGGCTTCCGATGCAGTATGCACCGTTCTGGGTGGGTGGCTTGAATTCATTGATGATGCGCTGCAACACCCGTGCCTGCCTTCCAAAAGCATCTTCATCCCCCGAACGCTCCAATGAGACATTTGTCACATCTAGGTTCCTAAGGTCATAACGGACCTGCATGTCAACGTACATGGCAGAGAGAGAGTAAGGCAAAGAGAGACATAATGCAGAGAAAAATGGGATACAGCAAAGTTCAAACAGAGGAAGAGGGAGGCAAGGGCTGAGAGGGGGATAAGGGAGAGGTAGGAATGAAGCTGAGAGGCATAAGGCTGCAGCAGCGCCAAAGCAAAGAGAGACAAGCAGCTTAGGAATGCACAAGGCAGAGAGGGGCATAAGACAACGAGAGGCAGAAGGTAGAGAGAGGAACACGGGCTTGGGAGGGCCTAACGGGCAGAGAAACGCAGGAAGCAGAGAGACAAATGGCGGAGAAATGCTGAAGGCAGAGAGGGGCATAGGGCGGTGAGCCAAAGACGGCAGAGAAAGAATACAGGGTGAGAGGGGCATTAGGATGCGAAGGGTTCAACGCAGAGTGCAAGATACGGCAGAGAATGCCATGCGGCAAAATGGGGCATAAGGAAGAGAAAGGCAAAAACCGGAGAAAGGCATGAGGCAGAGAAAGGCATGAGGCAGGGCATAAGACAGGGAAAGGAATAAGGAGAATGGTACATCAAATATGACCAAAGAAAGTCACAAGGCAGCAAATTGTTTAAGGAAGTGAGAGGGGCGGAAGTTAATGAGAAATGACAGAAAGAGGAATATAGCGGGGGATTTGATGTATGGTGCCAAATCCTTACAGCTGCCAAGGTGATGAGGAGCTGGTCCTTGGAAAGCCCAACCACAGCCCCGGTCTCCTTCCAAATGGCCCCAACGGCCAAAAACGCGGGGCTGGAAAAGGGGACGCCATTCCAAAAATGCCACGTGATGCCAAATTCTCCTGTTGGGGGAAGAACCGTTCGTATCATGTGGTTAACCAAATATAGGGAAGCATTGGGAACGAGCAATGAACACAACACACTTACTTGTCCCATTCAGCTTCACAAACTCGAGACACTTCCTTGCAAAGTCTATATCCTTGGTAAAGACCTTGGTTTTGCCAACCGTATCTACCTCAATCATGCACAGAGGGGGGTCCGTGAACACAGCATGTCGAATGTCAGAGAGAAGCCTGCCGAATCTGTTGTTGAAGATCTTCCGAGTTTTGGAGAGCACATCTGAGTCAATAATCTGATGCTGGAAAGCGTACGCCTGGTCTGATTCTGGCTTGAACCTTGCTGCCACTGTTTTAGGCAAAGAACACTTGTGATGGAGAGATGGAAAGGGTTATAACATGGGAAACATACTTCGAATGCAAAAGGGAAAGGAGATAGTAAACGTTGCGATCACGGCATTATGTGTGACAATCATTCAACTCAAAAGAGCATTGAAGATGCTGTGGAAACACACTAGGTGATCTTGAACCACAAAAGGTGCTGTAAGAAACCCTCTACACACACTCAGAGGGAAGTCAGACATGGACTTACCCACATAAAGTTTCAGCCAGTGTTCAGTCTCAGGGGCGAAATTCATCCACTCGCACTTCGTCATTGTCATTCCGACCACTTCCCTCTTCAGCTTATGCAAGTTTTCCACGCGAGGGCATTAAGAGAGTCACAAGAGGACAGCACATGTGTGTAGCAATCGTGAACAAATCACCTACATAGCATGGGGAAATCATTGGCTACGGTGCTTTATGAGGACATTTGAATAGTGTGGAAGAAAGGCAGTGGAAGACTTACCGAGGGGGAGCATCAAGCTGCCGTCAGCAACCTCCTCGTTTGCTGCCCCCTCGGATGAAGCAGCACCTTCTCCCGCCCCTTCAGCTCCTTGCAGCACAGGCCTTTCCTGCTCGACTGTTATTGGGTTGGCATTACGACAATGTACACACAATTAGATAGTTAGAAGGTGTTCAACAAAGCACAAAAACAAAGCATTGCGTTGCGGCTGTAAGCAACTGCATGGAACGAGCCGCTTAATCTGGAAATATGAGACGCTCTTACGCGAAGTATGCACGTTTGGATCCAGAGGTGGAGGCGCCGGTGGAGCATCCTCCAAGACGCTCTGCAGAGAACGCTTTTTCCCCCTGACTGTCACGGTTCCAACCGACGGAGGGCCCACATTCGTTGCTTCATGGCCAGCGGAAGTACCTTGGCCTTGCTCCGTTGTTGTGTTGTCATCTACTGGTGTGTAGCAAACGTATCAAAAGACACCCTCAGAAAGTAATAAAACAATTACAAGCCATGCTAGAGAGGTCACCAATTAGACTGGTGAGGAAGCATCCACAAACTGACTTGCCAGTTAGAATCGGTTGGTTGTAATGTCCTCCTAACAGTGGGTGATTCTCTTTGACAGCCCTCAATGGCTGCAAGCGTGAGGCCATTGCAGCCTGATATTCTGGGGGAACAATGCTTCCCCTAGCCATGGATACTAGGAGATTTGATGAGAACCGGTGAGGTGACAAGTCCTAAAAAAACAACATATTCAATTTCTCTCCCAAATGAAAGGATATTTATACAATTTCTTTCTCAACTCGCCAGGCGCTCGGAGCCTTCAAGATCTCTGGCGAAATTGGATGTTGTAAAAACAAGGCGACGTTCTAATAAAGAGAGCCCCATACCATGTTGTGCTGGTCAGTCACACTTGGCCAGTCAAAAGCCTAAACTTAGGGTGAGTGTCTGAATGAACGACCTTGTGGAAGTGCAGATAGGAGAAGCAGAAGTGGCTTACTGGAGGAAGGAGGACTCTTGGGGTTTCGAGCTCACTGGACTGTGGTTTAGTTTTCCAGGCATGTTAGAATTGTTAAAATGATCTATGCAACATTCTATGCAAGTGTATGCGGGTTTTATAAGGTTTGTGCCCACACAGCACGGCATCATTTGGCATTTTTTTGTTTGCCAGGAGTGGCCGTGCGCACCAGCCAATTTCATTAGAGGGAAAGGTGGTGCGCCTCGGATCAGGAGGAATAGTTTGAAAACCACGCCGGAACAAACTCTGTCGAGCGCACCTGAACGTCGCAGATACCTCTGAAACCCTTCACCACCGCATTCGCAATCTAGTGCTGCTGCAAGAGGGCACCACATGAATTCCGAAGAACCTCACGCAAGCAGCAACTTGGATGGAGAGGCACATCGATCTGCGCAATAGATATACTGTAGCCGGCCACTGTAATCACACAGGCGACGACGACGAACCTGATTGGCTGAGGTTTCAACCACCTCAATGCCGCACGTTTCAACCACCTCAACGCAGAAGTCGTCAGACGTGGCGGTCGTGAAGGCCGCTGCATTAAAGCCCTGGTCCCAAGTTACAAGGCGTGAAGTCCCCCTTTGGAGAGCGCGGCTCGTAAAAGGGGAGCCAGGGTTTGATTGGCTGCGAGGAATGCGAAGAACTTGGCTTTGAAAATTTGGAGGCGAATGCCGGCAGCTACCCAAGAGCATTCGCTAACGTAGAACAATGAAGACAGGTGCAAAACCGTGAGACACAAAAGCTCCGCCACCCACGCAGCAGTGCAGAAAACCAATCAGGAACCGAAAAACACGAAGCAAGAGCCGAAAGAGAAAAACATAAATTGCTACGAGGCAGAAAGTCCCTCTAGCCGACGATTGCGCGGCAGCAAGCAGGAAAAAAAACAAAACAAAACGCGTCATGTGGCAACAACAATGTATGCACGGCACAAAGGGCACCATCTCCCCTCAAGCGGCAAATGCGCAACAACAGACGATGTGGGAACAAGAGCTCGAGCACGAATAAAAACCGCCAAAACGCGCAAAACCACACCAGATGGATGGCGCAGCACGTCCAGCGCTGACTACGCATCGGAAAACAAAAAGAAATAGCAACCGCGCATGAAAGTGCGTCGACCACACGGCCGGGCAAATGCGCGTCACAACGCAGACTTCCGTGAGGCGTAACTGCGACCTCCTGAAGAAATCGCAGGGCAGCACCAAGCCCCGCTGAAACAGCGGGACGGGAATGTTCAAGATCGAGGTTGGGAGTATAGGCGACGGGAATAAGCAACATAAGCCAGTCACGTCCCTGCTCAGCTCAGTATCCGTAGTCACTAAGCAGCAGGAGCAGCCACCGCTGACTTACCCTCGAACGAACCCGACTTCGACGGAACCGCGGAGTAGCAGACCCCGAGCCACGTAACCCACAGTCGTAGACGGCCTGCCGCCGAAACCCACGATACCACCGTGCCACCAAGAGGCGAGAGGCTGCGACCCGACAAGCTACGGCGGACGCGCGCAAAAGGTACGAGCGAGTCAGGACAACGGGGGAGGGAACGAGAGAGAGAGAGACCGAAAGAGAGAGAGAGAGAGAGAGAGAGAGAGAGAGAGAGAGAGAGAGAGAGAGAGAGAGAGAGAGAGAGAGAGAGAGAGAGAGAAAGATGGAGAGAGAGAGCGAGAGAGAGAGAGAGAGAGAGAGAGAGAGAGAGGGGGGGGGGAAGGTTGAGAGAGGGAAGGAGAGAAAGAGATAGGGAGCAACAAAGAGACGGACGGAGGTAGTGTGATGGAGTGGTCAGCAGAGACAAAGAGATATATACACATGTATATATATATATAGAGAGAGAGAGAGAGAGAGAGAGAGAGAGAGAGAGAGAGAGAGAGAGAGAGAGAGAGAGAGAGAGAGAGAGAGAGAGAGAGAGAGAGAGAGAGCGAGAGAGAGAGAGAGATAGAGAGAGAGAGAGAGGGGGGGAGACAAAGAGATAGGGAGCAACAGAGGGAGGGAGGAAGATAGTGAGATAGATAGGTCAGCAGAGACGAGAGATTTATACATACATACGAGAGAGAGAGAGAGAGAGAGAGAGAGAGAGAGAGAGAGAGAGAGAGAGAGAGAGAGAGAGAGAGAGAGAGAGAGAGAGAGAGAGAGAGAGAGTGAGAGAGAGAGAGAGAGAGAGAGAGAGAGAGAGAGAGAGAGAGAGCGAGAGAGAGAGAGAGATAGAGAGAGAGAGAGAGGGGGGGAGACAAAGAGATAGGGAGCAACAGAGGGAGGGAGGAAGATAGTGAGATAGATGGGTCAGCAGAGACGAGAGATTTATACATACATACGAGAGAGAGAGAGAGAGAGAGAGAGAGAGAGAGAGAGAGAGAGAGAGAGAGAGAGAGAGAGAGAGAGAGAGAGAGAGAGAGAGAGAGAGAGAGAGTGAGAGAGAGTGAGTGAGAGAGAGAGAGAGAGATAGAGAGAGAGAGAGAGAGAGAGAGAGAGAGAGAGAGAGAGAGAGAGAGAGAGAGAAAGAGAGAGGGAGAGAGAGGGACAGGGAGGGAGTTAGTGAGATGGAGTGGTCACAGGGACAAAGAGATATATAAGTAGAGAGAGAGAGAGAGAGAGAGAGAGAGAGAGAGAGAGAGAGAGAGAGAGAGAGAGAGAGAGAGAGAGAGAGAGAGAGAGAGATAGAGAGAGAGAGAGAGGGAGAGAGAGAGAGAGAGAGAGAGAGAGGGAGAGGAGAGAGAGAGAGAGAGAGAGAGAGAGAGAGAGAGGGGGGGGGGGAGACAAAGAGATAGGGAGCAACAGAGGGAGGGAGGAAGATAGTGAGATAGATAGGTCAGCAGAGACGAGAGATTTATACATACATACGAGAGAGAGAGAGAGAGAGAGAGAGAGAGAGAGAGAGAGAGAGAGAGAGAGAGAGAGAGAGAGAGAGAGAGAGAGAGAGAGATAAAGAGAGAGAGAGAGAGAGAGAGAGAGAGAGAGAGAGAGAGAGAGAGTTGGCATTGGCGCCTGCGAACTGAAACGGCCTACCAAGGCGACCAGAGGCGAACTCACCACCACAGTCGGAGTGAAGACTGAGCATAGGGAGGGAGCACTGGGTGCGGACGACACGGAGCCATGAAAGGAGGGCGCCATGCACATCGGCCTTCCGCTCCAACGAAAAAGATGTGGTAAACCGGTTAAGTCATCGACGACAACCATGAAGTAGCGCTCCTTGTGAGGCCCCTGGATCGGGGCGGGGCCCCAGACGTCCACGTGCAGAGTCTATATGGGAGCAGTTTTGGGAGGAAATGAGGAGTGAGGGGTGGTGCGCTGCCGACCCTCGACAGAAGAGGTGCACGCGGGCGCTAGTGAGGCAGGGAGGGCGGAGAGCGAGGGGGACCGGTACTAGTGCAAGAAGCGATATGAGTGCAATGCAGTCTCGGAAGCTGCAACATAACACCCCAGAGTCCAGAGTGAAGGGGAGGGTCACCTTAGCAGGGGCTGATGAGGAGCCTAGACTATACAAATCAGAGGATCCTACTCTACACAAAGCAGAGGATCCTATACTATACACATCAGGATAATAAGAATCATGCATACTATAATCTTCAGAGTACACTGGATAAAGGGCAAAACCTATCTGGGCCATCTCTAAATGAAGCACCGGGATGCCGTAACAAATAAGAACAGGCTACTCCAGAAGGGGTGCCTTGGGCCCAAAGTTACCTCAAAATAAATCATCAAGGCAACGAAAGTAGCGAGCGGCTATGTGGCCCGTGCACGCACAGATCTGGCTGCGGGCCGGACTGGATTTGGTACACAGCGCATTAGACCCTCAGGTCCCCACCACCCTGGCCCTCGGGGGAGCCATGCGAGCCCCATGGCTGAAACGGCCCTGGGGCCCAACCAGCAGGGCTTGCACCATGCCCAGAGCTCCTTGGACCCCACTGCAGCTGCTGCCGCTCTGCTGGTACTGCTGCTGCTGCGGCGGCTACTGTGGCAACTGCTGCTGCCGACGCCCCACGACCACCACTGCTTTGCGAGCACTTGGCCGAGTGGCCAGGCGCAGTGTCCGCCACAGCGGTCTCACCGAAAGAGGCGGAGGCACCAGAAACAAGGACCTGGGATGGGGAGCAGCCCTGAAAGGCAGGGGGGCGCCACCGCACCTGTGGACCCAGCGATGGCGCGGAGGGGGGTCTCGACCTTTCTCAAGGAGGTGGAGAAGCGGTTGATGGTGAGGGTAGTGGGGTGTAGGGCAAGCAGAGCGCCACGTGTAGGAGAGAGGTAGTCAGGGAGGTGGGTGGTGAGGGAGTACAGGGTGATCGGGGTGGGCGGGGGCAGCACAGTGCAGGTCGCACGGAACCGTACCTCGAGATCGCACAGGTGGGTGATGAGGTCCGGGGCGGTAGAGAAGGAGGCCAGGTCAGGGAACAAAAATGGAAGGAGGAGGCAGCCGAGGGTGACAAAGGACAGGGAGGAGTAGCGGACGACGAGTGCCTTCCAGAGGGAATGAACCGCCTCCTCCGACTCAAAGTGGGAGTGCTCGTGACTGGCAAGCACCTCGTAACAGCTACTTGTGTCGCGGCGTCGCGAGAGTCCCAGATGGCGGGGGCAGTCCTGGCAGCCGCAAAGACCTCACTCTGCGCTAACGTCGCCTCAGGGCCAAAGGGGGTCAGGGTGGGGGGGGGGCGGTTAACTCACCGGTGACGTGGGCCGCCAGTAACTCGCCCACAAGGCGCTGGCTAGGCAGCTGGCGGTGGAGAGAGAAGAGCCAGGCCGAGAAGCCCATTGCACGGCCTTCAACGTCCAGGCGAAGAACAAACATGGAAGCCGATGGGGGCGTCGTGGCGGCAAGAGGACGTACCCGAACATGAGCACGAGCTTCACGGTCCGCGGCACGTCTAGGGGCAGCGCTAACAGGTGTAGTGACAACGGCTACACAGGCGACTGCAGGGGCGCAGCTGGTGACTGCGGTGAGCTTGTAGCAAGAGGCGGTAGCTGGCAGCAGGTGACGGCTGGCTAATGTGGGAGGCAGCTGGCGGCTGGCAGCTGGTGGCTGGCGGCTGGGAGCTGGTGGCTGGCGGCTGGGAGCTGGGAGCTGGCGGCCGGCAGCTGGCAGCTGGCTAGGTGCTGGTGGCTGGCTGGCGGCTGGCGGACTGTGGGCGGGCGGCTGTCGAGCGGCTGGCTGGCAGCCGGTGGGCAGCGGCGAGCGGCTAGAGGCAGGCGGCAGCAGCGGCTAGCGGCAGAGTGGCAGCAGTTTGTAACAAGGGGCTAGTGGCAGGCTGATGGCTGTGGCGGCTAGCGGCAGGCTAGTGGCAGCGGCAGCAGCGGCTAGCGGCAAGCTGGCGGCAGTGGTAGCGAGCGGCAGGCTGGCGGCAGCGTCGGCTAGCGGCAGGGGCAGCAAGCGGCAGGCTGGCAGCAACAGCGGCTAGCGACATGCTGGAGGCAGTGGCAGCGAGCGGCAGACTGGTGGCAGCGGCGGCCAGCGGCAGGCTGGCGGCAGCAATAGCGAGTGGCAGGCTGGCAGTGGTGGCGGCAAGGGGCAGGCTAGTGGTAGCAGCAGCTAGCAGCAGGCAGGCTGGCAACGTTAAGCGGCTGGCGGTAAGCTGGCAGTGAGCTGCTAGCGGCAAGCTAGCGGCGGCGAGCTGGCGGTGGCAAGCTGCTGGCGAGCTGGTAGCAGGCTGGCAGCGTGCCGCTGGCGATGAGCTGGCGGCGACGTGCTGGCTGCGAGAGGGCAGCGGCAGGCTGCAAGTTGCTGACGGCAAGCTAGCAGTGAGCTAGCAGCATGCTGCTGGCGGCGAGCTCGCGGCAAGCTGGCGAGCTGGCCGCAGCAATCTGCGAGCAAGCTGCCGACGGCGAACTGGCGGTGGCGAGCTGGTGGCGAGCAGTGCGAATAATGGGCGCGAGCAGCAAGCAGTGCAGAGGCTGGGCGTCAGCCTAAGACTAGAGCACTAGGGGACAAGCTAGGGTGGGAAACTAGGTCCTATCCTAGTCTAGGGAGGTAAGCTAGGGTGGGAGAGGAGTGGGGAGTACCTAGGGCGCAAGCGCGATGTCTAGGAGCTAACCTATCATGATACCATATCAAGAGATGAGTTGACTTTTGCAAGGTGGGGAACAGGGATATATCCAAGTATTGTACCCTACATGTACTGCTGCTAGCTAGGCTACAGTTTATATAAATATATATATTCCTAACAGAGGGGGAGAACGAAACGGAGGGGAAAGGGGGAGGGGATGGAAACAGAAGAGAGGGGAAGGGGAGAAGCAATACAGAGGGGAAGGAGGGATCGAAAAGGAGGGGAGGGGGGAAGCGAAACGGAGGGAGAGAGAAGGATCGATGAAAATAGGGCGGTGGGAGAAACCTCTCGCGCTTGCATTCCCCTGGGCGGTGGGGGGGACTTTGCTTCCTTCCAATGTCATGGGTGTGATTTGGATAGAGAACGTTAATCTTTATTGATAACCGAATGACCGAAGTTTGTCGAAACGATCGCGATCGATCGTGACCGTCAAATTTTGATGGACTTTCAGTTGAACAGACGGGTAACTGGCGAAGATTTCTTTAAAGTGGGGATGAATGCTCTTAGAAAACAAAAATTGATATGTCTCTCCTCCGTCCAAAGGGAAATTTGTTGTCACGTGCGGGCATTGTCGCTAGTACCCTTGCACTTTAATATTACATTGCCAACTGCAAAACCTACTTCGTTCATGTTGATGAATTGAGGGGGTATGTTGAGGACTTAGCTTTTCTAACCTATGGGTTGAGGGAGAGTGGGAGGGGGGACGTGTGTAAAATAGGACTTCGCCGATTTTTTTTTAGGTTTTGGTTATGTAGGGGGAATGTTTGTACAAGAGGACTCATCAGATTTTTGTGGGTTGTTGGGTGTGTAAGGGGAATGTCTGTACAAGAGGACTTAGCCGGTTTTTTGTGGGTTGCTTGGTGTGTGAGGAGAATGTCTGTACAACAGGACTTACTGTAACTAAATTTTGTAGGTTGCTGTATCTGAGGGGGTAATGTCTCTGGAGATTGGGGGCTTAGCCAAAATTTCAGGATTGTGAGCCATACGGATGTCGCACTCAGGGTTTGTACGCGTTGCTCCTTGAAAACTCAATATTGGCATAACGCAAACCTTGAAATCCCAAGTGTTCAAAAACTTACAACCCTGAAGGGGTTAGGGTTCAAAAATGCCTAACCATGAAGATTAAGGGTTGGCCAGAAAAATACCTTATGAAAGCAGGGAATCAGGGTAAAATACAATAATAACGATAGGTCTGGGTGGAACGCAAATATGAAATGGGATTTTCCGAAAAAGGGTCCTGGGAACACACGCTCTCAAGGGCGCGCGTGAGTTTGGGAAAAAGTTGCTTGGGAAGGGGCTTGTAGAAACACGCTCTAACAGTGTCGTCCACTATTTGATAGGGAGTTGTTTCGTCATTTTGTAATTACTGGTATAGTCGGCTACTAATAACTGTCAACTTACATATATATTGTCATAGACTAGATAGTGTCAACATATATATTATATATATATATACTGTATGTGTAGGCTAGGCAGGTGTACTACAAAGTGTTGGTTCCTATTGTAGAGAGGACAACCTCTTTCTTGTACCTCTTTCTCTTGTCTAGTCAAATCTCTTTTCTCTCGCTACTCATGCCTACTGTACCTAGCTAAAACCCTCTCCTAACATGGTTTCAGAGCAGGTCCGTTTGCTCAAGCCTTCTCCCTATGCTTCCGCAGCGCACTCTCTCCTCTCCTCCTACAGTCGCACCGCCGTGACGGCCTCGTCGCGCTGCAATGGCGGCATCGATGCGCTACCGTGGCGGCCTTGATGCGCTGCCGTAGCGGCGTCGTTGCGCTGCCATGGCGGCCTCGTCGTGCTGCCGTGGCGGCCTCGACTTGCCAGCGCATGGACGGCAGCGGTCATCACGCTGATCTAGCAGTGGCCAGCATGCCCACACGCCAGCCAGCACGCTAGCCAAGGCAACTCGCTACCTGGCTCCACTGCAGAAGACCCGCCCCCTCCCCTGCGTCCCCCCTCCTCCCCGCCCCAGCTGACGGCTGACTCGCCCGGTCCTTCCCCGCCGTCGCAGAATCGTGCCACACTGCTGGGTGCCGCGGGCTCCGCCGCCGCCACCGCCGTCGTTGAAGCCGCCGTAGATGCCGCTGGGTCTGCCGCCGCCCGCCGCCGCCGCCGCCACTGCCCTCGCTGCCGACGTCACCACCTCGCACGCTGAGGGGCCGAACGAGCTGAAGAAGTCACCGCTGCTGCTGGGTATGGGGGTGCTAGGCCTAGGGGGTGCTGGTCTTAGAGGTGCTTGGTGTATGGTGTGTTGTGACGACTTCTTACTACTCAACAGTGGGCAGACTAGTAGTGCTGCACTGGTCTCTTGCTTCTGTGAGTAGCGCATACCAAGCCTAGGGGGTGTGTCAACATATATATTTCACATGTATATGTGCAGGCTAGGTAGGTGTACTATAAAGTGCTGGTTCCTACTATAGAGAGGACTGTTAGAATATCTAGCTAGGAAGAGGCGCCATGAATGGCGAGGGGTTTTAGGTGCTAGGAAAAATATCGAGAGAGAAGAGAGTTTGAAAAGAAGAGAGAGGGATACAAGAAGGGGGGGTTGTACCCTCTACAGTAGAATCCAGTAACACCTACCAAGCCTACCATTATATATCTATCAAATACATAAATTAACACACCCCCTAGGCTTGGTGGCTGAAATCCCACCACACACACATCACACTAAGCCATACACCCCCTAAGCATAGCAACCCCCATATTCAGCAGCAGCGGCGGCTACTCCAGCAGGGTCAGCCCCTCAGAGCATGAGGCGGCAATGTCGACAGCGAGGGCAGCGGCTGCAACGGCGACGACGGCGGCAGCGTCGACAGCAGCGGCGTTGGCGTGCGGTGGCGTGGCGAGCGGCATAAGCTGTGGTGGCGGCAGCGGAGCTCGCAGCACTCGGCGGCATGGCCGCGCTCCGCGACGGTGGGACGGCCGGCGCGAGTCAGCCATCGGCTGCGGCGAGGAAGAGGGGACGCAGGGGAAGGGGGCGGGGCTTCACCAGCGGAGCCCAGGAGCGTGCTTTCAGAGTAGAAAGTTAACTAGAATAATGCATACAGGATGATTTTGTTCAAGTGGCTGTACCCTCAAAGGGCATGCACCTATCTAGCCTATTATAACATATACAAATATGTTTGACACACCCCCTAGGCTAGATGAGGGGCAGTGCCTGGAAGTCGACACACAGCTCAGGGTGGCACTACTAGTCCAACCTCTGAGACAAGGGTCCGAAGACCAGTCAGCAAGGGTACAAACAAGACAAGAGCAAACCAGGGCAGCACTACTAGTCCGACCACTGGAAGAGAAACCACAAGGCCAGTCTGAAAGGTATATATAAAAAGTACACAATCAAGGTCCTAGCAAGTGAGCAGCTACATGAACTAGACCAAGCTGCAGACAGTGCCGCTGATGCTCTTAAGGCGCAAGTGCCTTAGTAAAGATATCAGCTGTGTTGGCAGCCGAGGCAAAGTGTACTACGCGGGCCCGGTGACGCTGCTGTAGCTCGCACAGGAGGAAGTACCACAGCTAGATGTGCTTCGCTCTGCCCTCAAGTCGAGGCTCCTGACACAGGAGGATCATGGCCCTGTTGTCAGCGTACAGGACTGGGGCAGAGCTAGGCTGCTCACCTAAGTCTTTGAGCAAGAAGGTCGGCCAGCGGAGCTCCTGTACCGCCATGGCACCAGCGTAGATCTCAGCCTCGCAGCTGGACTGTGCAACAGACGACGAGCCGGTGGACCTCCACGAGACCGCGCCTGCACCAAGGCTAAAGCAGTAGCCCTGAGAGGACCTGAGGGTCTCAGCGTCGTCTGCCCAAGAAGCGCCAGTGTGCCTACTAAGGACCACTGGCCTGCGCCCTCCAAGCACTAACCCCATTCCCGATGTACTTGCTAGATAACGCAAAACCCTCTTAGCGGCCGACCAAAGCGAGCCAGGATGCTGAGAGGGTATGCGAGATCTGGACGAGTGCAAGTCATCAGGTACATGAGGCAACCCAGCAGCTCTGCGTAAGGACCACTGGGCTCTATGGACTCCTCAGGAATAGGAGCTGAGAGACTGTGGTCTACTGGCAGAGGTGTAGGCTGTGCTGAGGAGAACTGAAGGCCGAACCTCTGAAGGACCTGGCGCACCAAGTGTGACTGTGTGAGGGTGATGGTGCGCGCTGTTCTGTCCATGAAGATCTGCAGGCCAAGGTAGCAGCGCAGCTCTCCTAGGTCAGTGCAGGTGTGTCTCTTCATCTGCTCGAACTTCACGGAGGCCAGTGCATCTCTGTTTGCAGTAGCGAAGACCAGGTCGTCTACATAGACAAGGATGTAGAATGGAGTCTGGCCAACATGAACGAAGAGCGAGGGGTCAGCAGAGGACGGAAAGAACTGCAGGTCAGCTAGCGTAGTACGCAGCATATCATGCCACACACGGGGCGCCTATCGTAGGCCGTAGACCGGGCACCGGAGGAGCCACTCGGTCCTAGGAGGGAAGGTACCGGTGAAGCCCTGTGGACGGCGCAGGTAGACCTGCTTGTGTAGGCTGCCCTGAAGAAAACCAGTGGAGAAGTCGAGGGAGTGGTGCTCGTAGTGACGCTGTGCTGCTACGTGTAGCAGCACCCGAAGAGTAGTCATCTTTCGGTTAGAAGTGACAGTCTGAAAGAAGTCCACCCCCTCGCGCTGACTGAAGCCTCTAGCCACGTAACGCGCCTTGAAGACAGGCAGCTCTCTAGGAGGGCGCTTCACCTTGAAGAGCCACCGGCCATCGACTACGTTCACCCCAGGTGGGGGAACTGTGTCGACGTAGGTGCCGGTGGATCTCCAAGATGCCATCTCCTGCTCCATAGCAGCTATCCACTGAGAGGCCCAGTGTCCCGAGGTTGCCTCAGCGTAATTGCGAGGGGTCGGGATGTCAAAAGCGTCTGGGTCACCCTCAGGGACTAGCAGCATGGAGCATAGATGGGGAGCAGCCTCGGACAGGAAAGCATGCTCGTATTGCCTATCCTCTAGGACGTCACTGCCAAGGGAAGGAGCACCCCTGACGGACGGAGGGCAAGCAGGGCGAGAGACCAGAGCTGTGGCGTAGTCAAGGCGGCGGGTAGAGGCGAAGTCAGCGACAGCAGCGTCAAGAGCGTCAAGACTCGAGACATGAACAGACGGGTCGGTAACGAGGGAGGCAAGGACCCGAGGAACAAGAGGATGAGCAGCACAAAGGTAGTCATACAGAGGGGGAGGCGTGACAGCGAGCGACGACGGAGGAGGAGATGGGAGGAGGGGAGGACGAGACGCGTGGGAACGAAGCAACATAGGGTGAGAACGCTGAACAGGAGAGACGAGACGAGCACGGAAGGGACGGCGAGACCAGACGTGAGACAGAGGCGTCGGGTCAGGAGACAAAGGAGGAGACACAAGGGGGGAACAAGGCGGGAAATGGGCCGGGGACGAGTCCGGCGGAGGAAACACAGGACCGTGGACAGGAAGGGGAGGACACAGCGGGGGAGGCGCAGGCAAGTGATCAGGGAAGGGAAGGCCGAGCAGGCGAAGGGCGGACACCGGTGGCGACTGCTGCTGCTGCTGCTCGACGCTAATACCTGGACCGGCAACTGCACCGCGGCTACCTCAGGAACACTCCATTCTAGCACCGCCAGAGCGAGAACCCTCTTTAGCACCGGTGCCACCCCCGAGCCCGCCGGGACAAGCCACGACAGGAACCCCAGGACTAGCACCCTTCTCAATGCCAACACTCTCAGAGTTCACAAACGGCTGTTGCTGCTGCGACGGCGGTGGCTGCTGCGGCGGCGGCGACTGCTGTTGTTACGGCTGCAATGACGGCTGCGGCGTCGACTACGACGACTAAGGAGGGGACACTGGGGGAGAGGCAGGCGGCGAGAACTGCGCCACGGGGCCACTAGAGTCAGCCGACTCCTGGACTGGGACATGTGAGAGGAGGGGAGTGACGTGAGACACTTCAGACAGAGCATGACGGGTAGGGAGGGGAGCAGGGGCTACCGGGGGAGTGGGAACCAGAACCAGGGGTGGGGAAACTGGGAGACCTCGATGGGGAAAGCGACGGCAAAAGTAGAGAGACTCGTCGAAAGTGACGTCACGCGAGTGAAGGAAGCGGTGAGATGGCGGGTGGTAAAAGTGCCAGTCAAACGAGTCAAGGGGGAAACCAAGGAAGACACAGGGGACAGTACGTGCAGTGAGCTTGTCTGTGCCAGAGGCACGGACGTGAGTGAGGCATCCCCGGATATGGAACGCTGACGCGTCACCAAGAGATACGGTCCAGAGGAGGGTCAGTGAAACATGCGGCCGCTGGGAGTGGGGCCACAGGTTCAGCTGGTGAGCGGAGAAGCGAATAGTGAACGGCCATAGAAAATGGGGTGCACCGGCATGGATCATGGAGTGCGAGCCACTTCCATGACCAAGCCGATGCATTGCTCAGTGACCCCATTCTGCTGTGGGGAGTCCGGCAGGGTGTACGACTGGGTGATGCCCTCCGCACGACAGAACTGGCCAAGCTGACTGGAGGCAAACTTGCTGCCACGGTCGGAGTGGAGACACAGCACAGGAAGACCGCGGTGGAGTCGTGCAGCGACGACCAACTGGATAAGAACGTTAGGCACGTCGGCCTTCCGCTCTAGGGGAAACACCGTGGTATAGCCCGTGTAGTCGTCGACGAGCATGAGAAAGACGTGCTTGCGACGAGGTCCGGGGACGGGGGCTGGGCCTCAGACGTCCAGGTGCAGGGTCTGGAGGGGTGCGGTGGTAGGGCGAAGTGAGGAGGAGTGAGGAGCACGGCGCAGCCTGCCCTCCATGAAGGGCGTGCACGGCGACGCAGGCGAGGGAGGGAGGGCAGGAAGCGATGCAGGGAGTCCTAGGACAAGACCGTGCTGGGACATGTGACGCAGACACGGGAGTGCAGGGTGACCTAGGCTGTGGTGCCACAGCAGCGACGGGTGAGTGAGCGACCGATACGAGCAAGCCGCTACTATCTGGGGGGACGCCCTCACCAGGGGGGATGCAGTGTCAAGCGTAAACAGGCTGGACACAGGGTTCCGGGGGAACGTGGTCAGAGGAGCACCAGTGGCAGTCTCTGTGCAGACCGTGTATCACTTGCGTTCGGGGAACGTAGTGGTGACGCCGAAGTCCTGAAGACAGCCGACACCAACTAGGTTCCTAGAGAACGAGGGGATGTGAAGGCCTGTAAGAGTGCCCGAGGGGGCCGCTGGACAGGGAAGGGTGGTGGAGCTACGTGCAACTACCGGACCGGAGGAGGGGTCTGCAAGTGCGACGGTGGCAAGGGCGGCAAGCGGCATAAGGGAACTGTGGTCACAGAAGAAGCAGGTAGATGCACCGGAGTCGGGCGTGAAGGAGAGCGAAGCGCTAGCGGCTGCCGGCGGAAGGGCTAGAGTGGAGCCTTGGCTAAAAAAGGCAGAGGGTCCTACGCCTGACACAGCAGGGGAGCCTAGACTACATACAGTAGACACATCTATGCTAGGCAACACCGGGTAATAGGGTCCAATCACACTAGAGTCATCAGGATACATGACATACATAGCAGTCCTAATCTGATCCATGTCAAGCTCAGAGACCGGCACACGACTGTGAGCCAGGGCGTACCTGTCCGGAGGGTCCGACGGAGGACCGAAGCGGTGGCAGAACAGGTCGTCCAGGTGGCGGTAGTAGCGGTCGGCGGTGTGGCCGGGTCGGAGGGAGACAATGCCACGGCGAGGGCCGGTCTGAAGCTTGTACTGGCAGGTGACCGCGCTGGAGCTGCCACCCGACACCGAGCTGCGCCCGCCCCCCCTACGACCACCGGCGCTAGTGCCATCATGGCGACTGCTTCTGCTGCGACGACTGCGGCGGCGGCTGCGGCTGCTGAGTCTACTGTAGCGGCTGCTAAGTCTACTGCAGCTGCTGCTGAGGCTGCATCTCCTACTGCGGCTGCTTTGGGGCACCAGCCCCAGTCCCCTTGTTTGAACCACCATCCCCGCCCTCACCACTGCCACCCTCCCCACCGCCAGCCCTCTTCCCCCCACCACGCCCCCCTTTGGGGTGGCGACCCTTACCCGGACGCTTCTGCGCTGAGGCCGCAGCATCGGTCTCAGCAACAGCAGCAGAGACGACAGAGTAAGTGCACTGGGAGGGAGCACAGCCCTGAAAGATAGGTACCGCCGCAGTACCACTACACTAAAGGATACTGCGCTGGCGGGTCTCTTTCTCAGACAGGGCAGTGACAAAGGCGGTGAGAGTGAGGTCACCCGGGTGCTGACTAAGGAAGTGGTCGCGGGCTGTGGCTAGGCGGTCAGGGAGGCGCATGGCTATGAGATAAAGGGTAGCGCAGAACGGCGGCGGGAAGGCAGTGAGCTGTGCCTCAGTCCTAGCAGCGCGGTAGCTTGTCTCAAGCGCGCGAAGGTGCGTGGCAAAGTCGGCGACAGTGGGGAAGGACGCAAGATCAGGGAAGAGCATGAAAATGATCAGGCGACTAGCAGAGGCAGTGGCAGGGGTGGAATAGCGCGCAACGACAGCATCTAAGAAGGCCTGGGCGTTCGCTACAGTGGTAAAGTGAGGACGCTCAGACAACGAGAGCGCACGGCTGATAGCAAGCTGGGCAACAGCGTCGCGCGAGTCCTAGACAGCACAATCAAGCGCACCGGTGGAAAATGCCTCACGCTCAGCAGTGGTGGGCAGAAGGGGCAGAGGGACGGGGAAGCAGGCCATCAACATGAACAGCCAGGGAGTGACTGTCCTGGAGCTGACCTGTAAGGTGACGCCGAAGGTCGACGAGCCACGCCTCAAAGTCGAGCGCCCGACCCTCTGTGTCCAGACGGAGCTGTGACTCCGCCATTGCCAATGCTGCAGCTGCTGACGGCCGTTGACAGAGTGAGAAGGACAGGTAGAGGAAGCGGTGAAGAGCGGTGGAGTGCGGTGTAGTATGGTGGAGTGCAGTGAAGTGTGGTGGAGAGCGGTGGAGTGCGGTGTAGTATGGTGGAGTGCAGTGGAGTGCAATGGAGAGCGGTGGAGAGCGGTGGAGACAGCCGGCAGGGAAGCCGGCGCTGAAGGGAGCCAGAGCCAGGGGGTCGGCGCTGGGACTCGACGGTCCGGCGGCTGGCTGATGAAGCGGGGGCCGGCGAGGCTGGAGCCGGCTGGCTGGCCGACCGGCTGGCCGACCGGCTGGCGAGGGCCGACGGGGCGCACAGGGCCGACGGGGCACGGGCGGGGCCGGTAGGGCGCCAACGGGGCCGGCTGGGGCGCTAACAGGCCGGCGGGGCGAGTAGGGTCAGTGGGGCGCACGGGACCGACGGGGGCTAGCGGGTCTGGTAGGGCGCGAGCGGGCCGGCGGGGCGCTAACGGGCTGATGGGGCGAGCGGGGCCAGAGGGGCGCACGGGGTCGACGGGGCGCGAACGGGGCTGTCAAGGCGCTAACGGGCCGGCGGAGCGCTAACGGGGCGATAGGGCGAGCGGGGCCAGAGGGGCGCACGGGGCCGACAGGCCGCGAACGGGGCTAGGCGCTAACGGGCCGGCGAGGCGAACAAAGCTAGAGGGGGCACGGGGCCGACGGGGCGCTAACGATGCCGACGGGCGCTAACGGGCCAGAGGGGGCCGACGGGGCGCTAACGAGGCGCTAACAGGCCGGCAAGGCGCTAACGGGGTCGGAAGGGCGCTAACGGGCCGGTGGGGCGACTAGGAGCGGGCAGGTAGGACTAGGACGAGAGTCATAGGAGTAGGACGGGAGGACTAGGACGTTAGGACTAGTGCAGGTGGGCGGGGAGGATCTAACCTAACGCGTGATACCATCTCATAGTAGAAAGTTAACTAAAATGATGCATACTGGATGATTTTGTTCAAGTGGTCGTACCCTCTAAGAGCATGCACCTATCTAGCCTATTATAACATATACAATTATGTTTTTCACGTGCCGCCCCGTGTGGCGCGCTGGCTGCATGCGGGCGTGCTGGCTAGCGCTAAGACGGGGCGCTGGCCACTGCCGTCCGTGCCGTACGCGCGCCGGCAGCACGACGGTGCCGTCACACCGCCACGGCTTGACATCGACGACGATGTCATGGCTTGACATCGACGCTACGACAGCGTGACGCCACGGCAGCGCGTCGAGACGGCCGCGGCAGCACGACGCGGCCGGCGGCACGACGACGCCGCCACAACAGCACGACGCGGCCGCCATAGCAGCGCGAGAGGGAGAGGAGGAGTGCGTGGCGGAAGCGTGATAAGTAGGCCCAGGAAGAGCAACCTACTATGAAACCATATTAGAATAGCTAGCTAGGAAGAGGCGCCATGAATGGCGAGAGGTTTTAGGTGCTAGGAAAATATCGAGAGAGAAGAGAGTTTGAAAAGAAGAGAGAGGGATACAAGAAGGGGGGGTTGTACCCTTTACAGTAGAATCCAGTAACACCTACCAAGCCTACTATTATATATCCATCAAATATATAATTTAACAAGGACAACCTCCTTCTTGTACCTCTCTCTCTCTTGTCTGGTCCAATCTCTTTTCTCTCGCTACTCATGCCTACCTAGCTAAAAACCTCTTCTAACATATAAGTGCATGCTCTTAGAGAGTACAACACAAAGCTTAGAATTAATCTGTATGCCCTTGTCTAACTTTTTGTGCTGCATTGCGTTGCGAGGCCTACCGCCATGACAGCCTTCATCGACAAGCGGGAACTGGCCTGATATGTAGTGCTGCAAAACGACAAGGCTCAGGCACCGGTGTCAAGGAGCCTTCCTGGTATTTGGAAAGTAGGAATATGCCATACATCACCTTGTTAATATGTGCCCTATATGTCACGCTAAAGAGTGGAATACGGACTAGTGTTAATTTCAGGAATGTCAGAATGGCGTTTCGTAGCATATAGCGTCATTTCTAGTGAAAAGTGAACAAGGTAGTAAGAAAGCTTAGGCGTTTTAGCTTGTACGAAAATGAGCTTCATTGCATGGTAGAAGCTCTTCGTGGTCTTATCCTTTTCGGCGCGCACCGTAGTCGATCTCCCGTCGTGCATGAGACCCTAAACCCTTATTACCTTCTCCCCCCGTCGTGCTCTCCCCATCGCTCCACTTTCACCTGCACCCCAGGCCTCTCGCTAAGCCCCAGGGTATTCCGGAAGCGAATGGAATCGCCTCTGGATTACTCGTTAACAGACGGAATCCCCCCCCAAAAAAAACCCTACAAACTCGGCTAGCAAGGAATCGGCGGGGCGTTGGGGGTGGAGGAGGGGGTGCGTAAGGGTGGGGATCTCGCTGCCCCTACAGATTGCCCATACGGATTCAAAAATAAGTTACACTCTAGGCTAAGGAATCCGTAAGCGAACGGATTCGGGGGAAAATCACACCGTAAAAAAACGATCGCTCGGAACGCTACTCTTAATTCCTCGACATTAAGGGTAATTACTATTTTAGCGAGAGGCCCGCCGCACCCGGCCTCGTCCTCCACCCCGCCGCGTCCTCCACCCCGCCTCGTCCTCCACCCCGCCTCGTCCTCCACCCCGCCTCGTTGTCCCCCCGCCTCGGTTCCCCGCGCCTCGTTCTCCCCCCGCCTTTATACCCCACCATTTAGTATGTCCACATCGTCTCACAGCATCATGGCAGCCAGTTTTCTCCCTCCGTGAAATTTAGGTTGGTCTGCGTTACACGGACGTCCGAACCCACCTTTTCTTAGCCTCGTAGATTTCTCGACCTGCCAGCGGGCTTTCCTGTTGCCCGTCGACGGAGCCATGAACAGGCAGACCAATGCGCAGGCGGGCGGCCAGGCGGGGCCGGCAGGCGGCAGCGGCGAGCGGACGGAGGTGCCGAACCGGCAGTTCTTCCTGCAGGTGGCGAACGCGTCGACGGCCATCCAGGTGGTGGCCGGCGAGATGTCGGCGCTCTGCCGGCTGGCAGCCGGTGAGTGCGCGAGTGGAGCAGTCGCGCCACCTGCGCGTGCCGCGTCGACCATCCTTGCTCCCTTGCGCCGCGTTTCGCTCACTCGCCACTTGCCTTCGTCTCTGCTCCACGCCGCTTCGCCCTTTCCCCGTGCTCTCGCGCGTCCCCTGCTGCTCTCGCGCGTCCCCTGCTGCTCTCGCGCGTCCCCTGCTGCTCTCGCGCGTCCCCTGCTGCTCCGACCCCGTGCTGGGAGCCTTGGCTCGATGCCGTCACTTCGCAATGTTTCGATTCTTCGCGTGTTTCCATTGGCTCTTCGCTTCGTCTCGTTCCTTTGCCTCTCCCCCAACACTCCGCCCCTCGCCTCTCCCGCTCTTGCCTCTCCCCCTCGTACCCCTCCCGCTCTCGCCTCTCCGCCCTCGCCGCAGACGGGGTGACCATTTCCGCCGTCAGTCCGCTGCTGCACACGCTCTCCGCGTATCCGTGCTTCGATCCGCTTAATCTCAAGGCCACCGCACTCGCAGTGGCGGCGGCCGCCGCCGCCTCGTTCCCTGCTGCCGATCCCACCGCAGCCCCTGCGGCCGCCGCTGCCTCCCCGGCCCCCGCTGTGACCCCCGCTCCCGCCGCGGCTCCCTCGGAGGAGAAGTCCCCCGCGACTCGCAGCCGCGGGAAGGAGGGCTCGGCGTCGAAGGAGAAGCGCGAGAAGCGACCGCTGTCCGCCGTGCAGATGGCGATGCAGCAGTTCCTCGGCGACGAGCGCGACCGCATCCTCGCGCGCGGGGACGCTGCCACGCCCAAAGACGCCTACCAGATGGCCCGCCGCCGCTGGGCGGAAATGCGCGCCGCTAGCGGCGAGGGGAAGAAGAAGGGGGGAAAGGGGAAGAAAGCGGAGGAGGAGAAGGAGGAGCATGAGGAGGAGCAGGAGGAAGGGGAGGAGGATGGTGAAGGGAGCGACGACGCGCCGATTGAGCTGGGCGACGACGTGATGGAGGTGGCGGAGGAGGGGGAGGAGAAGGATGAGGAGGAGAAGGAGAAGGGGGAGGAGGAGAAGAAGGGCAAGGGTGGTGAGGAGGAAGGCGAGGGACGGAGGTCGCGCAAGGGGAAGGAGAAGGTGGTGGAGGAAGGTGAGAAGGCCGGTGCTGGGAGCAGCGCAGGGAAGAGAAAGAAGCGGAAGCAGGCGGATGAGCAGGGGGCTGCTGCCCCTGCCACCGTGCTAGGTGCCTCAGCTGCTGCTGGCACCTCTGCTGCTGCTGCTGCTGCTACCGCGGGAGGCGAGGGGCGGAGCAACGTGCCGGGCAAGCAGGTGAAGAGGAAGAAGAAGTTGGGGCAGGCTAACGCCACTCCAGACAAGGCGCAGTGAGGGGTGGCCTCGCGCCGGGGAGGGCTGCATGCATGCGGCCAGCCGCTTGCGCCTATGCCAGCCGCTTGTGCCCATGCCAGCCGCTTGTGCCCATGTCAGCCGCTTGTGCCCATGCCAGCTGCTTGTGCCCATGCCAGCTTCTTGTGCCCATGCCAGCCGCTTGTGTTACCGTTAGGCTAGTTTCTGGGGTTAGTGTTTCCATAGGGCTAGGGTCTGGGGATTCTAGTATTGCAGTAGCTAACAGACTTGTGCACAGCTGCAGTTGCGGCCTAACAATGCTTTCTTTTCCTTTCCTAGTTAGCACCTTCATTTTAACATTGCCTACAAGTTGTATTCTGTCCAGCTTGTCAATTTATACATATATTTGTATAGGTACTTGCTTATACTTGCTTTGATACCCTAGTCATATACATATATGTATAAATATATTTGTATAGGTATTCTGGGTTATACTTGCTTTGATACCCTAGTCATTCTCTTATTCTAACTTAGTATCAGAGCAGGATAGATCGTCCCACCCACTTCCGCCCCTCGCCCTAGCCTACCGTCCCGCCGGCCCCTAGCGTACCGCCGGCCCCTAGCGTATCCGCCGGCTCCTAGTGTACCGCCGGCCCCTCGCTCACCTCGCCGGTCCCTACCGTGCCCGCCGCCCCTTAAGTGCTGCGCTGGCCCCTCGCGTACTCCGCCGGCCCCTAGCGCGCCGTGCCGGCCCCTTACCGCCTCACCGGCCCCTCGCGCCTAGCCGGCCCTTCGCGCCTAGCCGGCCCCTCGCGCCTAGCCGGCCCCTCGTGCCTAGCCGGCCCCTCGCGTGCTCGCCGGCCCCTCGCACCTAGTCGGCCCCTCGCATGCTCGCCGGCCCCTCGAGTACTCGCCAGCCCTTTGCGTACCCTGCTGGCCCCTCGCGCGCCTCGCCGGCCCTCCGCACTCGCCGGCCCCTCGTGCGCCCGCCAGCTCCTCGCGTACCTCCCAAGCCCCTCCTGCGCCTCGCCGGCCCCCTTCGCGCCCCGCCGGCTCCTCGAGTGCCACATGGCCCTAGCGCTCCGCCGGCCCTTAGCGCCCTACCGGCTTTGCGCGTCTCGGGCCCTGAGCGCCTCGGGCCCTCATCGGCCTCCTGCCTGGTTTTCCTGCCGGAGAGTCCTGCCGCCACGCCGCTGTGCCGCTGAGTACTTGTGCCGCTGTGCCGCCGTGTCCCCGTGCCGCTGTGCCACCGTGACGCTGTGCCGCTGTGGACCTGTACCGCTGAGGTTGCACGATGGCGGACGCCGTACTTTGTCTGGACGCGGAGGGGCACGCGATCGACTTCGCGGCCTGGCTTGTCGATCTTCGCCGGCACATGACAGGTCAGCGCCAGGATGGGCACTCCCTGGATATGCATGTTGATGGCTTGCTTCCCCGCCCCCCCGCGCATGATCCCCTCCCTACTGACCCCACCACTGCTGAGAGTGGGGCCTTTTCTGTTGTTGCGCTCGCTCGCGCTTGCTGGGATTCTCGCGATGCTGTAGCGCAGCTCGCCATTAGTCATGCGTTTCCCCTTTCTGAGCGTCCGCGCTTCACTGCTGTCGCGAACGCCAAGGACTTCCTAGATGCAATAGTTGCGCGCTACTCCACGCCTGCCTCCGCCTCCGCTGGTCGCTTGATCCTCCCCATGCTATTTCCCGATCTTTGCGCTTTCAAAACTGACCTCGCCACTCACCTTCGTGCATTAGAGACTAGCTACCGCGCTGCTAGCACTGCCGCCCAGCTCACTGCCTTCCCCCCACCGTTCTGCGCTACCCTGTACCTTATTGCCATGTGCCTGTCTGACCGCTTAGCCACTGCCCGCGACCACTTCCTTAGCCAGCACCCTGCCGACCTCACCCTGACCGCCTTTGTCATTTCCCTGTCTGAGATAGAGACTCGACAGCGCACTATCGCTCAGTCGAACGGTGATGTGGCAGTCCCTATCTTTCAGGGCTATGCTCCCTCTCAGTGCACGTACGTTTACGTCTCCGCCGCGGTCGCTACGGCTGCCCCTACCACCAAGACCGCAGCTACGGCCTTCCCGCAGCAGCGACAGCGTCGGGGCCGCCGCGGCCCTAAGGGAGGGCGTGGTGGTGGCGCTGGTGGTGGTAGTGGTGGTGGCGAGGACAGTGGTTCTGATGAGGGGGCTGGGGCTGGTGTCCAGCAGAAGCAGCAGCCACAGCAGACGCAGCAGCAGCAGTCACAGCTGTAGCAGTCGCAGCAGCAGCAGCCGTGGGCCCGCCTCCTGCCGGGGTGGCCAAGAGTCCCAGGAGGTGGTGGCCGCGTTGGTGGCCCTCGCAGCTCGGCGTCTACGGTGCTGTGAGCTACCAGTTTCAGCTCCAGACCGGGCCCCTCCGTGGCACTATGTGCCGCCACTCGCACCCAACCGCCTGCTGCTTCCGCCGCCTCGACGACCTCTTCCGTCGCCGCTTCGGCCCGGCCCTGGACCTCCCTGACTGGCCCAGTCTGTTGCGCGACGGCTTGCCTGTTTTTGAGTTAGACATGGATCAGATTTGTTCAGCCCTGCACTCTCTGTATGCTGATCAGATTAGTGTGTCCGGATCTTATTACCCTGTGTTCCCTAGCTTTGGCGTAGCACCTGTGTGTAGTACACACTCCCCTGCTGCGTCAGGCGTAGGACCGTTTGCTTTGTCTAGCCTAGGCTCTACACTCGCCCCTCCTTCGTCTACCGCCACTGCATCGCTGTCCTTCACACCTGACTCCTGTGCATCTGCCTGCTTCTCCCGCGACCACGCCACACTCACGCCGCATGCCGCGCTTGCCGCTGTCGCACTTGCTAACCCCTCTTCTGGTCCTGTCGTTGCTCGCAGCTACACTACCCTTCCGTGTCCAGCAGTTCCCTCGGGTTCCCTTACAGGCCTACACATCCCTTCGTTCTCCAGGAACTTAGTTGGTGTCGGCTGTCTTCAGGACCTCGGCATCACCACTACGTTCCCTGGTCACGAGCGGTACACTGTCTGTACTGAGGCCGCCTCAGGTGCCCCCCTTGCGACGTTCCCCCGGGACCCGGTGTCTGACATGTTTACGCTGGACACTGCTTCCCCCTCGGTTGGGGCATCCTCCCCGGGCCCTGCGTCTACCCAGGTCGCCGCTGCTTGCTCGTGTTGGTCGCTCACTCACCCGTCGCTCCTGTGGCACCTCCACCTAGGTCACCCCGCACTCCCACGTCTGCGTTACATATCCCAGCATGGTCTTGTCTTAGGTCTCCCTGCGTCGCTTCCTGCCCTCCCTCCCTCGCCTGCGTCGCCGTGTACGCCCTTCGTGGAGGGCAGGCTGCGCTGTGCTCCTCACTCCTCCTCGCTTCGCCCTACCACCGCACCCCTCCAGACCCTGCACCTGGACGTCTGAGGCCCAGCCCCCGTCCCCGGACCTCGTCGCAAGCACGTCTTTCTCATGCTCGTCGACGACTACACGCGCTACACCACGGTGTTTCCCCTAGAGCAGAAGGCCAACATGCCTAACGTTCTTATCCCGTTGGTCGTCGCTGCACGACTCCACCGCGGTCTTCCTGTGCTGTGTCTCCACTCCGACCGTGGCGGCGAGTTCGCCTCTGGTTGGCTTGGACATTTCTCTCGTGCGGATGGCATCACCCAGTTGTACACCCTACCAGACTCCCCGCAGCAGAACAGGGTCACTGAGCGACGCATAGGCTTGGTCATAGAGGTGGCTCGTACCTCTATAATCCATGCTGGTGCACCCCATTTTCTGTGGCCGTTCGTCGTTCGCTGCGCCGCTCACCAGCTTGACCTCTGGCCGAGCTCCCAGCGGTCGCAAGTTTCGCCGACCCTTCTTTGGACCGGGTTACCTGGTGACGAGTCCGCGTTCCACGTCTGGGGCCGCCTTGCTCACGTTCGTGCCTCAGGCACGGACAAGCTCATGGCCCGCACTATCCTCTGTGTCTTCCTCGGTTTCCCCCTTGACTCGTCTAACTGGCACTTTTACCACCCGCTGTCTCACCGCTTCTTTCACTCCCGCGACGCTACTTTCAACGAGTCTGTCTCCTTTTACCACCATTTTCCCCAATGAGGTCTCCCGGTTTCCCCAATGAGGTCTCCCGGTTTCCCCTCCCCTGTTTTTGGTTTGCACTCCCCCGGTAGCCCCTGCTCACCTCCCTCCCCGTCCTGCTCGGTCTGGTGTGTCTCGCGTCACTCCCCTACCGTCGGTTGTCCCGATCGAGGATTCGGCTGACTCTGGTGGCCCCGCGGCGCCGTTTTTGCCACCTGCCTCTCCCCCTGTGTCTCCTCCTCTGCCGCCGCACTCGCTACTGCAGCAGCTGTCGCAGCCGTTGCCGCAACCCCTGCAGCAGTAGCCATCGCCACCAAAGCAGCCGCCGCCGCCGCAACAGCAGCCGTTCGTGGACTCTGGCGCGGTTGGCGTTGAGGAGGGTCCTAGTCCTGGGGTTCCTGTCGTGGCTTGTCCTGGGGGTGGCACCAGGTGCTGGAGAGAGTACTCGTTCTGGGGGTGCTGAAGTGGAGTGTTCCGGAGGCAGCCGTGGTACAGCTGGCGGTCCAGGTGTCGGCATTGAGCAGCAGCAGCAGCAGTCGCCGCCGGTATACGCCCTTCGCTTCCTCGGCCTTCCCTCCCCTGACCGCTCGCCTGTGCCTCCCCCGTTGCCTCCTTCTCTTCCTGTCTACAGCCATGTGTTCCCTCCACCAGACTCGTCTACGGCTCGTCTTCCCCCTCGTTCCCCTCTTGTGTCTCCTCCTCTGTCTCCTGACCAGGCGCCTCCGTCTCACGTCTGATCTCGCCTTCCCTCTCGTGCTCGTCCTGTCTCTCTTGTTCAGCATTCTTATCCTATGTTTCTTCGTTCCCACGTGTCTCGTCCTCCCCTCCTCCCTTGTTTTCAGTCATTCTCGTATTCTAAAACAGCCAGCACCGTGCAGAGGGTGAGGCATTGGCACGGGCAAGGCCAAGCCCGGAGGCAGAACCCCATCCAGGTTTGTGGGCATGGCAGGCATGGTGATGGGCAGCATGGTGGGGTGCAGGCATGGCTGACGTTATCAGACTATTTAGTCTGATTAGTCTGAAATTTCAGACCCTAATGTTGGCCAAACTTGAATGATCAGATTACTCACTTTCCCAATTCTGAACACTTCAAAGTACGAATTTAGGGTTCCTGAAAAAATCAGACTTGTTGCTAACCCAGTACTGGGTTTGCAGTGTTGAATTATATAATATATATATATATATGTATATATATAATTATAGGCTTGGTAGGTGTTACTGGATCCTACTGTAGAGGGTACAACCCCCCTTCTTGTATCGCTCTCTCTTCTAGTCCAAAAACTCTCTTCTCTCTCGTCAATCTCTCTCACGCCATTTCCATGGCTTCTCTACCTACATAGCTACCTACCTTCTTTAACATCCAGAGCACAGCGCGTACAGTCCTTGAAACCAGATGTAACTATCAAACATTTTTGCATATGTTACTATAGCCTAGATAGGGGCATGCCTTAGAGAGTAAAACACATTAGGTCAAAACTACCGTGTACCCTTCTTTCTAGTTCATACAGCTACTGTGACATGGTATCAGTTAGGTTAGGTCCGCCCACCAGCTTCCGCCCTAGCCCTAGCCTTAGCGCCCCGCTGTCCTTAGCGCACCGCCGGCCCCTCGCGCCCCGCTGGTTCCTTTCGCGCCTCGCCAGGCCCTTCGCGCCCCGCCAGGCCCTTCGCTCCCCGCCGGCCCCTCACGCCCTGCTGCCCCCCCCCCTTTCGCGCCCTGCCAGGCTCTTCGAGCCCCGCCAGGCCCTTCGTGCCCTGCCAGCCCTTCGTGCCCCGCCAGGCCCCTTTGCGTCCCGCCAGCCATTTCACGCCCCGCCGGCCCCTCGCACCCCGCTGGCCGTTTCACGCCCCCTTGGCCCTATCGCGCTCCGTTGGCCCTTTGTGCCCCGCCAGCCCTCTCGCGCCCCGCTGGCCGTTTTGCGCCCTGCCAGCCCTTTCGCGCCCCGCCAGCCCCTCGCGCCCCACTGGCCGTTCCGCACCCCGCCAGCCCTATCGCGCTCCGCTGGCCATTTGCGTCCCGCCAGCCCCTTCGCGCCCCAGCTGGCCTGTTTCGCCCCGCCGGCCCTTCCACGCCTCTGCTGGCCCATTGCACCCCGCCGGCCCTTCCGCACCCCTGCTGGCCCATAGCGCCCCGCCGGCTCCTTCCGCGCGCCACTGGCCCTGTTAGCCCCGCCCACCCTTACGCGCCTCCACCAGTCGGTGCGCCCCGCTTGCCTCAGTCGTGTTCCCCCTTCTTTATGCCGTGGAATTGTGCCGCCGTGGAGCCGTGCCGCCTAGTCCCCGTGCCGCTGTGTCGTCGTGCCGCCATGCCACTGTGCCGCCGTATCGCTGTGCCGTCGTGCCGCCGTGGCGCCGGGTCGTTGAGGTCATACGATGACGGACTCAATACTCCGCCTGGACACGGAGGGGTACGCGCTTGACTTCGCCGCCTGGCTTGTCAATCTCCGTCGTCACCTTACAGGTCAGCGCCGAGATGGGCACTCCCTGGCTGTGCATGTCTATGGATTACTTCCCCACCCCTCCGCGCCTGATCCCCTCCCTGCTGACCCCACCACTGCTCAGCGTAAGGCCTTTTCCGCTGCTGCGCTTGCTCGCGTTGTCTGGAATTCGCGCGATGCCGTAGCGCAGCTTGCCATTAGTCACGCTCTTCTCCTGTCTAAGCATCCGCGCATTACTGCTGTCGCGAACGCCAAGGAATTCTTAGATTCCGTAGTTGCGCGCTACTCCACGCCCGCCTTCGCCTCTGTTGGCCGCTTGATCCTCCCCATGTTGTTCCCTGATCTCGCCGCCTTCCTCACTGTAGCTGACCTAGCCACTCACCTCCGTGCACTAGAGGCTAGCTACCGTGCCGCTAACACTGAGGCCCATCATACTGCCTTCCCCCCGCCGTTCTGCGCTACCCTGTACCTCATTGCCATGCGCCTTCCAGACCGCTAAGCCGCTGCTAGCAATCACTTCCTTAGTCAGCACCCAAGTGACCTTACCCTTACTACCTTTGTCACCGCCTTGTCTGAGATAGAGACTCGCCAGGGCATTATCGCTCAGTCCAGGAGTCCTGCAGCAGTCCCCATATTTCACGGCTGTGCGCCCTCCCAGTGCACGTACGCATACGTTTCTGCCACTGTCGCCACGACAGCCACTGCCGCTAAGACCGCAGCTGCGGTCTCCGCGCAGCCGTGCTAGCGTCGAGGTTGCCGCCTCAAAGGGGGGCGTGGTGGTGGGGGTGGTGGGGGTGGTGGAGGTGGCAGCGGGGACAGTGGGTCCGATGAGGGGACTGGGGCTGGTCCGATGAGCAACAGCAGCAGTCGCAGCAGAGCAGTCGCAGCAACAGTAGCCGCAGCAGCAGCAGCAGCAACAACAGTCGTGGGCCCGCCTCCCGCCGGGGTGGCCCGGTGCCTCTCTAGTGGTGGTGGCTGCGTTGCTGGCCCTTGCAGCTCCGCGTCGGCCGGCAGCTTCGGCGCTGGGGGCTGCCAGTACCAGCTCCAGACCGGCCCCCTCTGCAGCACTGTGTCTCGTCGCCCGCACCCGACCGCCTGCTGCGTCCGCCGCCTCGACAACCTCTTTTGTCGCTGCTTCGGCCTGGCACCGTACCTCCCTGACTGGGTCAGTCTGCTACGCCACGGTATGCCAGTCTTTGAGTTAGATATGGATCAGGTTTCTTCTACCCTGCATTCCCTGTAGCTGATGCTTCTAGTGTGCCCGGATCTTATTACCCTGCGTTGCCTAGTTTAGGTGACTTTCCTGCGTGTAGTACAGACTCCTCTGCTGCGTCAGGCATAGGACCTTCTGCCTTGTTTAATTTAGACTCCAAGCTTGCTCCTCCACCGGCTGCAGCTTCTGGTTCGCTCTCCTTTACGCTTAACTTTGGCGCGTCTGCCTGCTTCTTCCACGACCACGCTGCGCTGACGCCGCTTGCAGCACCTGCTGCTGTCGCCCTTGCTGACCCCTCCTCTGATCCTGCCGTTTCCCGTAGCTACACTACCCTTCCTTGTCCAGCAGTTCCCTCGAGTTCTCAAATTGGCCTGCACATCCTTTTGTTCTCCAGGAATCTAGTTGGTGTCGGCTGTCTTCAGGACCTCGGCGTCACCACCACGTTCCCTGGTCATAAGTAGTACACTATCTGTACCGAGACCGTCTCAGGTTCCCCCTTGGGACATTCCCCCCTGGACCCGGAATCTGGCCTGTTTACGCTGGACACTGCTTTCCCCCCGGTGGGCGCGTTGTCCCCGGTTCCTGCGTCTACCCACGGCGACGCAGCTTGCTCGTGTCGGTTGCTCAGTCACCCGTCGCTTCTGTGGCACCATTGCCTATGTCACCCTGCACTCCCGCGTCTACGTCACATGTCTCAGCACGGCCTTGTCCTAGGTCTCCCTGCACCGTTCCCAGCCCTCCCTCCCTTGCCTGCGCCACCATGCACGCCCTGCGTCGAGGGCAGGTTTGCCGTGCTCCTCACTCCTCCTCGCTTTGCCCTACCACCGCGCCACTCCAGACACTGCACCTGGACATCTGAGGCCCAGCCCCCGTCCTTGGACCGCGTCGAGAGCGCTACTTTCTAGTGCTTGTTGACGGTTACACACGCTATACCACGGTGTTTCCCCTAGAGCGGAAGGCCGACGTGCCTGACACTCTTATCCCGTGGGTCGTAGATGTGCGCGTCCACCGCGGTCTCCCTGTGTTGTGTCTCCACTCCGACCGTGGCGGCGAGTTCGCCTCCGATCGGCTTGGACAGTTCTGTAGTACGGAGGGCATCACCAAATTGTGCACCCTACCAGACTACCCACAGCAGAATGGGGTTGCTGAGTGACACATCGGTTTGGTCAAGAAGATGGCTCGTACCTCCATGATCCATGCCGGTGCAACCCATTTACAATGGCCGTTCGCGGTTCGCTATGCCGCTCACCAGCTTAACCTGTGGCCGCACTCATGTGATTGGCACTTTTACCACCCACCATCTCACCGCCTCTTTCACTCGTGTGGCGTCACTTTCAACGAGTTAGTCTCCTTCTATCACCGCTTTCCTCACCGAGGTCTCCGGGTTTTCCCGCCCCAGTTTCAGGTACCCACTCCCTCGGTAGCCCCTGCTCCCCTCCCTCCCCATCCAGCTTCGTCTGGTGTGTCTCACGTCACTCCCCTCCCGTCGGTTGTCCCGGTCGAGGAGTCGGCTGACTCTGGTGGCCTTGCGCCGCAGTTCTCGCCGCATGTTTCTCCCTCGGTGACTCCGCCGCAGCCGTCACAGCAGCCGCCGCAACAGCATTCGCCGCCTCAGCCGCAGCAGCTGCAGTCGTCCGTGCACTCTGGGGGTGCTGGTTCTGGGGGTGCTAGTCCTGGGGTTACTGTTATGGCCTCACCCGGCGGTCTCGCGGGTGGCAGCGGTGCTAGAGAGGGTTCTCGTTCTAGGGGTGCTGGAGTGGAGCGTTCCGGAGGTTGCTGTGGTGCAGCTGGAGGTTCTGGTGTCAACGTGGAGCAGCAACAGCAGCAGTCGCCACCGGCGTTCGCCCTTCGCCTGCTCAGCCTGCCCTCCCCTAACCACCCGCGCGCGCCTTCCTTGCCGCCGAATCCTCTGCCTGTCCCCGACTTGATCCCCCCTCGTTCTCCTCCTATGACTCCTTTTGTGTCTCCTGACCCGACGGCTCCGTCCCACTTGTGGTCTCATCGTCCATTGTGCTCGTCTTGTCTCTCTTGTCCAGCGCTCTCACCCCATGTTGTTTCATTCCAAGGCTTCTCGTCCTCCCCTCCTTCCCTCGCCTCCACCGTCGTCGCTCGTTGTCGCTCTGCCTCCTCTGACTGACTACCTTCGTGCCGCTCGTCCCCTTGTTCCTCGGGTCCTTGCCCCCCTCGTTACCAACCCGTCTATTCCTGTCTCGAGTCTTGACGCTCTTGTCGCTGCTGTCGCTGACTTCACCTCTACACGCCACAGCTTTGGTCTCTCGCTTGCCTGCCCTCCGTCCTTCGGGGGTGCTCCTGCCCTTGGCAGTGACGTCCTAGAGGACAGGCAGTACGAGCTTGCTTTCCTGTCTGAGGCCGCTCCCCATCTCTGTTCCATGCCGCTAGTCCCTGAGGGTGACCCAAACGCCCTTGACATCCCGACCCCTCGCACTTATGCTGAGGCGACCTCGGGACCCTTGGCCTCGCAGTGGATAGCTCCCATGGAGCAGGAGATGGCATCTTGGAGATCCACCGGCACCTTCGTTGACGCAGTTCCCCCACCTGGGGTGAACGTAGTCGATGGCCGGTGGCTCTTCAAGGTGAAGCGCCCCCCTGGAGAGCCGCTTGTGTTCAAGGCGCGCTACGTGTCTAGAGGCTTCAGTTAGCGCGAGGGTGTGGGCTTCTTGCAGACCTTCGCCCCGACCCCAAAGATGACTACTCTTCATGCGCTGCAATACGTGGCAGCACAGCGTGACTACGAGCTCCACTCCCTCGACTTCTCCACAGCTTTTCCTTACGGCAGTCTACACGAGCAGGCCTACCTGCGCCGTCCACAGGGCTTCACTGGTACCTTCCCTCCTGGGACCAAGTGGCTCCTCCGGCACCCAGTCTATGGCCTGCGGCAGGCGCCCCGTGAGTGGCACGACATGCTGCTTGCTACTCTAGCTGATCTGCAGTTCTTCCCCTCGTCTGCAGACCCCTCCCCCTTTGTTCATTCAGGCCAGACTCCGTTCTACATCCTTGTCTACGTAGATGACCTGGTCTTTGCTGCTGCAGACAGAGGCGCACTGGCCTCTGTGAAGGCTGAGCTGCTGAGGAGACACACCTGCACTGACCTAGGAGAGTTGCGCCGTTACATTTGCCTGCAGATATCCAGGGACAGAGCAGCGCGTACCATCACTCTCACACAGTCACACTTGGTGCGCCAGGTCCTTCAGCGGTTCGGTCTTCAGTTTTCCTCTGCACAGCCCACACTTCTGCCAGTAGATGACAGGCTCTGTGCTCTAGTTCTTGAGGAGTCAGTAGAGCCTAATGGTCCTTACGCAGAGCTAGTGGGTTGCCTCATATACCTGATGACTTGCACTCGTCCAGATCTCGCATACCCTCTCAGCATATTGGCGCACTTTGAAGCCACAGGGAGACACCGACAATAGCACCAGTCAGTAGCTAAGAGGGTTTTGCGTTATCTAGCAAGTACATCGGGCATGGGACTTGTGCTGGGAGGATGCTGGCCAGTGGTCCTTACAGGGCACACAGACGCTTCGTGGGCAGACGACGCTGAGACACTCAGGTCCTCCCAGGGCTATTGCTTTAGCTTTGGTTCAGGTGCCATCTCATGGAGGTCCACTTGCTCCTCGTCTGTTGCCCAATCTAGCGTAGATCTCAGTCTCACAGCTAGACTGGGCAACAGACGACGAGCGGGTGGACCTCTACGAGATCGCGCCTGCACCAAGGCTAAAGAAGTAGCCCTGGGAGGACCTGAGCGTCTCAGCGTTGTTTGCCCACGAAGTGTCTGTGTGCCCTGTAAGGACCACTGGCCTGTGTCCTCCTAGCACTAGCCCCATGCCCGATGTACTTGCTAGATAACGCAAAACCCTCTTAGCGGCTGACCAGTGCTGTGGTTGGTGTGTCTCCCTGTGGCCACAAAGTGAGTTAGGATGCTGAGAGGGTATGCGAGATCTGGGCGAATGCAAGTCATCAGGTACATGAGGCAACCCACTAGCTCTGCGTAAGGGCCACTAGGCTCTATAGAATCCTCAAGGACGGGAGCCGAGAGCCTGTGATCTACTGGCAGAGGTGTGGGCTGTGCGGAGGAGAACTGAAGACCGAACCTCTGAAGGACCTGGCGCACCAAGTGTGACTGTGTGAGAGTGATGGTGCGCGCTGCTCTGTCCCTGGAGATCTGCATTCAAAGGTAACGGCGCAGCTCTCCTAGGTCAGTGCAGCTATGTCTCCTCAGCAGTTCAGCCTTTACGGAGGCCAGTGCATCTCTGTCTGCGGTAGCAAAGACCAGGTTGTCTACATAGACAAGGGTGTAGAACGGGGTCAGGCCACCACGAAAGAAGAGCGAAGGGTATGCAAACGGCGGAAAGAATTGCAGGTCAGCTAACGTAGCACGAAGCGTGTCGTGCCACTCGCGAGGTGCCTGACGTAGGCCATAGACTGGGCGCTGGAGGAGCCACTCGGTCCCCGAGGTGAAGGTGCCAGTGAAGCCTGGCACGTGGCGCAGGTAGATCTGCTCGTGCAGATTGCCCTGAAGAAACGCTATCGAGAAGTCGAGAGAGTGCAGCTCGTAGTCACGCTGTGCTGCTACGTGTACCAGCACCTGAAGAGTAGTCATCTTCAGGGTCGGGGCGAAGGCCTGAAAGAAGTCAACACCCTTGTGTTGACTGAAGCCTCTAGCCACGTAGTGCGCCTTGAACTTCGGCGGCTCTCCAAGAGGGCGCTTCACCTTGAAGAGCCACGGGCCATCAACTACGTTCACCCCATGTGGGGGAACTGCGTCGACGTATGTTCCGGTGGATCTCTGAAATGCCATCTCCTCCTCCATCATCTATCCACTGAGCGGCCAAGGGTCCCGAGGCCGCCTCAGCGTAAGTGCGAGGGGTCGGGATGTCGAAGGCGTCCGGGTCC
This sequence comes from Closterium sp. NIES-67, assembly GCA_027943415.1. Taxonomy (NCBI): domain Eukaryota; kingdom Viridiplantae; phylum Streptophyta; class Zygnematophyceae; order Desmidiales; family Closteriaceae; genus Closterium; species Closterium sp. NIES-67. Next base: position 151,798 of record BQMB01000299.1, on the reverse strand, counting down.
CCCTCAGGGACTAGCAGCATGGAGCAAAGATGAGGCGCGGCCTTGGACTGGAAAGCAAGCTCGTACTGCCGGTCCTCCAGGACGTCACTTCCAAGGGTAGGAGCACCCCCGATGGACGGAGGATGGGCACGGTTAGAGACCAGAGCGGTGGTGTAGTCAAGGCGGGGGGTAGAGGCGAAGTCAGCGACGGCAGCGACAAGTACGTCAAGACTCGCGACAGGAACAGATGGGTCAGTTACATGGGAGGTAAGAACTCGAGGAACAAGAGGACTAGCGGCACGAAGGAATTCAGACAGAGGAGGCGGAGCAACAACAAGCTAAGACGGAGGAGGCGACGGGAGGAGGGGAGGAAGAGACGCGTGGGAACGGAGCAACATAGGGTGAGAACGCTGGACATGAGAGACAGGACGAGAACGGGAGGAACCGCGAGACCAGACGTGAGACGGAGGCGTTGAGTCAGGAGACAGAGGAGGAGACACAGGAGGGGAACGAGGCAGAAGAGGAGCTAGAGACGAGTCCAGCGAAGGAAAAACGGGGCCGTAGAACGGCAGGGGAGGCGGCGGCGGGGGAGGCGCAGACGGGCGGTCAGGGGAGGCAAGACCGAGAAGGCGAAGGGTGGACACCGGCGGCGACAGCTGCTACTGCTGCTGCTCCACGCCGACACCAGAACCTCCAGCTACACCACGGCTACGTCCAAAATGCTCCACTCCAGCACCCCCAGAACTAGAACCCTCTCCAGCACCGGTGCTACCCTCGAGACCGCCGGGACAATCCACGACAGTAACCCGAGGACTAGCACCCCCAGAACGAGAACCCGCTCTAGCACCAGTGCCACCCCCAGGACTAGCACCCTCCTCAATGCCAGCACCCCCAGAACGCGCGGACCCCTGCGGCGGCAACGACAGCTGCTACTGCGACGGCGATGGCGGCAGCTGCTGCGGCTGCGGTGGCGGAGGAGGAGACATGAGGGCGGAGACAGGCGATAAAACCGAAGCAACGGGGCCATCGGAGTCAGCCGACTCCTCCACCACGACCACCGACGAGAGGGGAGTGACGTAAGACACACCTGACGAGGCAGCAAGGGGAGGGGGAGGAGCAGGGTCTACCGGGGGGGGTGGGAACAAGAAACAAGGACGAGGAAACCGAGAGACCTCGGTAGGGAAAGCGGTGGTAGAATGAGACAGACTCATCAAAAGTGACATCACGCGAGTGAAAAAAGTGGTGAGACGGCGGGTGATAGAAGTGCCAGTCAGACGCGTCAAGGGGGAAACCAAGGAAGACACAGGGGACAGTGCAGGCAGGGAGCTTGTCCATGCCAGAGGCACAAACCTAAGCGAGGCAGCCCCAGACGTGGAACGCAGACGCGTCACCAGGGAACCCGGTCCAAAGGAGGTTCGGCGAAACCTGCGGCCGTTGGAAGTGGTGCCACAGGTTAAGCTGGCGAGCGGCGTAGCGAACAACAAACGACCACAGAAAATGCGGTGCATCGGCATGGATCATGGAGGTACGAGCCACTTCCATGACCAAACCGATGCGGCGCTCAGCGACCCCATTCCGCTGTGGGGAGTCCGGCAAGGTGTACGACTGGGTGATGCCCTCCGCACGACATAACTGGACAAGGCGACTGGAGGCAAACTCACCGCCATGGTCGGAGTGGAGACGAAGCACTGGTATGCCGGGGTGGACTCGCGCAGCTACGACCCACGAGATAAGAACGTCAGGCACATCGGCCTTCCGCTCCTAGGGAAACACCGTGGTGTAGCGCATGTAGTCGTCGACTAGCACTAGAAAGTAGCGCTCGCTACGCGGCCCATGGACGGGGGCTGGGCCCAAACGTCCAAGAGTAGGGTCTGGAATGGCGCAGTGGTAGGGGGAAGCGAGGAGGAGTGAGGAGCACGGCGCAGCCGGCCCTCGACACAAGGCGTACACGACGGCGCAGGTGAGGGAGGGAGGGCAGGGAGTGACGCAGGGAGATCAAAGACAAGACGGTGATGGGACATGTGACGCAGACACGGGAATGCAGGGTGACCTAGGCGGCAGTGCCACAGTAGCGATTGGTGAGTGAGCGACTGACACGAGCAAGCCGCAGCGGCCTGGGTCACTACAGGCACCTGGGGGGACGCCGTGTCAAACAGGTCGGACACAGGGTCCTGGGGGAAAGTGGTCGGAGGGGCACCAATGGTGGCCTCGGTACAAACCGCGTTTCGCTCGTGTCCAGGGAACGTAGTGGTGACGCCGAGGTCCTGAAGACAGCCGACACCAACTAGGTTCCTAGAGAACGAGGGAATGTGCAGGCCTGTTAGAGATCCCGAGGGGATTGCCGGACAGGGGAGGGTAGTCGAGCCACGGGCAACTACCGGACCTGAGGAGGGGTCAGCAAGTGCTACAACGGCGGGGGCAGCAAGTGGCGTGAGCACAGTTTGGTCCCGAAAGAAACAGACGGACACTCTAGAATCGAGCATAAAGGAGAGCGACGTAGTAGCAGCAGCTGGTAGAGAGGCGAGCGTAGAACCTAGACTAAACAAGGCAGAGCATCCTATGCCTGACGCAGCAGGGGAGCCTAGACTACACACAGAGGACACACCTACACTAGGCAACACCTAGTAATATGGTCCAATCACACAGCATACATGCGAGACATGGCAGTCCTACACAAAGACAAGCACATGGTAGGGAGCCAGGGCGTACCAGTCAGGAGGGTCTGCCGTGGGACCGAAGCGGTTGCGGAAAAGGTCGTCCATGCGGCGGCAGCAGCAGGTGGTGGTGGGACCGGAACGGTCGCAGACGTTGCCGCGGAGGGGGCTGGTCTGAAGCTGGTACTGACAGGTGACCGCACTGGAGCCGCCACCCGACACTGAGCTGCGCCCGCCACCACCATGACCAATGCCACCAATGCCGACAGTCCACCACGGCGGCGTGGGTCTCCATGCGACTGCTGCTGCGGCTGCTGCTGGGTCTGCTGCTGCCGTTGCTACTGCCGCTAAGGCTACGGCTGATGCTGCTCTAGGGCACCAGCCCCGGTCCCCTTGCCGGAACCGTCTTCCCCGCCCCCACCTCCTCCACCCTCACCACCCCCACCACCCTTCCCTCCGCCACGCCCCCCCTTGGGGCGACGACCCTTACCCAGACGCGGCTGCGCTAAGGCTGCAGCGGCGGTCTTGGCAACAGTGGTAGAGATGCCAGAGTAAGTGCACTGGGAGAGAGCACAGCCCTGAAAGATAGGGAGTGGCGCAGTACTGCTAGACTGAGCGATAGTGCGCTGGCGGGTCTCTATCGCGGACAGGGCGGTGACAAAGGTTGTGAGGGTGAGGTCACTAGGGTGCTGACTAAGGAAGTGGTCGTGGGCAATGGCTAGGCAGTCAGGAAGGCGCGTGGCAATGAGGTAAATGGTAGCGCAAAGCGGCGGCGGAAAAGTAGTGAGCTGGGCCTTAGTGCTAGCGGTAGCTAGTTTCAAGTGCGCGAAGGTGAGTGGCAAGATCGGCGACAGTGGGGAAGGACACAAGATCAGGGAACAGCATGGGGAGGATCAGGCAGCCATCAGAGGCGGAGGCTGGGGTGGAAAAGCGCGCGATGACGGCATCTAAGAATTCTTTGGCGTTCGCTACAGTGGTAAAGCGGGGACGCTCAGACAGGGGAAGTGCGTAACTGATAGCAAGCTGCGCAACTGCATCGCGCGACTCCCAGACAGCGCGAGCAAGGGCAGCAGCGGAAAAGGCCTCACGCTCAGCAGTGGTGTGGGTGTCAGGTAGGGCAACAGGCACAACAGGGTGGGGAGGCAGGCCATAAACATGAACAGCCAGGGAGTGACCGTCCTGGCGCTGACCTGTAAGGTCAACGAGCAAGTCGACGAGCCAACTCGACGAGCCACGCCTCGAAATCGATCGCCCGGCCCTCCGCGTCCAGGCGAAGCAGTGAATCCGCCATCACCCCGGCTGCAGCAGCTGACTGCCGCTGACAGGGAGAGGAGGAAAGGTGAGAGAAGGCAGCTGAGAGCTGTGGAGAGCGGTGGAGTGCGGTGGAGAGTGGTGGAGAGTGGTGGAGTGCGGTGGAATGCAGTGGAGTACGGTGGAGTGCGGTGGAGTGCAGTGGAGAGCAGTGGAGATCGGTGGGGCAGATGTGCCGGCTCAGAAGAGAGCCAAGGCCGGTAGGTCGGGAGCGGGAGAGCGTCATGGCGGCTGGACGGCGCGAGGCCGGTGCGGGCTTTAACCAGCGGAGCAGGGGCTAGTGGCGCTGGGGGGGGAGGGGCGGCGAGTGAGGGGCCGGCGGGGCGTATGGGGCTAGCGGGGCGCACGGGTCTGGCGGGGCGCACGGGGCCAGCGGGGCAAACGGGGCCAGCGGGGCAAACGGGGCCAGTGGGGCAAATGGGGCCAGCGGGGCGCACAGGGCTAGTGGGGCGCGACGGGGCTAGCGGGGCACGAACGGGGCCAGCGGGGCGCATGGGGCCAGTGGCGCGTACGGGGCCAAAAGGGCAAACGGGGCCTGTGGGGCTCACGGGGCTAGCGGGGCTTGACGGGACCAGCGGGGTGCTAACGGGGCCAGCAGGGCGAACCGGGCTAGCGGGGCGTACGGGGCCAGCGGGGCGCACGGGGCTAGCGGGGCTTGATGGGGCCAATGGGGCGAACAGGGCCGGCGAGGCATACGGGGCCGGCGGGGCGCACGGGGCTTGCAATGCTCGACGGGGCTAGCGGGGCGCGAACGGGGCTAGCGGGGCGGTAAGGGGCCAGCGGGGCGCACGGGGCCAGGGGAGTGTACAGGGCCAGCAGGGCGCTAAGGGGCCAGCGGGGCACTAACGGGGCAGCTAGGACTAGGCCTATGGCGGAAGCGCGGGTGGGCGGGGGGACCTAACCAAACGTGATACCATGTTAACGTGAGAAAGAATTACTAGAATGAGACATACAAGGTGCTTTTGTGCTAAGGGGTTGTACTCTCTAAGAGTACGCACCTATCTAGCCTATAAGACATATATATATATATATATATATATATATATATGTTTTGACACCTACTACCAACCTGCAACCCAGAAAATTTCAGCTAAGTCCCCGAACGCTAGATGTCAAATTATATATTTTATGTATATATTTGTTTAGGCTTGGTAGGTTTGCTATATTGCTGGATCCTACTGTAGAGGGGACAACCCCCCCTTCTTGTATCTCGTTCTCTTCCTAGTCGTTTCTCTTTTCTCTCGTAACTTCTGCCCCCTAGCTAAACCTCTCCATCTTTTCATGGCTTCCTAGCTACTCCTACCTAACATCCTTTGAACATCGTATCAGAGCAAGCCCTTCTGCTCGGGCCTTCTCCTCACGCTTCTGCAGCGTCCTCTCCTCACTTCCATGCCGACGTGGCAGCCATGTCGTATTTGTATATATTACTATAGCCTAGATAGGCGCATGCCTTAGAGAGTACAGCTCGTTAGGTCAAAACCACCATGTACACTTCTTTCTAGTTCATTCTGCTACTCTGAGATGGTATCAGCTTAGGTTAGGTTCGCCCACCAGCTTCCGCCCTAGCCCCAGCCCTTTGCGCCCCGCCATGCTGCTGTGCCACCGTGTCGCTGTGCCGCCGTCCCACTGTGGCATCTGGTAGTTGAGGTCGTACAATGGCGGACTCTGTACTCCGCTTGGACGCGGAAGTGCACGCGCTCAACTTCGCCGCCTGGCTTGTCGATCTACGACGTCATCTTACAAGTCATTGTCAGGATGGTCACTCCCTGGCTATGCATATTGATGGCTTGCTTCCCCGCCCCTCTGCGCCTGATCCCCTCCTTGCTGATCCCACCACTGCTCAGTGTGAGGCCTTTTCCACTGCTGCGCTTGCTTGCGTTGTCAGGGATTCGTGCGATGCCAAGCGCAGCTTGCCATTAGTCATGCTCTTCCCCTGTCTGAGCGTCCGCCCTTTAATGCTGTTGCAAATGCCAACGAATTCTTAGATGTCGTAGTTGCGCGCTACTCCACGCCTGCCTCCGCCTCTGCTGGCCACCTGATCCTCCCCATGTTGTTCCCTTATCTTGCTGCCTTCCCCACTGTAGCTGACCTAGCCACTCACCTCCGTACACTAGAGGCTAGCTACTGTGCCGCTAGCACTACAGCCGAGCTTACTGCCTTCCCCCTGCTGCTATGCGCTACCCTTTACCTCATTGCCACGTGCCTTCCAGACCGCTTAGCCACTGCCTGCGACCAGTTCCTTAGTCGGCACGCAGGTGACCTTACCCTTACCGCCTTTGTCATTGCCCTGCCTGAGATAGAGACTCGCCAGCGCACTATCGCTCAATCGAACGGTACTGTGGCAGTCCCTATCTTTCAGAGCTGTGCGCCCACTAAGTGCACTTACACTGACGTTTCTGCCATTGTCGCCGCGACAGCCCCTGCCACTGAGACCGCAGCTGCAGCCTCCACGTAGCTGCGCCAGCGTCGGGGTCGCCGCCCCAAAGGGGGGCGGGGTGGTGGGGGGGGGGGGAGGTGGCGGCGGGGACAGTGGGTCCGACGAGGGGACTGGGGCTGGTGCCCAGGAGCAGCAGCAGCAGCCTCCACAGCAGTAGCAGCCACAGCAGCAGCAACAACAGTAGTCGTGGGCCCACTTCCCGCCGGGGTGGCCCGGTGCCTCTAGTGGTGGTGGTCGCATTGCCGGCCTTTGCAGCTTGGCGTCGAGTGGAAGCTTCGGCGAGGGGGCTGCCAATACCAGCTCTAGACCGGCCCCTCCGCGACACTGTGTGTCGTCGCCCGCTCCCTACCGCACACTGCTTCCGCCGCCTCGATGGCCACTTTCGTCGCCGATTCGGCCCGGCTCTGGACCTCCCTGACTGGGCCAGACTACTACGCCACGGTGTGCACTGAGTTAGATATGGATCAGATTTAATCTGCTCTGCATTCCTTGTATGTTGATGCTTCTAGTGTGCTCGGATCTTATTACCCTGTGTTGCCTCGTTTCGGTGTGTTTCCTGTGTGTAGTACTGAATCCCTTGCTGCGTCAGGCGTAGGACCTTTGGCCTTGTTTAGTCTAGGCTCCACACTCGCTCCTCCACCAGCTGCAGCTTCCGCTTCGCTCTCCTTTACGCTTGACTATGGCGTGTCTGCCTACATCTTCCACGACCACGCTGCGCTAACGCCGCTTGCTGCGCTTGCCGCTGTCGCGCTTGCTGACCCCTCCTCCGGTCCTGTCGTTGCCCGTAGCTACACTACCCTTCCTTGTCTAGCGGTTCCCTCGAGTTCTCTTATTGGCCTGCACATCCTTTTGTTCTCCAGGAATCTAGTTGGTGTCGGCTGTCTTCAGGACCTCGACGTCACCACTAAGTTCCCTGGTTATAAGCAGTACGATGTCTGTACCGAGGCCATCTCAGGTTCCCCCCTTGCGACGTTCCCCCGGGACCCGGTGTCTGGCCTGTTTCCGCTGGACACTGCATCCCCCCCAGTGGGCGCATCCTCCCCGGTTCCTGCGTCTACCCAAGTCGATGCAGCTTGCTCGTGTCGATCGCTCAATCACCCGTCGCTTCTGTGGCACCACTACTTATGTCACCCCGCACTCCCGCGTCTGCATCACATGTCTCAGTACGGTCTAGTCCTAGGTCTCCCTGTGTCATTCCCAGCCCTCCCTCCCTCGCATGCGCCACCGTGCACGCCCTGCATCGAGGGCCGGCTCCGTCATGCTCCTCACTCCTCCTTGCTTCCCCTTACCACCGCGCCACTCTAGACCCTGCACCTAGACGTCTGGGGCCCAGCCCCCGTCCCCGGGCCGCATCGAGAGCGCTACTTTCTAGTGCTTGTCGACGACTACACGCGCTACACCACGGTGTTTCCCCTGGAGCGGAAGGCCGACGTGCCTGACGCTCTTATCTCGTGGGTCGTAGATGTGCGCGTCCACCGCGGTCTTCCAGTGCTGTGTCTTCATTCCGACCGTGGCGGCGAGTTCGCCTCCGGTCGGCTTGGACATTTCTGTAGTACAGAGGGCATCAACCAATTGTGCACCCTACCAGACTCCCCGCAGTAGAATGGGGTTGCTGAGCAACACATCGGTTTGGTCATGGAGGTGGCCGTTCGTCGTTCGCTACGCCGCTCACCAGCTTAAGCTGTGGGCACACTCCCAGCGGCGCAGGTTTCGCCGACCCTTCTCTGGACCAGGTTGCCTGGTGACGCATCCGCGTTCCATGTCTTGGGCTGCCTCACTCACATTCGTGCCTCTGGCAGGGACAAGCTCTCCGGCTGCACTATCCCCTGTGTTTTCCTTGGTTTCCCCCTTGACTCGTCTGACTGGCACTTTTACCACCCGCCATCTCACCGCCTCTTTCATTCGCGTGACATCACTTTCGACGAGTCAGTCTCCTTCTATCACCGCTTTCCTCATTGAGGTCTCCCGATTTCCCCGCCCCTGTTTCTGGTACCCACTTCCCCGGTAGCCCCTGCTCCCCTCCCTCCCCGTCCAGCTTCGTCTGGTGTGTCTCACGTCACTCCCCTGCCGTCAGTTGTCACGGTCAAGGAGTCGGCTGACTCTGGTGGCCCTGCGGCGCAGTTCTCACCGCCTGTTTCTCCTCCGGTGTCACTTCCTCTGTCATTGCAACAATCGTCGCCGCCGCAGAAGCAGCCGCATCTGTCGTCGTAGCCATAGCAGCAGCCTTCCCCGCTATCGCAGCGGCAGCAGCCGTTCGTGAGCTCTGGGGGTGCGGGCGTTGCGGAGGGTGCTGGTCCTGGGGGTGCTGGTTCTGGGAATGCTTGTCTTGGGGTTATTGTCGTGGCTTGTCTCGGCGGTCTCAGGGGTAGCACCAGTACTGCAGAGGTTCTTGTTCTGGGGGTGCTGGAGTGGAGCATTCCAAAGGTAGCCGTGGTGCAGCTCGAGGTTTTGGTGTCGGCGTGGAGCAGCAGCAGCAGCAATTGCCACCGGTTTCTGCCCTTCGCCTACTCGGCCTTCCCTCCCCTGACCACCCGCGTGCGCCTCCCCTGCCACCGCCGCCCCCGCCGCTGCCTCCCCTGCCGCCACCGGACACGTCCACGGCTCGTTTCCCCCCTCGTTATCCTCCTGTGAATCCTCCTGTGTCTCCTGACCCGACGCCCCCGTCCCATTTCTAGTCTCGTCATTCCTCTCGTGCTCCTCCTGTCTCTCCTGTCCAACGCTCCCACCCGATGTTGCTTCGTTCCCACGCGTCTCGTCCTCCCCTCCTCCCCTTGCCTCCTCCGTCATTGCTCGTTGTCACTTCGCCTCCTCTGTCTGACTACCTTCGTGCCGCTCGTCCTCTTGTTCCTCGGGTCCTTGCCTCCCTCGTTACCGACCCGTCCATTCCTGTCTCGAGCCTTGACGCTCTTACCGCTGCTCTCGCTGACTTCGCTTCTACCCGCCGCCTTGACAACGCCACAGCTCTGGCCTCTAGCCCTGCCTGCCCTCCGTCCGTCGGGGATGCTCCTGCCCTTGGCAGTAACGTCTTAGAGGACAGGCAATACGAGCTTGCTTTCCTTTCCGAGGCCGCTCCCCATCTCTGTTCCATGCTGCTAGTCCCTGAGGGTGACCCAGACGCTCTTGACATCCCGACCCCTCGCACTTATGCTGAGGCGACCTGGGGACCCTGGGCTGCTCAGTGGATAGCTGCCATGGAGCAGGAGATGGCATCTTGGAGATCCACCGGCACCTTCATCGACGCAGTTCCCCCACCTGGGGTGAACGTAATCGATGTCCAGTGGCTCTTCAAAGTGAAGCGCCCCCCTGGAGAGCTGCCAGTGTTCAAGGCGTGCTACGTGGCTAGAGGCTTCAATCAGTGCAAAGGTATTGGCTACTTTCAGACCTTCGCCCCGACCCCGAAGATGACTACTCTTCGGGTGCTACTACACGTAGCACCATAGCGTAACTATGACCTACACTCCCTCAACTTCTCCACAGTGTTTCTCCAGGGCAGTCTACACAAGCAGGTCTACCTGCACCATCCACAGGGCTTCACCGGTACCTTCCCTCCTGGGACTGAGTGGCTCCTCCGGCGCCCGGTCTACGGCCTGCGGCAGGCGCCCCGTAAGTGGCACGACACTCTGCGTGCTATGCTTGCTGACCAGCAATTCCTCCTGTCCTCCGCAGACCCCTCGCTCTTCGTTCGTTCTGGCCTGACCCCGCTCTACATCCTTGTCTACGTAGACGACCTGGTCTTTGCTACTACAGACAGAGATGCACTGGTTTGCGTGAAGGCTGAGCTGCTGAGGAGATGCACATGCACTGACCTAGGAGAGCTTCACCGTTACCTTGGCCTGCAGATCTCCAGGGACAGAGCACCGCGCACCATCACTCTCACACAGTCACACTTGGTGCGCCAGGTCCTTCAGCGGTTCGGTCTTCGGTTCTCCTCTACACAGCCCACACCTCTGCCAGTAGACCAAAGGATCTCTGCTCTAGTTTGTGAGGAGTCTGTAGAGCCTAGTGGTCCTTATGCAGAGCTGGTGGGTTGCCTCATGTACCTGATGACTTGCACTCGTCCAGATTTCGCATACCCTCTCATCATCCTGGCTCGCTTTGTGGCCACAGGGAGACACAGACCACAGCACTGGTCGGCGCTAAGAGGCCTTTGCGTTAACTAGCAAGTACATCGGGCATGGGACTTGTGCTAGGAGGATGCAGGCCCGTGGTCCTTATAGGACACAGAGACGCTTCGTGGGCAGACGATGCTGAGACACGCAGGTCCTCCCAGGGCTACTGCTTTAGCTTTGGTTCAGGTGCCATCTCGTGGAGGTCTACCCGCTCGTCGTCTGTTGCCCAGTCTAGTTGTGAGGCTGAGATCTACGCCGGTGCCATGGCGGCATAGGAGCTTCGCTAGCTGACCTTCTTTCTCACCGACTTAGGTGAGCGGCCTAGCTCTGCCCCGGTCCTGTACGTTGACAACAGGGCCATGATCCTCTTGTGTCAGGAGCCTCGACTGGAGGGCAGAGCGAAGCACATCCAGCTGCTGTACTTCCTCTTGCGCGAGCTACAGCAGCGCTGCCAGGCCCGTGTAGTACACTTGGCCTCCGGTGCCAACATAGCTGATATCTTTTCTAAGGCGCTTGCACCTAAAGATAATCAGCTGCACTTTTTGAAGCTTGGTTTAGTTCCTGTTGCTCCTCACTTGCTAGGACCTTGATTGTGTACTCCTTTTTATATATGCCTTCTTGACTGGCCTTGTGGCTTCTCTTCCAGTGGCCGGACTAGTGGCGCCGCCTTGGTTTATTCTTGTTGAGTTTGTACTCTTGTTGAACCGTCTTCGGGCCCTTGTCTCGGAGGTTGGACTAGTAGTGCCTCCCTGAGTTGCTTGTCTCTTGCTAGGCACTGCCCCTTGTCCAATCTAGAGGGTGTGTCAAACATATTTGTATATGTTACTATAGCCTAGATTGGGGCAAGCCTTAGAGAGTACAGCTCATTAGGTCTATACCACCATGTACCCGCCTCAGCCGATGGCTGTCTCGCACCGTGCGGCCCTGTCGTTGCTGAGCCGGGCCACGTCGCCGGGTGCCGCGGTCTCCGTCGCCTCCGCCGCAGTCGTCGAAGCCGCCGCCAATGCCGCTGGCTCCGCCGCCACCCACCGCCGCAGCCGCCGCTGTCGTCGTATTGTCGTCGCTGCTGCCGCTGCCCCCCCCCCCCGCTGGCGTCGCCGTCTCGCACGTCAAGAGGTCGACCGGTCTGACGAAGCCACCTCTGCTGCAGGGCATGGGGGTGCTGCGTGTGTGGTGTGCTTTCGGCTAGCAAGCCTAGGGGGTGTGTCGAATTATATATTTTATGTATATATTTGTTTAGGCTTGGTAGGTTTGCTACATTGCCGGATCCTACTGTAGAGGGGACAACCCCCCCTTCTTGTATCTTGTTCTCTTCCTAGTTGTTTCTCATTTCTCTCGTAACTTCTGCCCCCTAGCTAAACCTCTCGATATTTTCATGGCTTCCTAGCTACTCCTACCTAACGTCATTCGAACTCTAGAGACATTCCCCACACACCCCACAACCCATCGAAAATTTCGGCCAAGTCCCCAAACGCTAGAGACATCCCCCACACACCCCACAACCCATCGAAGATTTTGGCTAAGTCCCCGAACGCTAGAGACATCCCTCACACCCCCCACAACATATCGAAAATTTCGGCTTAGTGGGGTTATCAGACACATTCACCCTAACACCCCGACCCCAAACAGCCCAAATTCTTGGCTAAGTCATAAACAGATCTATAACAGATATGAGGGTGAGCTGGGCACGTAGACAAACCTTGAGGGGAGGAGGCAAGCGAAATGGAGGGGAAAGGGGGAGATCGAAACGGATGGAAGGGGGGAAGCGAAACGGACGGGAGGGGGGGATCGAAAATGGAGGGGGAGGGGGGGGATCAAAACTAGGGAGAGGGGGCAAGCTGGGCAAATAGAGCGGTGGGAGAAACTTCGCGCCCTTGCAACGCCCCGGTTGGGAGATCTTGGAAGTCAATCATTAGCGACCATCGAAAGGTCGAAACATGTCGAAACGATCGCAGTCGATCGAGGCTGTCAAATTTTGATAGACTTTCATTTGACCAAACGGGCAACTGACGAGAATTTCCCTAAAAGGGACGACTATTAGAAAATAATTGTTTTGTCTCTCCCCGTCTAGGGGCCAAAACATCTTCATGCTCAGGCATTGTCGTCAATACAGTACCCTTTAAAGTTTCGCAAAATTCCGTCTCTATTTTTTTAACTCTGTTGTACTCGCTGGACTCTGAGAAAATCAGACAAGCTCAATTCTGGACTCTGACATTTCAGAGTACCGAAATTTTGGGTGAAGGCCCTCCATACTTTTTTTTTTTTTTTTTTGGGGGGGGGGGGGGGGTTGGCTCCAGAGCTTATCTTTGGTTTTTCACCACTCTGATTTTCACGAGTGACTCCTGGCTTAACTCTGATTTTCAGAGTGCCCTGGAGGTTGAACTCTGATTTGTCAGGGTTTTTTCACACTTTTCACATAAATACTCTGATTTCCAGGATTTATGCCCCCATATTATTTTGCACCATTCTGCCGTATCTCGGAAGGGTTTCACATTAGCATTAGGGCGCGTTTCTGGCTGCTGGTCAAGCTTCAATTACAGTCCAACTTCCAGAGCATTTGAGAGCTTGGCGCGCCTTTAGAGTGGTTCAGAGCCCTGTGCGCTCCACTTGACTGGTACACCTTTAGTCCAGTGAACCGCCCATTTATTAGACGCCACGTGTCCATCTACAGGCCCATTGGTCGAACACACGGGCAACAGCCCAACCCATAGAGGCCCACTGATCTCCAACAGTTACCACATCTGATACTGAGACCTCCAAACGTGCAGATGGGACGTTCTGAGGCCCCACACTGTTGCCCGAGGAACGCAAAAGAAACAACAATGGTCACCCGCTTTAGACTGAAAAATGCCAATTAGGTAACCAGACTACCCTATATTGGCACATTTCGCCCGTGAGATTTTTGCGCTCGATTCTAAAGTACCCTCCCGAAAAAATATTGGGCTTGAAAAGGACTTCATGTCTATAGAACCTCAAACAGCAGCCAGAAACGCACACTTTTTTTCTAGGTGTGTTCAATATACGCAATCCCTACAATTCCGTGCACAAAACCTGTGCTGCTGAATGCTGAAATGTGCAACTAAATACAGATTTACGACCAAAATCTACCCGGTACAGTCGAAAATCATGCTGAGGACGAGGGGGAAGTACCACATCTCGGGGTTCGTTGGCAATTTTTTGGTCTGGGATCCGTCGAGTCGGGTTCTCCCAAAGGAATTATTGCAGGCTCTGCTTTGCTCCGAAGTACAGAAACAGAAACAGAAACTGCCAAACCTGGCTGAGCTGTCAGGTTGGCTGATGTCGCTGGGATTCGTGTGGGAGCAAAGTTTGCAGAAATACAGTAACACGCCAGTGATTGGCTGGCGCATGTGCTGTACCAATCACCTTCACTGTGTGGCAACAGCTAAGGTGTTTATAAATCAGCACAGCGCCAAGTTACATGCATGAAAACTAGCGTGACTGACAGAAGGGGCCAGTCAAACAGCACTGATCATAGCTGGGTTAAGTTGGGTTGGGTGTGGGAGAGAAAGAATATGCCTGGGTTGGGGGGATTATGAGGGTTGTGACTGGTTGCGGAAGACTTCGCCAAAATCATCAAGGTGGCGTGGAGTATGGGAGGGGTGTGACTGGCAGTCGGAGGACTTCACCGAACACAGGGACTACAGGAAAAAATAAGGGAGTATACCCCCTATTGAAAATCCCTTAGGGTGGTACATAGACCAACTCTGATAAATCAGAGAAAACATATACTTCCAAAAATTCACCCAGGACCATCAGAGGTCACGATGATCTATCAGTGTTGGTCTCAGAAAACACCTTGAAAGTCAGAGTTGGTACTAGTTTTCCCATTGGGTGGTCCTCGTTTTCTCAATTAGAAAGCTTTCATCAAGGTTGGTAGAAGCAGGAACCCCGAAAATAAGCGTACCCTAATCCCCCAGACATACCGTAATCCCCCGGATATAGGCGCATAGGGGCTTATAAGGGATACATAAGAAAAGCAGCATTCGCCTTTACTCGAATAAAATTTATAAGCGCAGGGCTTATGATAAGTTATTTATGGAAAAAATATTTGAATGCATGAAAATGTAGCTCTTGAAAAGTGTGATTGTTTGGACCACTCACAAATAGGGGTCATGTTGATAAATTGGGAGAAATTGTGTCTCGAATATTCCGCCAGTGCTGCTACTGCAAAGTTGCCTAGCGGTCCAATACAAGGCGAGAGCGGCGGTTTGCTGTGCCAGCAACACCATGGCTGTGGTCGTAAGGGTGCTGGCACATGCATATCCGCTCTAGACATGCATATCGGCCATGGCTGTGCTTTTTGGTAGACCTGGTGAGCCTACCCGCCTTAGACGGATAGGCGTGTCATGAGTCAGTACCTCACCTCCCCCCCCTGCCCCTTGGTCGCCTCCCGCGTCGCCTACTCCTCCACGCAGTCACAAGCCTTTCTCCTCGCAAAAAATAAACGACAGGCCGATTTTCACTCCTTTAATCCAGCCGACCAATAGTCAGATAGCGGATTCTGACGAGCAGCCCAACGTGCCAGAAAACGAGCAAGCCGTTGGCGTTGCTCACGACGCTCACGCAGTAGACAACACAAACTGCACGGACGCTGCAGACTTCGCCGACGATCAGCACGGCGCTGACTACGCCGATGGCAAGGGCACCGCTGCCGAGTTCGCCGACAACATGCGCGCCGCTGACGATGCTGGCGATACGCACGCTTCCGCCAACGCTGACGGCGAAAATCTCGCTGATGGCGCTGACAGCACGCACGGCATTGAGTCCGCTGACGACACCCATGCCGCTGTCAACGAGGATTCCGGAGCCTTGCCTCACCATTGGGGAAGGGCTGAAGACGCCGGCCCTGATGACTGGGACGTACCTAGCAACGCCGAAGAGGGGGAAGCTGAGTTCTGGGCGCGCGATAAGCGCCCTCCCTCTCCTCGGAACCGACAGACCCGCCGACAACGACATTCCTACATAGCCAAGGAAAAGCTGCACCGGATAGCGCGCCTCGGAGCAGTCAAATGCGTCAGCAAAGTATCGAGGGAGTCGGGAATCTCGCGAAAACAGCTCGTAACATGGGTGACGAGAGAGCCAGTGCTGAAAGAAGCCGCACCATGTCGGAAACGGCTTCACGGGCACGGCCGGAGAACCTGGTACAAAGACATGGAGCTTGAAGTCTATGTCCGGGTTCTTTCTGAGCGTGCCAAGGGACACGCTGTTCCCATCTGCCTACTTCAAACATGGTCGCAGGATCTGATGCATCAGCTCCACCTGACGTCTCCCTGGAAGAGCTCCTACCGTTGGACAGAGAGATTCCGCCGTCGGTGGAACCTCTCCGTTCGAGCAAAAACCAAAGTCGGTCTGAGACTCTCCGAGCGTAAGTGACAGTTGCTTTTGCCCCTATTCCAACGTATTCCATTCACTGCCTTTACCATGGTGCAGTTTTCCAAGCAAATTATTGGCTTTTTATTTGGATTTCTCTTTCTTTCTCCTGTCCCTTACAACGGAGAACGAGGAGAAGGTGCTGAATTTCTGGCGCTTTGTCAGAGACTCGCGTCGGCACTACAACATCGACCTTCGGTGGATCATCAACGCCGACCAAACACCACTGTGGCTTGAGATGCCGGCGGATCACACGGTGGACAAAATCGGAACGAATTCGGTGACAATCCGCAGCACTGGTTACCAAAAAGAAAGGGTAACCGTCATGTTGGCCTGCACGGCGACTGGCGAGAAGTTTAAGCCATGGGTATTCTCTAAGCGACAAACAGTACTGAAGGGAAATTTCTTGCCAGGTCAGTTTTTCGTTAGACGCTTTAGGAGATTCTGCTAACTAGGTGTTGCGCTGTTTTCTTTAAGCACGGTTTTCTTTCCATCCTGTTGCTATTGCCACATGGCTCTCCTAGTCACGACTAAATCCGTTTTTTTTTTTTTTTTTTTTTTTTTTTTTTTTTTTTTTTTTCTTGTTTTTTGCCCGTCTACTACAGAGGTCAGGAACGCCACCCAACCCAACGGTTGGATGGATGCGGATGGCGTACTGGAGTGGCTCGCGGAGATGGTCAAACCCTTCATCCAGCCGCGGTTCGGCATGCACGCGCGTTAGGCCCTTCTCATTCTCGACTCGTATCGCGGCCACTTGACTGAGGACGTCAAGGACAAGTATGCTGTGTCAAACATATGTGTGTATGTTTAGTAGACTACATAGGGTCATGCCATAGAGAGTACAACCCTATAGCTTTCTACCCCTGTATTCTCTCTTTCTAGTCAAGACTTCTAACTCTGAGATGGTATCATGAGTAGGTTAGGTCCCCCCCCGCCCACCCACGCTTCCGCCTTAGGTCCTAGCCGCCTCGTCCCCTAGCTTGCCCGTTGTCCCCACGGCCCCGTCCCCTAGAACCTAGCCACCCCATGGCACCGTCACCCTGTTGCCTAGCGCCTAGCCGCCCCGCTGGCCCTGCTGCCCTGTTGCCTAGCTGGCCCATCGGCCCCGTCTCCTAGCGCCTGCTGGCCCCGCGGCCCCATTCCCTAGCGCCTAGCCACCCGTGGCCCCGTCGCCCCGCCACCTAGCGCCTAGCCGCCTTGCTGGCCCCGCAGTCCCGTCACCTAGCGCCTAGCCGCCCGTGGCCCAGTCGCCCGTCACCCGGCGCCTATCGGCCCCGTGGCCCCGTCGCCTCGTCGCCCTGCGCCTAGCCGTCCTGCTGGCCCCGCAGCCTCGTCGCCCCTAGCGTAGCCGCCCTGTCGGCCCATCGCCTAGCCGCCCCGTCGCTTAGCCGCCCCGTCGCCTAGCCGCCCCGTCGCCTAGCCGCCCCGTCGGCCCGTCGCCTAGCCGCCCTGTCGCTTAGCCGCCCCGTCGCCTAGCCACCCTGCG
The DNA here is from genome assembly GCA_027943415.1 of Closterium sp. NIES-67. Taxonomy (NCBI): domain Eukaryota; kingdom Viridiplantae; phylum Streptophyta; class Zygnematophyceae; order Desmidiales; family Closteriaceae; genus Closterium; species Closterium sp. NIES-67. The sequence continues at coordinate 134,431 of BQMB01000299.1, read as the reverse complement.
GCCCAGTCACCCAGCTACTCCACCGCCCCGTCGCCCAGCTGCTCCACCGCCCCGTCGCCCAGCCGCCCCGCGGCCTTGTCGCCCAGCTGCTCCGCGGCCCCGTCGCCCAACCCCCCCCCCCCCCCGGTCCCCGCTCGCTAAATCGGCCCTCTCCACCGTCTTGCACCGCGCCCCATCGCACTGCACCGCGCCCCACCGCACTGCCCTGCGCCCCACCGCACTGCACCGCTCTGCACCATGCAGCACCGCACAACACCGCGCTCCACCGCACTGCACCGCTCTGCACCGCGCGGCGCTGTACTACACCGCGTTCCACCGCACTGCACCGTATAGCACTGCTCTCCACTGCTCCTCGTCACTCCATCCCGCCCTTCACCGTCGGTTCACAGCTGCAGCGGCCATAATGATGGACTCGGTGCTGCGCTTTGACGCGGAGGGTCAGCCGGTTGAGTTCGACGCGTGGCTCGTCGACCTCCGCCGTCATCTCACTGGTCAGCGGCAGGATGGCCACTCCTTGGCCGTCCACATTGACGGTACGCTCCCCTGCCCTGACCCCCCTGCTGCTCACCCCGCTGACCCCACGTCTGCTGACCGTGAGTCCGCCGCCGCTGCTGCCCTTGCCCGTGCTGTCTGGCTGTCGCGTGACGCTATCGCCTAGCTCATGATTAGCCATGCCCTCCCCCTGTCTGAGTGCCCCCGCTTTAAGTCAGTCAGGACTGCGCAAGAGTTTCTAGAGGATGTCGTTGTGCGTTATTCCACCCCGTCCTTTGCCTCTGCCGACCGACTAATCCTTCCCATGCTCTTCCCTGATCTCGCGTCTTTCTCCACCGTCACTGACCTGGCCACGCACCTGCGCACACTCGATACGAGCTGGCGTGCTGCCTGCACTGAGGCCCAGCTTCATGTGTTCCAGCTCCCTATCTGCTCTACCCTTTACCTGCTTGCCACCCGCCTCCCTGACCGCCTTGCTACTGCCCGCGACCACTTTCTGAGTCTGCACCCCACTGACCTCACCCTCCCTGACTTTGTCGACACCCTGTCTGCCATAGAGACCCGTCAGCACTCTAACGCTCAGTCTAGCAGTATTGCGCCGGTCCCTATCTTTCAGGGTTGTGCTCCCGCTTAGTGCACTTACTCTGACGGTTCTGCGGCCGTTGCTGAGACAGCCCCTGCTGCTGAGACCGCTACCGCGGTGGCCGTAACGCAGTCCCGTTATGGTAAGGCTCGCCGCCCCAAGGATGGGCGCGACGGTGGTTGTGGAGGAGGGGGTGGAGGTGGTGTTGGAGGTGGTTCATCCGCTGGCGGTAGTACCAACGAGGGGGGTGGGGCAGGTGTCTCAGAGCAGCAGCCCCAGCAGGAGCAGCAGCAGGTGCCACAGCTTGACCAACAGCCGCAGCCGCAGCAGCAGCAGTAGTCGCAGCAGAGGGTCGGCCGCCTTCCGCCTGGGTGGCCTGGTGCCGGTGGTGGTGGTGGTCGCGGTGGTCATGCGCGTAGCTTGTCGTTGGGTGGTGGTGCGAGTGATGGGCGCTGCCAGTACCAGATCCAGACCAGTCCTCGCTGCGGCCTTGTGTGCCGTAGGATCGGTCATACCCCCATTCGCTATTTCAATCGCCTGGACGACCTGTTTCGTCTCCGCTTCGGCCCTGCGTCGGACCTCCTCGTCCCGCACAGTTTGCTTTGCCGTGGTGTTAGAATCTTTGATATGGACATGGATGAGATTAGCTCTGCATTGTATGTGCTGTATGTCGATGAATCTAGTGTGACTGGTTCCTATTACCCCATGTTGCCTAGTGCCAGTGTGCCTAGTTTAGGCTCCCCTGCTGCATCAAGCGTAGGACCCTTTGCTTTGTTTAGCCTTGGCTCCACCCTAGCTCCTCCGCCCCCAACCGCGACTGACGCGCTCTCCTTCACTTTCGACTCTGGCGCATCTCGGTGTTTCTTTCGAAACCACACTACGCTTACGCCGCTTGCCATCCTTGCCGCAGTTGCCCTTGCAAACCCTTCCTTAGGTCCGGTAGTCGCCCGTAGTTCCACCACCCTCCCCTGTCCGGTAGTTCCCTTGGTCTCTCTTACAGACCTGCACATCCCCTCGTTCTCTCGGAACCTAGTTGGTGTCGGCTGCCTTCAGGACCTCGGCGTCACCACTAAGTTCCCTGGTCATGAGAGGTACGCTGTCTGTACCGAGGCCGCCACTGGTGCCCCCCTCACCACGTTCCCCCGGGACCCAGTGTCTGGCCTGTTCACGCTGGACACCGCGTTCCCCCTGGTTGGGACGCCCCCCCAGGTGGCAGCGTCTACCCTGGTTGCTGCAACTTGCTCATGTCGGTCGCTTACTCACCCATCACTTCTGTGGCACCACGAACTAGGTCACCCCGCCCTTACACGTCTCCGTCACATGTCTCAGCACAGTCTTGTCTCAGGTCTCCCTGCGTCGTTCCCTTCGCTCCCCTCCTTGGCAGCATCGCCGTGCACCCCCTACGTCGAGGGCCAGCCCCGCCATGCCCCTCACTCCTCCTCGTTCCCCCCCACCACCGCACCGCTGCAGACCCTGCAAATGGACGTCTAGGGCCCCGCCCCCGTCCATGGGCTGCGTCGTGAGCGCTACTTCCTTGTGCTTGTTGACGACAACACTCGCTACACCACGGTGTTTCCCCAGGAGCGGAAGGCCGACGTGCCTGCTGTTCTTATCCCGTGGCTTGTCTCTGCGCGTGTTCACCGAGGTCTCCCTGTGTTGCGTCTTCACTTCGACCGTGGTGGCAAGTTCACCTCTAGCTGCCTTGGTCGCTTTTGTCGTGCGGAGGGCATCACCCAGACATACACCGTGCCGGACTCCCCACAGCAGAATGGGGTCGCTAAGCAACGCATCGGTTTGGTCATGGAGGTGGCTCGTACCTCCATGATCCATGCCGGTGCACCTCATTTTCTGTGGCCGTTCGCAGTTCGCTATGCCGCCCACTAGCTTAACCCGTGGCCGCACCCTCAGCGGCCGCAGGTTTCGCCGACCCTCCCCTGGACTGGGTCTCCTGGTGACGCGTCTAGGGCTGCCTTGCTCACATTCGTGCCTCTGGCACGGACAAGCTCATTGCCTGCACCGTCCCCTGTGTCTTTCTCGGTTTCCCCCTCTGTCTCATCTTTTCTTTCACTCTCGCAACGTCACCTTTGACGAGTCCGTCTCCTTCTACCATGCTTTCCCCACTGTGGTCCCCCGGTTACCCCTCCCTATTCTTGGTACCCCCTCCCCCGGTCGCCCCTGCTCCCCCCCCTCCCTACCCTGACCCGTCTGGTGTGTCTCACGTCACCCCCCTCCCAACGGTTGTCCCTGCTGAGGAGTCTGCTGACTCTCGCGGCTTTGTGGAGTCCCTTTGCCGGCAGTCCCCGCCCCGGTCTCTCCTCCTCTATCGCCGCCGTTGCTGTCAGAGCCGCAGTCGCCTCTGCAGATACCGCCATCGCCGCAGCCGCAGCTGCCGTCGTCGCCGCTGCCAGGGTTCTGCATTTTGGGGGTGCTGGGAAGCGTGCCGGCGCAAGTGCCGGCGCGGGTGTGTTAGCGTGGAGCTTCTTGGAGGGAGCAATGGTGCCGCTGGTGGTTCTGGTATTGGCGTAGGGCAGCAGCTGCAGCAGTCGCCTCCGGTGTCCGCTCTCCGCCTCCTCGGTCTTCCTTCCCCTGCCCGCCGGCCGATGCCTCCTCCGTCACTGCCGCCTCCTCCTCTGCCGATCTACGGCCCTGTGTTTCCTCCCCCGGACTCTTCTCCGGCTCGTTTCCCTCCTCGTTCTCCTCCTGTGTCTCCTCCCCTCTCTCCTGACCCGACTCCTCCGTCTCACGTCTGGGCTCGTCGTCCGTCTCGTGCTCGTCCTACCTCCCCTGTTCAGCGTTCTCACCCATGTTGCTTCGCTCTCACGTGTCTCGTGCCCCTCCGCTCCTTCCGTCTCCTCCTTCATCGTCACTTCTCGTGGCCCCGCCTCCATTCTCTGACTTCCTCTGTGCCGCGCGTCCCCTTGTTCCTCATGTCCTTGCCTCTCTGGTTACCGACCCGTCCGTTCGTGTTTCGAGTCTGTCCACTCTTGTTGCTACTGTCACTGACTTCGCTGCTACCCACCGCCTTGAGTATGCCACTGCTCTGGTCTCTGACCCTGCCTGCCCTCCGTCCGTCGGGGGTGTGGCTGCCCTTGGCAGTGACGTCCTAGAAGACAGACAGTACGAGCTTGCTTTATTGTCCGAGGCCGCTCCCCATCTCTGTTCCATGTTGCTATTCCCTACGGGTGACCCAGACGCCCTTGACATCCCGACCCCTCGCACCTACGCTGAGGCCACCTCGGGACCCTGGGCCTCTCAATGGATAGCTGCCATGGAGCAAGAGATGGCATCTTGGAGATCCACCGACGTCAACGCACTTTCCCCACATGGGGTGAACGTAGTCGATGGTCGATGGCTCTTCAAGGTGAAGCGCCCTACTGGAGAGCCCCCTGTCTTCAAGGCGCGCTACATTGCTCGTGGTTTCAGCCAGAGCAAGGGGGTTGACTTCTTTGAGACCTTCGCCCCGACCTCGAAGATGACTACCCTTCGGACGCTGCTACACGTAGCAGTACAGCGTGACTACGAGCTCCACTCTCTTGACTCTCCACTGCTTTCCTCCAGGGCAGTCTACACGAGCTGGTCTACCTGCGCCGCCCCCAGGGCTTCTCCGGTACCTTTTCCCCCAAGTACCGAGTGGCTCCTCCGGCGCCCCGTCTACGGCCTCCGCCAGGCGCCCCAAGGGTGGCACGACACCCTACGTGCTACACTTGCTGACCTGCAGTTCTTCCCGTCGTCTGCACACCCCTCACTCTTCGTCCGTTCCGCCCAGACCCGTTCTACATCCTTGTCTACGTAGATGACCTGGTCTCTGCTACGGCAGACAGAGATGCGCTGGTTTCCGTGATGGCCGAGCTGCTGAGGAGACACACCTGCACCCACCTAGGAGAGCTGCGCCGCTACCTTGGCTTGCAGATCTCCAGGGACAGAGCAGCGTGCACCATCACTCTCTGACAGTCACACTTGGTGCGCTAGGTCCTTCAGAGGTTCGGCCTTCAGTTCTCTTCCGCACACCCTACCCCTTTGCCAGTAGACCACAGACTATGTGCTCCAGACCCGGAGGAGGCTGCAGAGCCTAGTGGTCCCTGCGCAGAGCTGGTGGGTTGCCTCATGTACCGGATGACTTGCACTTGTCCAGATCTCGCATACCCTCTCACCATCCTGGCTCGCTTTGTGGCCACCGGCAGCTAAGAGGGTTTTGCGTTATCTAGCAAGTACATTAGGCATGGGGCTAGTGCTTGGAGGACGCAGACTAGTGGTCCTTACCGGGCACACAGACGCTTCTTGGGCTGACGGAACTGAGACTCTCAGGTCCTCCCAGAACTACTGCTTTAGCCTTGGTTCAGGTTTCATCTCGTGGAGGTCCACTCGCTCCTCGTCTGTTGCCCAGTCTAGCTGTGAGGCTGAGTTCTACGCCGGTGTCATGGCGGAACAGGAGCTCCGCGGGCTGACCTTCTTGCTCACCGACTTAGGTGAGCGGCCTAGCTCTGCCCTGTTTCTGTACGCTGACAATAGGGCCATGATCCTCCTGTGTCAGGAGCCTAGACTCAAGGGCAGAGCGAAGCACATCCAGCTATGGTACTTCCTCTTGCGTGAGCTACAGCAGCGTTGCCAGGCCCGCGTAGTACACTTAGCCGCCGGTGACAACACAGCTGTTATTTTTACGAAGGCGCTTGCGCCTAAAGACCATCAGCGGCATTGTGTATAGCTAGGTCTCGTTCCTGTAGCCTCTCATCTGCTAGGACCTTGATTGTGCACAGACCTTAAGATATATTACCCTGACTGGCCTTGTGACCTCTTCCCAGTGGCTGGACTAGTAGTGCCGCCCTGGTCTTGCTCTTGCTTTGTTTGTTCTCGTTTGACTGGTCTTTAGATCCTTGCCTCAGAGGGTGGACTAGTAGTGCCACCCTGAGCTGCTTGTCTCTCACCAGGCACTGCCCCTATCCAGTCTAGGGGGTGTGTCAAACACATCCTTGTATGTTGTTATATACTACACAGGGTTGTGCCTTAGAGAGTACAACCCACTAGGTTATATTCCCTTGTATGCCATGGTTCTATTCAATTAATTAACTTTGACATGAATGTCAGAGGCAATCCTCCGGAACCCCCTCGCTATACTGAAATTTTGGCTAAGGGCGTAATCCTACACAACAAGATCTGGATCAGACTTGTGGTGTGGAGAACCAATTTGAACTGCACTGAAATGCAATTTCAACACTTGCACAATACAGTACAGTGGGAGTCTGATCCTGATCCTGGTTTGTAGGAATACGCGCCCTTATTCCTGATTGGAAGAGACAATCCTCCGAAACTTCCCCCGTTACTTTTTTTTTTGCCGAGTCCTGAAGGCTAAAGACAACCCTCCAAAACTCCCCCACTACTCTAAATTCTCGGCTGAAGTCCAAGCTTCCTAAGGAACTCCTTCGCAACTCCAAAATTCGGTCTGACAGTAAGAGTATTTTTTTTCCGGGTCTCATTTCCCGCGTCCACTGCAGTTGACGAAAACTCGAGCAATTGCGGCTAAGTCCTCAACCCAATACAGCAACTGAGGCACCAACGCGCTATAAATCGACTTCGCAACATCTATGGCGCTTCAAAATTTACCGTGAGGCCACAGTATAAAAGTGGAAAACTACCCTGAGGAATCAGTTTGAGCATAAGCAACCCACCCTGACTGCTACACGTTTTTGGGGGCACCAACCCTGACTGGTCAGGATGCCTAAAATCCTATATGAGGCCCTGATCCAAATGGTCCTAGATCCAAGGGCAAAAAATCGAGTTACCACAAGATAAGCGCCTATTAGAAGACCCAGGGTCTTCTATTACTAGGGGGTCTTATATCCAGGCTTTTACGGTACGCCTTTTCAGCCGGAATCTGGATGGCTGAAATATCCATGACACACTGAGTCTAATGCACATCTTAAAAATCCAGTCCTCAAATATAACACTAGGGTTCTACAGCCTAAACTCGAAATAGAGCACCAACCCCCCTGATTTTGCATTAATTTTGTACTGTACCCGGGGTGTTATATCCGAGGGATTACGGTAATCAGCGTAAAATTCCTGATATCGTAGGGCCTGGTGGGGTGCATGGGATGGGATGGGCAATGTGTCACAAAGACTAGGAACGGTAGGAGGCCATAGAATGGCACGAGGGTTAAGCTAGAAACGTAAGTTGACGAGAGAAAAGTGAGAAGAGAATAGAAGAGAGAGTGATACAAGGAGGGGGGTTGTATTGTCTACAGTAGGTTTCAGTAACACCTACCAAGCCTACCAATTATATATCAAAGATTAATTTAACACATCCCCTAGGCTTGGTAGCCGAAAACACACCACACAGGGGACACTAAGCCACACGCACCCCCTAAATCTAGCTCCCCCATACTCAGTAGCAGTGACGGCTACACCAGCCCAGTCAACCCCTCGGCGCGTGAGGGGCGACGTCGACAGCAAGGGCTGCGGCGGCGACGGCGGCAGCGGCGGTAGCGTTGACAGCAGCAGCGGCGGCGGCATGCGGCGGCATGGCCCCAACGCAAGCGGCGACAGCGGCGGCGGCGGCGGCTTCGACAACAGCGGCAACGGCTCACAGCACTCGGCGGCGTGGCCGGGCTCCGCGACGGTGGGACGGCCAGCGTTAGTCAGCCATCGGCTGCGGCGAGGAAGAGGGGACGCAGGGAAGGGGGGCGGGACTTCTGCAACATGCCCGTGGCTGGCGTGCGGGCGTCAGGACCAACGGCGCCTAAGACGTCACTCGGCCCGCTGCCGCCCGTCGACGCTGCCACTGCTGCATAACGCCGGCTCCACAGCGCGGCGTCGATGCCGCGGCCGTACGTCGACGCTGCGACGGCAGCACGACGCCGTCGCCGCGGTGTGGCGTCGACGCCACGCGTCGGGGCTGCGACGGCAGCACCATGACGCCATCACTGCAGCGCGGCATGGCCGCGACAGCGGCACGAAAGGAGCGGAAATGACGACTGGGGGACGGGTACGCGGCGGAAGCGTGGGGAGCAGGCCCGGGAAGGGCAACCTGCTCTGTTACCATGTCACAAAGACTAGGAACCAGGGCCTAAAATTCGTTTAGAGGTACCCTGATCAATCAGCCATCCCCCCTTACTTTCCCCTGATGTGTCAGTGTTGATGGTAAAAAAAATGCTGTTTCTTCAGTGTTAGAAGGGAAAAAAAATCCGATCATTCAGTGTATACACAGAAAACTACGCTGAGGTGAAAAAAACACAATTTAAAAACCACAATTACACATCGTCGACAGGGCACTCCATGGCTGCTGCTGCTGCTGTCTCTTCCTGCTCTCCCTCAGCATTCACATCCTCGTCCACGTTCTCTTTTCCCTTCTTGCTCGGCATGCTCACTTTAACAGTGCCGAAGGGGCGCCTCTTCTTATACGCCCGCCAAATCTGTACTACAGCGTCCCAGTCCGGCACGTAGTCTAACAGGGACAAGCACATGAGATCACCTAGCCTAGTGTCCTTCAGGCTATTCCTCAGCCAGCTCTTAATCACGTTCTGGCAGGAGAATTCGCGTTCACACTCAACGGTGCTCAGAGGCAGCACCGCCACAGCGATCCACAGACCCACAAGGTTGGGATACTGGTCCTTCAAGGCAGCGGCGGTCTTCAGCACAAATGACAGGGCAGCATGAAACTTCTTGTCACACTTTAGGAGACGAGCAAGCATGGGGGCGTAGTGTCGCAGCTCTTTTATCGCCTTGCGTTTGTCAATGCCTGAAACACAATTGGACACGGACGATTAAGGATGGTTAGACGAGAAAACAAGCCACGAACAAAAGCACAAGGCAATAGGTTAATACAGGCATTGCACCTGGCAGAATTTCGTCAGCATCCTCTGCGCGATACAGAGTGACGAGTGATTGGAACCACTCGACACACTGAGCCAGCCTCGCTTCCCGCTCCCATTTCTCTGGCCACTGGTCGGCAGAGAAAAGGCAAACGCCGTTCAAAGAATCCAGATCTCCAAGACGCTCCTGCAGGTTCCTGACCATGTCTTCGGCAACCTCGGTGCACACGTCGACGCAGGCATTGTGTGTCCCCCGTCCTGGGTAGTCGTCCATTTCGTTGAAATGAAGACTTATAGTGAAGCGTGCAGGGCGGCCATCAGAATCCGCACCCTCAACGATGACGTTGGGCGAACCGCCCGGGCCGTGACGGGTGATGAACTGCACAAGCCGGGTCTTCTCGCCGCCTCCGAAGTCGTCGCCGAAGTTGATGTACCGGCTCTCGATGAGGCCGGTTGTGTGCGCGATCTGCTGCTGGACGCTCGTGTAGTCCAGCTGTACGAATAGAGATGGGGAGACGGGTGAGTAGAGGAGGCAAGAGCACACGGTAGGCTGAAGCACAAGTACTAACCTCACGCTGCTGAAAGGTCTTGTTCAAGATGTTCAACTGCTCAAGAACATCAGCCAGAAAGTTCAGGAAGAACTAGAAGCGGTAACTAGTGGCGATGGCGTATAACTTGGGGTTGCGGACACGGAACTCATACAGCATGACGACCACAGCAGGGAGAACAGCAAGAAGACGAAGGATAGCCTCGCCGTGTGAAAGCCACCTGATGGCGTGAATACCCTGGAGCTCTAGGTTGGTTGAGGTGAAGAGCTCCTGACGGTCGAGGAAGCGCTGATGCCAGGGCCCCGATCGCCCAAGAAGCTCGGCAAGCTGGCGGATGAGATCATCCACCATGGAGAGTGCAGGTATGTTCTCCGCTGCCGCCTTGAAAGCTAGTGCCTCCCTACATACACAAAATAACAAAAAGTGTAAGTATCGGTACATATATACAGCGCGCACAAACATGCATAGAAAAAACCAGACTAATTACCGATGTGCGATGCAGTGGCACGACACCAGGTGGGGGATGTGGACACGCAAGCGCGCTACAAGCCCCCCCTTAGCACCCATCATCACAGCAGCTCCGTCGGTGCTGATGCCTGAAATCCGACGGAGGTCAACCCCAATGGCATGGATGTGGGAGAGGAGGAGGGCAAGAAGCGATGCGGCATCAGCCTTCTCGACTGTCAGCAATGTGAGGAACTCAGTCACAAGTCTCTCTTGGCGGATGAACGTGGCAAACACGATCATGTGTTTGCCACGACAGCGGTTGGTGCTCTCGTCAAGGCTCAGGCCGATGAAGGGGCTTGTAAGAAGATGCTCAAGCTGAGTGGTTTGGAGCCAGGTTGCCATAGCTTGAGTAAACTATCCAAAGCCATACCTGTAAAACAAGAGGCAAGAGTTCAAGCATTAGGGTCGAAATGAAATGACATCGTTAACAAGAGAGCGATTCTTAGAAACAGATGACGAATCCCTAGAGTAATACGGTGCAGCAAAACACGGAAGGTAAATGGGTGCTTACGAGTTGTAATACGTCCCCTATCCCTTCTCAGGGAAGCCCCTCATCTTGCGTTCCGCCAATTAGCGGACGAGATTGATCCAGGTCTCCATCGGCTCATTGCAGCGGCTGCTGAAGTAGAGCGCATTGCAGAGTGCAGTGACGTGCAGTTTCTCCAAGTCCTCTGCCAGCGTGTGCAGGTCGATCCTCTGCTGTTTCGTCGCCATCTGCAGCAGATCGTGTTGCTTCTTCTCGGCAAGTTGATGGTGACTCGTAGCAGCATGTTGCTTGAAGGCTTGGACTTGCACATCGGTTGCCCCTTTGCCACGCCTGCCTGTTTTGCCCTTGAGGCCTGCATGCTCGGTACAAAGACTGCACCTGAAGGCAGGCATGCCACTGTCAGTCTTTGTAAAAAGGAGCCAAGGGTATGAGCTTGACCAGCGTGAATTATACTTGTCTAGGGCCTCGCCGTATTGCTCGTCAATAGTCAAGTGCCTCTTACCGCCAGCCTTTCCTGGAAGGTCATCTTCAGCACCTTCGTCCTCGGACGCGGAAGACGAGGGCAGGTCGGGCAGATTCACAGGTGGCGCGAAGGGGAGTCGTGATTGCCGGTACTTTCCTAAGCGCTTCGACGGGGTAGGCTCTGGCAGTCGATCGTCAACAGCAAAAGCGTCGCGTTGTGCAGCAGTCGATCCCGACGGCCCAGCGATAGGCGGGACAGCAGCGTGCTTTCTGGCTCCCTGAGTTCCCTCCGGCAGCGATGTTGGCTCGTGCTCGGCATGTCTGGGCGACGGGCCTTGAATACTACCTAAAGAAGCAAGGAGTAAGTCTAGGCCTGTGCGCATGTCGCCTTCTAGGATGTGGCAATCATCGTCCTCTGTGGCGAGCTCGTTATCACCACCTGATTCTGCCATCACGAGCCACGGCAGTATCAAGCGTGATCACATCAGTGGCGTAGCGGTTCTGTAGTCACGCAGAAACAATTCTGGAAGAGGAACAAACGAGACTGGTGAGGGGTGGGACGATGGTGGTAACGAGCCTGGGAGGGAACTTGAGATGGGCTGCTTTCATAAAACTGGCGAGGCAGAACCTTCGTTCAAGGGGTCCCACGAACGCGGCGCGCGCACCTTGCCCAACATGCATGGCAAGGTGGGTGATGCGCGGTTCAGGACAGGCACGTGGGTGGTCGTTGCCATCCAGTCCCTGCCGCGCTGTTACATCATGACGCGCTGTGCTGCCTCCTCCGAATAGCTGGGATTGGACCTCATGTCGAGATTTTGGTGAAGTGCCAATGGGAGCATTCAGTCTCCCATGTGCTGGCGCCAGCGGGAGTGGAAAAATCGTCAAGTGCCAATCAGAACAGTCTGTCACCGAACAGAACAGAACAGACTGTTTCTGCAGGGCCGCCGTCGGGCGGCGTGGTGGGCAAACTAACGTGATTGACGGGAGCCTCCCCAGTCAGGTACCGGTAATTCCGGGGGAGAGGGAAACACACTATACTCGGTTTCAGCGTTCCCCCCTAGGGTCACGCTGTTTCGTCAGCCTACAGATACAAAGAAACGCAGAAAAATCAGTATACGTGACAAAAGAAAGGCTGATTTTCAGTGTTACTTATCCAAAAAAGGCTGAGTGATCAGTGTGTACCCTAAAAAAAAGTCTGAAAAAACCCTGAATCAGCGTAAAAAGGCTGATATCTAGGGCCCTGCTAGGAACGGTAAGAAGCCATAGAATGGTACGAGGGTTTAGCTAGGAACTTAAGTTGACGAGAGAAAAGTGTGAAGAGAATAGAAGAGAGGGATAAAAGGAGGGGGTTTGTACCCTCTACAGTAGGTTCCAGTAACACCTACCAAGCCTACCAATTATATATCAAAGATATAATTTAACACAATGGGCAGGAGAGCAAGGCCAGGCGAATATGCTGTACGTCCATGAGACAATGGGGTGCTCCAGAGCCATGCAAGATAAAGGGTGACATACCCTGGATCCCCCTGCTAAACTTCAACTTTTCAGAAGTCTCAAAAACCTTGGATCCCCCTGCTAACTTTATCCTTGAAATCGAGTCCTGGGGTGCGCAGACGGCGCAACCGGAACGCGCGTGTGCTGTGCAGTGCTTGCATGACAGCAGCTCGCATCATGCTTCATTCTCACTGTCCGGCACAATCTGCGCACACCCGGCAGAGCACCATGCACGCTGAGACACGCGCACTGCACCCAAACAGGCTCACGGCGGTCACGGAGTGAAGGGCAGCTCTTCAGCAAGCCTTTCAGGATAGGAACAGGAAAGCCAAGTGGTTGCCATGCAGAGGCATGGGCAGGCACGGGGGGTGTGCACCTCGAGGTGTGTTGCGGGGTCCAGTGGAGGGCAGATGTCCCAGCGGTAGATGCGGCCATTGGCGCAGCAGCACAGGACCATGCTGCATGCCACGTGGAGCAGAGAGCAAGGGACACACACGGATGACGACCCTGCATGTGACGCGGCGCCCAGACGAGTTGTGAGTGTGGTACCAAGGCACGGCGCTGCTTGTGCACTCGGTGCTATCCCGCTCTGAGTAGAAAGCTGCAATGTTGTGCTCTGCACATAAATGTTGAATGCGTAGTCGTGGCAGGGGAGCCTTTCAGGGCGGAGACTCATCACCCGTCATCGTGCGACAGCTCACCTGCCATCGTGCGACAGCTCACCTGCCATTGTGCGACAGCTCACCTGCCATCGTGCGACAGTGCCACGCCCCTGATGGGCACGCTGGGGTTGGGGCGCAGGCTGCACGCGCACGTGGGAAGGGGGGGGGGGGGGGAGGGGAAGGGGGAGGGAGGGAGGGAGTGGCAAGCATGTGAGCGACTCGTGGTGAGACGAGTGGAGACAGACGGGTGAGGCCATGGCGCAAGCAGGCATGAGAGGCCTCCACTCATGGCGTCTGAATAATCTGATATCGTCAACATGTGAGCATTAACGGCAACAGGTGAGCATCAACAGCTTGTTCATGACATCCCGCTTGTTCATGACATCCCGCTCGTTCATGACATCCCGCTCGTTCATGACATCCCGCTCGTGCATGACATCCCCCTCGTTCATGACATCCCGCTCGTTCATGACATCCCGCTCGTTCATGACATCCCGCTCGTTCATGACATCCCGCTCGTTCATGACATCCCGCTCGTTCATGACATCCCGCTTGTTCATGACATCCTGCTCGTTCATGACATCCCGCTCGTTCATGACATCCCGCTCGTTCATGACATCCCGCTCATTCATGACATCCCGCTCGTTCATGACATCCCGCTCGTTCATGACATCCCGGCACCACCTGAGGCGCTGTGAGATGTCTCCCACTCTATACACCGCCACCTCATCCGTGCCGCTCCCTGCCATCAAGATTCAAACCATGGGATCACGCATGGTGGCATGGTGGTATGGTGGCATTGTGGCATGGTGGCATGATGGCATGATGGTATGATGCACAAACGTTGAGAAGAAAAAACAGTCATGCGTCATCACAATGCAGCGAGACAGCGGTAAGAGAAGTGAATTGCCTTCTTTGCCCCCAAGAATACATGCACTCGCAACTAGTGGGAATAGATTGCATGCAGCGAATGCAATGGTTGTATGTAGCATGGGGCGCCATGTGACAGCATGCAGCGAATGCAATGGTTGTATGTAGCATGGGGCGCCATGTGGCAGCATGCAGCGAATGCAATGGTTGTATGTAGCATGGGGCGCCATGTGACAGCATGCAGCGAATGCAATGGTTGTATGTAGCATGGGGCGCCATGTGACAGCATGCAGCGAATGCAATGGTTGTATGTAGCATGGGGCGCCATGTGACAGCATGCAGCGCCATGCATGTTGGCGGGCAAGCACCCACGGAGTGCGAGGACGCGCCGCGGTGCTGTCATGGAGAAGCGCGGGGGGCGGCCATCCGAGGGGGGAGGCGCCTCCAACTCAAGAAGGACCTCAGAGGAGCCCTGCGGGAGGAAAGGGGGGACGGGATGGCCAAGCGGTGCAGCGCATGTGCTGAGATGGCGGTGTGATGATGGACGGCTGTGCGGCACTGTTGCCCTCATGCACCGGGCAGCGATGGACAGGCGACAGGCGACAGGCGACAGGCGACAGGCGACAGGCGACAGGCGACAGGCGACAGGGGACGGGCGACGGGCGATGGGCGACAGGCGACAGGGGACGGGTGACAAGCGACAGGCGACAGGCGACAGGCGACAGGCGACAGGCGACAGGCGACAGGCGACAGGCGACAGGTGACAGGCGACAGGCGACAGGCGACAGGCGACAGGTGACAGGCGACAGGCGACAGGGGACGGGCGACAGGCGACAGGCAACAGACGACAGGCGACAGGCGACAGGTGGGGCACAAAGAAAGTTGAGAGGGCTGTGCGTGAAGGGCAGAAGAAGCATCTCCATGAAGCAGTAAGCGCATGGCACGGTGCAGCACAGCACGGGATGCGACACTGACAGTGGCATGCACCCACAATGATCACCTGGGCACCCCAGCACACCACCCCGCACTACACCTTGGAGCCCCTCGCTGACCTCCTTTATGTCGACCCCCCGCTTGAAGTTCCACTGCCACACTCGCACGCTGCCCGCCACGCACTGCACCACACGAGTCAGGTTGACCGGGGCACATGAGGTGGGTTGACCGGGGCACATGAGGCGGGTTGACCGGGGCACATGAGGTGGGTTGACCGGGGCACATGAGGCGGGTTGACTGGGGCTCATGAGGTGAGTTGACCAGGGCACGAGGCGGGTTGACCGGGGCACATGAGGTGGGTTGACCAGGGCACATGAGGTGGGTTGACCGGGGCACATGAGGTGAGTTGACCAGGGCACATGAGGTGGGTTGACCGGGGCACATGAGGTGGGTTGACCGGGGCACATGAGGTGGGTTGACCGGGGCACATGAGGTGGGTTGACCGGGGCACATGAGGTGGGTTGACCGGGGCACATGAGGTGAGCTGACCAGGGCACATGAGGCGGGTTGACTGAGGTACATGAGGCGGGTTGACTGAGGTACAGGTGAATATAGCGCGGCTCTCACTCAAGTGACTTAGCATGCGTCCACATGCAAGAGACGATTCATGCACCTTTTGCGCTACTGACGAGCACAGCCGTCCCTTCAAACGAATTGTGCAGGGATTCGACTCTGCCTCAACGGGCGAGTGTGCTGGCCTCAACGGGCGAGTGTGCTGGCCTCAACGGGCGAGTGTGCTGGCCTCAACGGGCGAGTGTGCTGGCCTCAACGGGCGAGTGTGCTGGCCTCAACGGGCGAGTGTGCTGGCCTCAACGGGCGAGTGTGCTGGCCTCAACGGGCGAGTGTGCTGGCCTCAACGGGCGAGTGTGCTGGCCTCAACGGGCGAGTGTGCTGGCCTCAACGGGCGAGTGTGCTGGCCTCAACGGGCGAGTGTGCTGGCCTCAACGGGCGAGTGTGCTGGCCTCAACGGGCGAGTGTGCTGGCCTCAACGGGCGAGTGTGCTGGCCTCAACGGGCGAGTGTGCTGGCCTCAACGGGCGAGTGTGCTGGCCTCAACGGGCGAGTGTGCTGGCCTCAACGGGCGAGTGTGCTGGCCTCAACGGGCGAGTGTGCTGGCCTCAACGGGCGAGTGTGCTGGCCTCAACGGGCGAGTGTGCTGGCCTCAACGGGCGAGTGTGCTGGCCTCAACGGGCGAGTGTGCTGGCCTCAACGGGCGAGTGTGCTGGCCTCAACGGGCGAGTGTGCTGGCCTCAACGGGCGAGTGTGCTGGCCTCAACGGGCGAGTGTGCTGGCCTCAACGGGCGAGTGTGCTGGCCTCAACGGGCGAGTGTGCTGGCCTCAACGGGCGAGTGTGGCCACGGGGGTGTGCTGGCCTCAACGGGCGAGTGTGCTGGCCTCAACGGGGGGGGGGCGAGTGTGCTGGCCTCAACGGGCGAGTGTGCTGGCCTCAACGGGCGAGTGTGCTGGCCTCAACGGGCGAGTGTGCTGGCCTCAACGGGCGAGTGTGCTGGCCTCAACGGGCGAGTGTGCTGGCCTCAACGGGCGAGTGTGCTGGCCTCAACGGGCGAGTGTGCTGGCCTCAACGGGCGAGTGTGCTGGCCTCAACGGGCGAGTGTGCTGGCCTCAACGGGCGAGTGTGCTGGCCTCAACGGGCGAGTGTGCTGGCCTCAACGGGCGAGTGTGCTGGCCTCAACGGGCGAGTGTGCTGGCCTCAACGGGCGAGTGTGCTGGCCTCAACGGGCGAGTGTGCTGGCCTCAACGGGCGAGTGTGCTGGCCTCAACGGGCGAGTGTGCTGGCCTCAACGGGCGAGTGTGCTGGCCTCAACGGGCGAGTGTGCTGGCCTCAACGGGCGAGTGTGCTGGCCTCAACGGGCGAGTGTGCTGGCCTCAACGGGCGAGTGTGCTGGCCTCAACGGGCGAGTGTGCTGGCCTCAACGGGCGAGTGTGCTGGCCTCAACGGGCGAGTGTGCTGGCCCTGGCGCCTCAACGGGCGAGTGTGCTGGCCTCAACGGGCGAGTGTGCTGGCCTCAACGGGCGAGTGTGCTGGCCTCAACGGGCGAGTGTGCTGGCCTCAACGGGCGAGTGTGCTGGCCTCAACGGGCGAGTGTGCTGGCCTCAACGGGCGAGTGTGCTGGCCTCAACGGGCGAGTGTGCTGGCCTCAACGGGCGAGTGTGCTGGCCTCAACGGGCGAGTGTGCTGGCCTCAACGGGCGAGTGTGCTGGCCTCAACGGGCGAGTGTGCTGGCCTCAACGGGCGAGTGTGCTGGCCTCAACGGGCGAGTGTGCTGGCCTCAACGGGCGAGTGTGCTGGCCTCAACGGGCGAGTGTGCTGGCCTCAACGGGCGAGTGTGCTGGCCTCAACGGGCGAGTGTGCTGGCCCTGAG
This sequence comes from Closterium sp. NIES-67, assembly GCA_027943415.1. NCBI lineage: Eukaryota > Viridiplantae > Streptophyta > Zygnematophyceae > Desmidiales > Closteriaceae > Closterium > Closterium sp. NIES-67. The sequence goes on along the minus strand of BQMB01000299.1, from coordinate 117,145 downwards.
CCCTCAGCCCTGAGTCGTGAGCCCTGAGCCATGAGCCGTGAGCCCTGAGCTGTGAACCGTGAGCCCTGAGCCGAGAACCGTGAGCCCTGAGACCTGGGCCCTGAGACCTGAGACTGAGCCCTGAGCCCTGAGCCCTGAGCCGTGAGACCTGAGCATTACCTGCGAGACAAAGAGGCCTCCGTGGAACCAGGCCTGCTGAATGGGGCTGGAGTGCACTCGAGACGCCACAAAGCCCTGCAGAATGAGGCAGCGGTCATTCGGTCATGGAGAGCGGCATGAGGCAGCGGTCATTCGGTCATGGAGAGCGGCATGAGGCAGCGGTCATTCGGTAATGGAGAGCGGCATGCGCATAAGAGTGCGTGTAAATGCAAAACGTGCAACAAGCGACCGCTCTTATGGAGCGATGAGGTGGCGCCTTGAGAACAACAGCCAAGCGAAGGTTGCAGGAGGAAAAACCGAGCACTCGAGATTGGAGCATTGGTATGCGTGGCAGCCAAGGGAATGGCGTACCGGCAGCGTGACTTGCTTGGTGGGGAAGTCGGACGGCCTCCCCTCCCACGCAGCCGCCCGATCCACGAGGTGCCAGTGCTCTGCCGCACACCGACACGGCATGCAATGAGAGTGCGGATGGGGTCAGAGCTCGAGTCATGGAACCCAAGGCACATCCGAGACTTGTGCTCTCACACGTGAGGAATGAGAAGCATGTGAGGAATGAGAAGCATGTGAGGAATGAGAGGGATGAGAGGGATGAGAGGGATGAGAGGGATGAGAGGGATGAGAGGGATGAGAGGGATGAGAGGGATGAGAGGGATGAGAGGGATACGAGGGCATGGCGCACCTCTGAGGTTCCACACGCACACTCTCGCATCCTCCCCCGCCGTCACCACTGCCATCCGCTCCAGGCCGCTCACGTCCTGCCCTGGGGCACACGGAAGGCAACGGGGCACACGGGACCAGTGGGGCCAATGGGGGCAACGGGGCCAACCAGCGAAGCACATAAGTGTGGATTGAGTTGAACATGAAATGAGGACTTGCCCGCACCACACTGCCACGCCCTCACCACACTGCCATGCCCTCACCACACTGCCATGCCCTCACCACACTGCCATGCCCTCACCACACTGCCATGCCCTCACCACATTGCCACCCCCCCGGCCCTCACCACAGTGAGCACCGGGCCTCGGTGGATGCCCACGAGAACCATGCAGCACACCCCGCGCTCCACGTGCCACACCCACACGGAGCCGTCCTGGCGAGGGGCGGGGTGGGGGAGGCAAGGGGGGGATGATGCTCTGAGATGCCTTGAAGCCGCATGCCGCACACCCCTCTGTTGGAAAAAACGCACAGCAGGCTTTGCGTATTGCGTATATACGCTTGCGAATAAACGCAATACGCTGATACGCTTGGAATACGCGATACGCAATATCGGGCCTGCCGGGCGAAAAAATAATCGAAATTCTTTTTTTTTTTTCGCGAGTTCGCGACATCGCGAACTCTCAGAAAATTTCAGCCGTGCTCTTTCGTCCACCCCCTCACCAGCAGCAGTGGACCGGTCAGCAGCAGCAGTGGGCGAGAGTGGCTGCAGCAGCTGTAGAAGTAGTAGCAGCAGTGCTAGCAGTGGCAGGGGGGGTCGGGCTAGTGGAGTTTTGCTGGGATGTGGTGTTTGGGGGGGGGAATGTGGTCCTGGATAGATGTGACAAATGCCTGTGTTAAGTTATTCTAATGGAGGAAAAAAAAGTCAACCTTGATGCCCTGCCCCTCCCCCTGTGCCCCTCCCCCCTCTACCGGCTGCCCGTCGGTTTGTTTTGCCTGCCCAGGCAAAAAAAATCCGCTGCCCGGGCAGCCGTATTCCTGCCGTATTGGACCCCAAACCCCCGCGTATAGCGAATATACGCAAGCGTATATACGCTAGCGTATAAAACGCAATACGCGTATTTTCCAACACAGGCACGCCCCTCTGCCCACGTGCCACACTCACATGGAGCCATCCAGATGAGGAGGAGGAGGCGGAGGTAGTGGAGACAGGAACAGAGGAGAGAAGGGAGGGGAGATGGCGTGAAGAGGGCAGTTGAGTGAGTGCAATGAAAGGCGGTAAGGGAGGGGCGCAGGGCATGAGAGGGCGAGAGGGGAGAGCAGCGCATGAGAGGGGGAGACGGCAGAGCAGCGCATGAGAGGGGGAGAGGGGAGAGCAGCGCATGAGAGGGGGAGACGGCAGAGCAGCGCATGAGAGGGGGAGACGGCAGAGCAGCGCATGAGAGGGGGAGACGGCAGAGCAGCGCATGAGAGGGGGAGACGGCAGAGCAGCGAGCCACCAATGTGCGCAGGAGAGGTGATGGCCGGATGATGCTGGGTGAGGGAGTAATGGTGGGTGCGAGGGAGTGATGGTGGGTGCGAGGGACTCACTTTGCTGGCAGAGAGGAGAATGGATGGCTGAGATGGATGCGCACAGAGATTTGTGATGGCATCACCCTGCCCCATCAGCGTCTGCAGCTCAGTCAGATACGAGATGGCATGAGATGGCATAAGATGGCATGAGATGGCATGAGATGGCATGAGATGGCATGAGATGGCATGAGATGGCATGAGATGGCATGAGATGGCATGAGATGGCATGAGATGGCATGAGATGGCATGAGATGGCATGAGATGGCATGCGATGGAATGAGATGGATGAGGTGGCATCAGATGGCATCAGATGGCATGAGGTGGCATGAGGTGGCACAAGGTGGCATGAGGTGGCATGAGATGAGATGGAATGAGATGGATGAGATGACATCAGGTGGCATAAGTTGGCATGAGATGAGATGGCCTGGGATAGATGAGGTGGCATGAGGTGGCATGAGGTGGCATGAGGTGGCATGAGATGCCATAAATGCACCTTGTTCTTTTACGCAGATGGGGGTTTAAATCGATCACAAGCGGCACGGCAGCAACCACGATATGGTTGCAAGCAACGACTAGCCGCGCAGTGCATGCCCACCTTGCCATGCCCACCTTGATGTGCCGCCGCGTGTGGAAGTCCACGATGCTGATTGCTCCGAGCTGGCCCCCAGCGGCGATGAGCACGCGCTCCTCCGCGCCCACCATCCACGCCACCGCCGCGTACCGCTCGCCGCCTCGCCCCTGCGAGGCAACGAGGAGAGGCATTGCCAATGAGGTTTTATAAGGGTCGTAAGTGTGGGGTATTGCCAATGCGGTTTTATAAGGGTCGTGAGTGCAGGGCATTGCCAATGAGGAGCTGCGGTGCGCATACCAGCAGCAGCAAAAGCAGCAGCAGCAAAAGCAGCCGCAGCAGCAGCAGCAGCAGCAGCACGACAAGCAACCAAAGTTCCTCGGTGTGTGTGCAGTGATTGTCGCAAGTGAACCTCCGAGACATCACTCACCTGCATACCGCCTTACCCCCGCGTTGCACTCACTGCAGCTGGTCCAGGGGCGTCCGCATTCGGCTCTGGCGCAGCCGTGCTTGGAGCTGCGGCGTCCGCGTTCTCAGCTCTCTGCCACGAGGTCCAACGAGGCGGGCGGAGATGGATATGAGAGGGCGCACGACCAGAAGCACCCCAGCGTCGGCATCACTAATGCAATGCTCCATGAAACCCATGCGCCATGAAACCCATGCTCCATGAAACCCATGCGCCATGAAACCCATGCTCCATAAAACCCATGCGCCATGAAACCCATGCGCCATGAAACCCATGCGGCATGAAACCCATGCTCCATGAAACCCATGCGCCGTGAAACCCATGCTCCATGAAACCCATGCTCCATGAAACCCATGCGCCATGAAACCCATGCTCCATGAAACCCATGCTCCATGAAACCCATGCGCCATGAAACCCATGCTCCATGAAACCCATGCGCCATGAAACCCATGCTCCATGAAACCCATGCGCCATGAAACCCATGCTCCATGAAACCCATGCTCCATGAAACCCATGCTCCATGAAGCCCATGCTCCATGAAACCCATGCTCCATGAAACCCATGCTCCATGAAACCCATGCGCCATGAAACCCATGCTCCATGAAACCCATGCGCCATGAAACCCATGCGCCATGAAACCCATGCTCCATGAAACCCATGCGCCATGAAACCCATGCGCCATGAAACCCATGCGTCATGAAACCCATGCTCCATGAAATCCATGCGCCGTGAAACCCATGCTCCATGAAACCCATGCGCCATGAAACCCATGCGCCATGAAACCCATGCTCCATGAAACCCATGCTCCATGAAACCCATGCGCCATGAAACCCATGCGCCATGAAACCCATGCGCCATGAAACCCATGCGCCATGAAACCCATGCTCCATGAAATCCATGCGCCATGAAACCCATGCTCCATGAAACCCATGCTCCATGAAACCCATGCGCCATGAAACCCATGCTCCATGAAACCCATGCGCCATGAAACCCATGCACCATGAAACCCATGCGCCGTTTCTACAAGGTCCGAAAAGTTTTGGCAAGAACAAGCAGAGCGAGAGCAGCACAACTTGAGTCCCCGGAGCCCCCCCCCCTCCCCCGAGTTTTAGGAGCGGTGCGCTTGGGGAGCGGTGCAGGCCGTGATGCCGAACTGGCCTCCTCCGAGCCTCCTGGCTGATTGGCACACGCCCCTCGTGCACTCACGCCCCCATGGAAGCACGTGTGGTGGCACTCACGCCCGCATGGAAGCACGTGTGGTGGTAGGCGATGGAGCCGTCGGCCTGGCAGGTGAACAGCATGATCTGCATGGCCCAGGGGGGAGGAGGGAGCAACGCGACGGCGACGCACGTCTGGCTGAGCGGCCGTCTGACATCGGCAGCAGCACACGGCGAGCAACCACTGGTGGCAACGAGTATATGATCGCGTATGCGTGATACGAACTTGTGCGGCGCCTCACCGCGTTTGTGAAGGTGCAAGCGAAGTGATTGGCGTAGTCGGCGTGCCACGTGTTGAACGCCATGGCGGACGGCGCGCCGCCATCGTGGTCGAAGAGAAACGGCGCCTGTAGCCACGAGGGGCGGACGCGGATGGGCGCAACGGCGCGGATGGCGCTGAATGGAACGGATGGCGCCGAGCGGATGGCGCTGAAAGAGACTGGGCGGATTGCGATGCACGCTGCAACGACGCCTGAGAAGCTTCCTGGCTCCTACTACTAAAAACGTAAGCCGAGATACAGAGCGAGCTGGTGCAAGTGACCTCCCGCGGCGCACCTGAAGCGTGGCGTGCGGCGGTGGTGGTGGTGCGTGCTCCGCGGAGATCCCAGCGGCCGCCATGCGCTGCTGCCCCACCGCGTGCCGTGCGGGGAGAAGGGAGCGGGGCGACGAGCAGCGACGCGGCGTTGTTGGCAAGGCGAGCGGCGCGGCGAAGCGGTGGATGACGCGTCTTGTTGGGCAAAGAAGCGTTTCGGTAATAGTAGACGCTGTACGCATTTGATGGCATTCTCGTGCCTTCCTTGAGATTCACGTCAGCTCTCGTGCTCCATGATTCCACGTGATGGGCTTGACGATGCTGTTGTGCGGGTCGTCAGTGTGAGTGACTGCGCTCACTCATCGGCTCTCACAGAAACGACCGATGCCGCGCGGACGGACATGCTGGATTGTGATGGTGGCGTGGAGCTCGGAATTTTGAATTTGAACATCAGCTGTAACACACAGATCTTTTCAAAACACTTGCTGCAAAATTGTCTGCAAGTTTGTGCATATGGTTCAAGATATAGTTCTTGTAACGGTGGTAGTGACTCCCAGAGGAGATATTTGTTCCGCTTGGGAGGCAAAGGTGTGCTTCCCTCCACCTCTTCCGCCGCACCTTCCAGCAGCGCATCAGTCCGCGTCAGCAGCTTCCAGCCAACCATGTCGCGTGCTCCAGCGAGCGTGGCAAGAATGGCCCTCGCTGCCAGCGTGTCCCGCACGGACCTCGGAGCTCGGCTCAACCCAAACCAAACCAGCCCAAGGCTCGTCGTGGCTATGTGTAGATCTTCGCGCTTGTGTGACTTGACTGCCGCCGCATCTCGAATTCTCTTAGCGTCTTCCAGATTTTCATTTTCGACCGATCTTTGTCGAAACGCTATTTTCGCTACTTAGTTGCACACCTAACCGACATATTTGAGCAACATACATCGTCGCTGTAGAGCTGCACACAGCCGTTCCGCGAGGCGAGCGAGCAAGGGACATGGCAGGGCAGGCTGGCAGGGATGGCGCCGACGTCAGCGGCGGGGAGCGGCCCGGCGTGAGCGTGCAGCCGCCGTCGGCCGTGTCGTCGTCGTCGCTGTCGTCGCCGGGGACCGCCGGCGCGCCGCGGCCCTCCAAGGTGAGCCCTCCCTCTGCCCATCGCTCTGCCCATCGCTCTTCCCCGCAGCGGTCGCTGCGGTGGCGCCTGTGCGGAGTGGTCGCAGTCGCGACGGGCTCCAAAGTTCGTCCCGTCCCGCTCGCCGTTGCCTCTACGTCGTTCGCCGTCGCCTCTACGTCGTTTTCCGTGTCGCCATCTTTCCGCTTCCTCTCTCCGCTGTATGCGTCCTTCCCCTCCCCCCACCCTGCCCTTCGCCCCGCCCTGCCCTTCGCCCCGCGCGTGGCAGCCGAATCCGTTCGGCGCGGCGCGGCCGCGCGAGCAGGTGATAGCGGAGCGCAAGGGCGTGACGGAGGCGGACCTGCTGCGGGAGCTCGCGTCCAAGGAGTGGCGCCCCACGGTGAGCCGTGACTCGTTATAGGATGGCGGCTTGATATAAGACTCCTTGTAGACTGCCAAATCTAAGACGCGAGTTATAGAAAGGACGGCCTTGGGCAACCCAACGAGGGGCGGGGGAGGCGACGGAGAGGGCGAAGGGAGGGAGAGAAAGGGGAGAGCGGGAGGGTGGGGCGGTGATAGAAGAGGATGGCGGGAGGGGAGAACACGGGGCTGCGGTTTCGAAAGAGGGAATGAAAAAAGGGGGAAGGCGAAGAGGGGTGCCACCCCGGAGCACCTTCTCGCGTCCGTCCCTTGCTCCATGGGCTGAACACCGTCCTCGCACCTTGCCTCCCTTCTCCCCCCCCACCCCCCCCCCTTCCGCCTCCCTCCCTATACACACCCCCGTCCCCCGTTCCCCTCCCCCTCCCCCCCCTTTTCCCCCAGGTGGTGTTGTCGGAGGCGCAGAAGGAGGAGCAGAAGGCGGCGGAGGCGGAGCTCGCCTTTGCGCGCGAGGAGCTGGCGCGCGCGCCGGCGGGCGAGGAGGCGCGGAGGGCGGAGCTGGAGGGCGAGGTGAAGGCGCGCGAGAGCAAGTTGCAGGAGCTGATGGCGTCGTTCGAGGTGAGGTGCTCCCGCTGTTTTGTGGTATCCTCGTTTTATGCATCCTCGTTTGAGGTGGCACCGCTTGCGCCGTTGTTCTCGCCTCCGCGCCTCCCATGCGTCCCCATCCCCCCCGTTGCGCGAGTAGAGCCGCATGCTCCCACTCTCCCCCCCACTTTCACTGTCCCCCACCACCCCCCACCCCCTCCTCCCACCATGCCCCCTTGCCACTCTCCCCTCCCTCTCTGCGCGCCTCTCTCTCTCCCCTCCCACTCTGCGCGCCTCTCTCTCTCCCCTTCTCACGGCCCTCCCTGTCCGCTCTGCCGGCTTCCTCCCGCTCCCCAACCCCCCCCTCCCCGGTCTCGCTCTGCAGAAAATGGCGCTGGAGAAGCAGTCAGCAGGGGCGGGAGGGGGAGGCAGGCGCGGGGCGGAGAGGGGAGGAGCTGGGGGAGGGGCAGGGGGTGGGGGGCATGCCCATGCTGCCCCGGAGTCATATGGGGGGGGCTTCGGGGGGAGGCGGGAGAGGGAGGGGCATGGGGGGGAGCATGGGGGCGCGGGCAGCTATGGGGATGCGTGGGGGGGCGGAGGGCGGAGAGGGGGAGGAGGCGGAGGGGGAGGGGCGTGCTACAACTGTGGCGAGGTGAGCACGGCACATGCACCCGTACGGCGCAGGGATAGTCTTTAAAAGGAATGCTGTGTGTCGCACCAGTTACTACTGTGGAGGGGCATGGCGCAATGCAAGTGTGGCGAGGTTAGCTGTCGGGCTGCCACTGTGTCCGTCACAGTACCTACCTAGCGCGCTGTTGAGGGGTTCCTGTGCTTGAACATCGGTAGCGGATCTGCTGCTTGTGGGATGAAGTGGCGCCCAGGCATTGCTGCAGGCTGCTTCACTTTGGCCGCTGCATGCACGCGCACTATGTGCCGTGTGCTGACTGTCCTTGCCCCCCACTCCAGCCATGCCCTCCGTGGCACCGCATGGTGGCAGGGCGTGCGTACTCCCCGCACCCACTCACCAACCATGCCGTGCCCACCCATCATCCTGCCCCTCGTTCCCCAACCCCTGCACCCAACCCCTCACACCCCAACCTCTCACACCAACCTCTTGCACCCTCACCTGCTGCACCATAAACCCCAACCCCTCCGCCCAGGTGGGGCACTTTTCGGAACACTCATCAGCACCCAGTCCATTGCCCGACCCTAATCACCACCCAGCCATGCCAATATATCGCCCTGCTTGCATGCCCCTTGTGCCCTAACCACTTGCACCCTTGTGCCCAACCCCTTGCACCCCAACCCCTTGTACCCACCCTTGCACCGACCCCTTGCACCATAGTCCCTCACGCCCTAATCACTTGCGCCCCACCCTCTCCCCTCCCAGGTGGGGCACTTCTCCCGCGAGTGCCCCAACGCGCCTTCGGGCGCCGGGTCGCGCTCAGGCGGGTATGGCAGCCGAGGGGGCGGAGGGGGGCGCGGCGGCGGCGGGTGCTACAACTGCGGGGAGGAGGGCCACTTCGCGCGCGAGTGCCCCCAGGGCTCCTCATACGGCCGGTCCTCCAGCTTCGGCGGCGGGTATGGCGGCGGCGGGGGCGGCTACGGCAGGAGCAGCAGCTATGGCGGGGCATATGGCGGCGGTGGCGGGGGGTACGGCGGCGATGGGGGGGGCAGCGGTGGTGGGTACGGGGGTGGGGGAGGGAGCTACGGAGGGGGGTATGGAGGGGATGGAGGGGGAGGGGCTTCACGAGGGTATGATGACAAGGCGGGTGGGGGAAGACGGGGTTATGGAAGTGGGTGGGACAATGCGAGCTAGGTATGGGATGTGGTGCTTGTTCGCGAGGCCCAGAATGGCATGTTGATTTGGATTGTGTTGTTCCCGCCGTCACTGCAGCTGCGCTTCTGAGTATGGCATCACAACTAACGAGGGGTATTTGTCAGGAAGGGTCTGTCATCGTTGTCAATCCCATGAGCATCTCGTGTGAGGTCATTGATGTTCTATGTAATTCAACGGTTGACAGCGTTTGCTTGTGTGCTTTGAGATGACTCTGGCTGACTGTCCAGATGAACATTGTGGTCTGTCCTATCAGAATTAGTAAAGTGAATGATGATAGAGTGGGAGTACACACAGATATACCTAAGTGTTGTACCCTCTAAGAGGCTACCTTATACAGTCTATACAACCATGACAAATACACATGTTTGACACACCCCCTAGACTGCATAGGGGAATGTCCTAAACAAGCAGCTCAGGGCGGCACTACTAGTCCAACCTTTGAGACAAGGGTCTGAGAGACCAGTCAGAAGGAGTACAGACAAGGCAAGAACAAGAGCAGGGCGGCACTACTAGTCCAGCCACTGGGAGAGGACACAAGTTCAGTCTGAGTATACGTATAAAGGACAGTACAAAGTCAAGGTCCTAGGACACAGCTCTACCAAGCTGTACACAGTGCCGCTGATGATCTTTAGGCGCAAGCGCCTTCGTAAAGATATCAGTCGTGTTGGCACCTGAGGCCAAGTGTACTACGCGAGCCTGACGTCGCTGCTGTAGCTCACGCAGGAGGAAGTACCGCAGCTGAATGTGCTTTGCTCTGCCCTCGAGTCGAGGCTCTTGACACAGGAGGATCATGGCCCTGTTGTCGGCGAACAGGACCGGGGCAGAGCTAGGCCGCTCACCTAAGTCAGTGAGCAAGAAGGTCAGCCAGCGGAGCTCCTGTGCCGCCATGGCACCAGCGTAGATCTCAGCCTCACAGCTGGACTGCGCAACAGACGAGGAGCGGGTAGCTCTCCACGAGACGGCACCTGAGCCAAGGCTGAAGCAATAGCACTGGGTAGACCTGAGTGTCTCAGCGTCGTCTGCCCACGAAGCGTCTGTGTGTCCAGTAAGGACCACTGGCCTGCGTCCTCCTAGCACTAACCCCATGCCCGATGTACTAGCAAGATAACGCAGAACCCTCTTAGCGGCAGACCAGTGCTGCGGTCGGTGTCTGCCTGTAGCCACAAAGCGAGCCAGGATGCTGAGAGGGTATGCGAGATCTGGGCGAGTGCAAGTCATCAGGTACATGAGGCAACCCACCAGCTCTGCGTAGGGGCCGCTGGGCTCTACCAACTCCTCAGACACTAGAGCGGAGAGTCTGTGGTCTACAGGCAGAGGGGTGGGCTGTGCAGAGGAGAACTGAAGGCTAAACCTCTGAAGGACCTGGCGCACCAAGTGTGACTGAGTCAGGGTGATGGTGCGCGCAGCTCTGTCCCTGGAGATCTGCAAGCCAAGGTAACGGCGCAGTTCTCCAAGATCAGTGCACGTGTGTTTCTTCAACAGCTCTGCCTTCACGGAGGCTAGTGCGTCCCTGTCTGCTGTGGCAAAGACCAGGTCGTCGACGTAAACAAGGATGTAGAACGGAGTCTGGCCAGCACGAACGAAGAGTGAAGGGTCTGCGGAAGACGGAAAGAACTGCAGGTCAGCAAGAGTAGCACGGAGAGTGTCGTGCCACTCACGACGAGCCTGGCGCAGGCCGTAGACGGGGCGCCGCAGGAGCCACTGGGTCCCAGGAGGGAAGGTACTAGTAAAGCCCTGAGGACGATGCAAGTAGACCTGCTCGTGTAGGCTGCCCTGAAGGAAGGCAGTGGAGAAGTAGAGGGAGTGGAGCTCGTAGTCACGCTGAGCAGCTAGGTGTAACAGAACCCGAAGAGTAGTCATCTTCGGGGTCGGAGCGAAGGTCTGGAAGAAGTCTACCCCCTCACGCTGACTGAAGCCTCTAGCCACATAGCGCGCCTTGAAGACAGGCGGCTCTCCAAGAGGGCGCTTCACCTTGAAGAGCCAGCGGCCATCGACTACGTTCACCCCAGGCGGGGGAACTGCGTCGACGAAGGTGCCGGTGGATCTCCAAGATGCCATCTCCTGCTCCATGGCAGCTATCCACTGCGAGGCCCAGGGTCCCGAGGTCGCCTCAGCGTAAGTGCGAGGGGTCGGGATGTCGAAAGCGTCTGGGTCACCCTCAAGGACTAGCAGCATGGAACAGAGATGGGGAGCAGCCTCGGACAGGAAAGCAAGCTCGAACTGGCGGTCCTCCAGGACGTCACTGCCAAGGGCAGGAGCACCCCCGACAGACGGAGGACAGGCAGGGTCAGAGACCAGAGCGGAGGCGTAGTCAAGGCGGCGGGTAGAGGCGAAGTCAGCGACAGCAGCGACAAGAGCGTCAAGGCACGAGGCCGGAACAGACGGGTCGGTAACGAGAGAGGCAAGGACCCGAGGAACAAGGGGACGAGCGGCACGAAGGTAGTCAGACAGCGGGGGGGGTGCAACAACAAGGGAGGACGGAGGAGGCGACGGCAGAAGGGGAGGACGAGACGCGTGGGAACGAAGCAACATAGGGTGGGAGCGCAAGACAGGCGAGGCAGGACGAGCACGGGAGGGACAGTGAGACCAGACGTGCGACGGAGGAGTCGGGTCAGGAGACAGAGGAGGGGACACAGGAGGGGAACGAGGGGGGAGACGGGCAGGGGACGAGTCCGGCGGAGGGAAGACAGGGCCGTAGACAGGAAGAGGAGGAGACGGTCGGGGAGGAACCGACGCAGGGTCGGGGGACGGAAGGCCGAGCAGGCGAAGGGCTGACACCGGCGGGGATTGCTGCTGCGGCGGCACAACGGCGACACCTGGACCGCAAGCTGCTACTCGGCTACCACCGGCACTCTCCACACCAGCACCCCCAGAGGGACCACCCCCAGGGCTACCGGGACGAGCACCCCCAGAGTCAGCGAACGGGTGCTGCGACGGCGGCAGCGGCAGCGGCGGCGGCGGCGACCGCAACAACGACGGCTGCAGCGGCGGCAGAGGCGGTGGAGGGTGGGACTGGGGAGGGGACGCCAGGGGAGGGGCGGCCAGCGAGGACTGAACAGGAGGGCCACCAGAGTCAGAAGACTCCTCAACCGGGTCCACCGACTGAAGGGGGGTGACGTGGGACACACCAGAGGGGGCGGGACGGGGAGGAGGAGGAGGAGGGGCAGGGACGACCGGGGAAGGAGTGACCAGGAACAGGGGGGGGGTAACCGGGGGACCACGGTGGGGGAAGCGACAGTAAGAGACAGACTCGTCAAAGGTGACGTCACGAGAGTGAAAGAACCGGTGAGACGGCGGGTGGTAAAAGTGCCAGTCAGGCGCGTCAAGGGGAAAACCGAGGAAGACGCAGGGAAGGGTGCGGGCAGTGAGCTTGTCCGTGCCGGAGGCATGGACGTGAGCAAGGCAGCCCCAGACGTGGAACGCAGACGCGTCACCAGGAGACCCAGTCCAAAGACGGGTCGGCGAAACCTGCGGCTGCTGAGGGTGCGGCCACAAGTTAAGCTGGTGAGAAGCGTAGCGCACAGCGAACGGCCACAGAAAATGGGGTGCACCGGCATGGATCATGGAGGTGCGAGCCACCTCCATGACCAAACCGATGCGTCGCTCAGCGACCCCATTCTGCTGTGGGGAGTCCGGTAGGGTGAACGTCTGGGTGATGCCCTCCGCACGACAAAAGCGACCAAGGACACCTGAGGCAAACTCGCCACCACGGTCTGAGTGAAGACGCAGGACAGGGAGACCGCGGTGGACACGCGCAGAGACAAGCCAGGGGATGACAGCTCCAGGCACGTTGGCCTTGCGCTCCAGGGGAAAGACTGTGGTGTAACGAGTGAAGTCGTCGACAAGCACAAGGAAGTAGCGCTCTCGACGCGGCCCAGGGACGGGGGCGGGGCCCCAGACGTCCAGGTGCAGGGTCTGCAGAGGCGCGGCAGTAGGGGGAAACGAGGAGGAGTGAGGGGCACGGCGAAGCCGACCCTCGACACAAGGCGTGCAAGGTGGGGCTGGGGAGGAGGGAAACGCGGGGAGGGAACCTGGGAGACCAAGGACAAGACCGTGCTGGGACATGTGACGCAGACGCGGGAGTGCAGGGTGACCTAGGCGGTGGTGCCAAAGGAGGGTCGGGTGAGTGAGGGACCGACAGGAGCAGGCAGCAGCAACATGGGTGAGCGCTCCAGCCGGGGGGGTCACGGTGTCCAGAGTGAACAGGCCGGACACCGGGTCCCGGGGGAACGTGGACAGGGGGGCTCCCGTGGCGGCCTCGGTACAGACAGCATACCGCTCGTGACCAGGGAACGTAGTGGTGACGCCAAGGTCCTGGAGGCAGCCGACACCAACTAGGTTCCTGGAGAACGAGGGGATATGCAGACCTGTGAGAGTGCCCGAAGGAACCGCCGGACAGGGAAGGGTGGTGGAACTGCGGGCGACTACTGGACCGCCGGAGGGGTCAGCAAGAGAAACGGCAGCTGGAACAGGAAGCGGCGTCAGGGTGGTGGAGTCGCGGAAGAAACACCGAGAAGCGCCAGAGTCCAAGGTGAAGGAAAGCGAAGCAGAGGCGTCTGGCGATGGAACGACGGCGGAAGCACCAAGACTACACAATGCAGGGGATCCTACGCCTGACGCAGTAGGGGAGGCTAAGCTAGGCACACCTACACTAGGCAACAGCAAGTAATAGGCGGGAAGCACACTAGAGTCATCAGCATACATCACATGCAGAGCAGAAACAATGGCATCCATGTCCATATCAAAAATCTGAATCTTACGACTAAGCAAACTGTGCCAGTCCGGGAGGTCTGGCGACGGGCCGAAGCGCTGACGAAAGAGGTCGTCCAGGCGACGAAAACAGCGGGGAGTGGAGTGATCGATCTTACCGCAAACGAAGCCGCGGCGAGGACCGGTCTGGATCTGGTACTGACAATGCCCGCCGCCAGAGCCACCACTCGGCACACCACCACGCGCCCGGCCACCGCCAGCGCCGGGCCACCCGGGCGGGAGGACACTCGTCTGCCGCGTCTGCGACGGCTGCTGCGGCTGCTGCGAAGGCTGCGACTGCGGCGGCTGCTGCGGCTGCTGCAATTGCAGGGGCGGCGGCTCAGCTGGACTGGGCAGGGCCCCCGCATCCGCTCCAGCACCAGACGACTCGACCCCACCACTACCCCCTCCCGCACCCCCGCCGCCGCCGCCGCGCCCAACCTTGGGGCGGCGGCCCTTCCCCGAACGAAACTGCGCTGCAGCAGCAGTCTCAGCCACTGCGGCAGAGCCGTCGGAGAAGGTACACTGGGCGGGGGCACAACCCTGAAAGATAGGGACCGGCACGACACCGCTCACCTGGGCGATGGAGCGGTGACGAATCTCTATCACAGTCAGGGTGTCTACAAAGTCAGTGAGGGTGAGGTCTGCGGGGTGAATGCTAAGGAAGCGGTCGCGGGCGACAGCAAGGCGGTCAGGGAGGCGGGTGGCAAGCAGGTAGAGGGTAGAGGTAATAGGCGGCTGGTGTGCTCTAAGCTGTGCATCAGTGCAGGCTACGCGCCAGGTCTCATCTATCGAGCGCAGGTAGGCAGCGAGGTCAGAGACAGTGGGGAAAGATGCAAGGTCAGGAAAGAGCATCGGGAGGATCAGGCGACCCACTGAGGCAGCAGGAGGGGTGGAATAGCGCTGGATGACAACATCGAAGTATGCCTGAGCAGTAGTGAGAGACCTAAAGCGCGGGCGCTCTGACGGGGGAAGGGCGTTGCTAATGGCCAGCTGGGCGACAGCATCGCAAGAAAGCCAGACAGAGCGCGCACGGGCAGTGGCAGCAGTGGACTCGCGCTCAGTGGGTGTGGAGTCAGCGGTCAGAATAGCAGGGGGGTCTGGGCAGGGGAGCGTACCGTCAAGGTGTGCGGAAAGCGGTTCGCCATCCTGCCGCTGGCCAGTGAGTTGGCGACGGAGGTCGGCAAGCCACGCCTCGAACTCCAGAGGTTGGCCTTCAGCGTCGAAGCGAAGCTCCGCCGCCATCAGGAACAGTGCAGTGCGGTGCAGGGCAGTGCAGCAAGGTGGAGTGCGGTGCCGTGCGGTACAGTGCGGTGCAGTGCGGTGTAGGGCGGTGCAGCGCGGTGCCAGGCAGTACAGGGTGGTGCGGGGCAGTGCAGTGCGGGGCAGTACGGTGCAAGGCAGTGCAGGGCGGGGGGGGGGGGAGAACCGTACCAGTGAGGAGGACCGGGGCCGGGGCAGGGACGAGCGCAGGGGCCGGGCCGGTGCAACGGGGCCGGGCGGGCGCGACGGGGCCGGGCGGGCGCGACAGGGCCGGGCTGGTGCGACGGGGCCGGGCGGGTGCGTCGGGGCCGGGCTGGTGTGACGGGGCCGGGCGAGCAGGACGGTGGCCCAGGAGGGGCGCACCGGGGCTGGGTGGGCGCGACGGGGCCGGACGGGTGCGACGGGGCCGGGCGGCTGCGACGGGGCCGGGCAGGGGGCGACGGGGCCGGGCGGGTGCGGCGGGGCCGGGCGGGCGTGACGGGGCCGGCTGGTGCGACGGGGCCGGGCGGGTGCGACGGGGCCTGAAGGCGTGACGGGGCCCAGGAGGGGGCTCGACGCGGCCCAGGAGGGGCGCTACGGGGCCCAGGAGGGGCACGACGGGGGGCCCAGGAGGGGCGCTACATGGGCCCAGGACGGGCGCGACGGGGCCCAGGAGGGGCGCTACGGAGCCCAGGAGGGGCACGACGAGGCCCAGGAGGGGCGCTACAGGGCCTAGGAGGGGCGCGACAGGGCCCAGGAGGGGCGCGACGGGGCCCAGGAGGGGCGCTACGGAGCCCAGGAGGGGCGCGACAGGGCCTGGGAGGGGCGCGACGGGGCCCAGGAGGGGCGCTACAGGGCCCAGGAAGGGCGCGACGGGGCCCAGGAGGGGCGCTACGGGGCCCAGGAGGGGCGCTACGGAGCCCAGGAGGGGCGCGACTAGGCCTGGGAGGGGCGCGACGGGGCTCAGGAAGGGCGCGACGGGGCCCAGGAGGGGCACTACGGGGCCCAGGAAGGGGCGCGACGGGGCTAGGGGGGGGTCGCGACTGGGCTAGGGGCACGACGGGGCTAGGAGGGCGAGCGGAAGCGGTAGGTGGGGGGGGATCCTAACCAGGCCCCTAGATTGGTTTTGAGGCCTCCTGATGACTCAGGGGTGGCGCTCGTTTTTTGCCTGTATTTTCAGGACGCCTAGTGGAAACCAAGCTTATGAGTCAGGACAGCTTTTGAAAAGATGCCTGTTTTTTCAGGGTTCCTTACATTTAGGGTCCTGCATGACCGTGGTGCTTTTTGCATTGGAAGATCACATCACATCACATCATATCACACATCAAAGCTTGCAATACGTAGTTAAAGCGGATCCAGCAATGATTCATATTTAAGACTTATAAAGCATCTCATTCATCCATGGCAAAATCCATGGTCGACGACACTTCTACAGGTCCCTCCTCCACCACCTCCTTTCCCTTATACCTGAGCAGCCTAGGTTGTGCCACGGTACTGAAAGGCTTTCTCTTTTTGTATGCCCGCCACACATCCACCACCTCGTCCCAGTTTGGCTCATAATCGAGCAGACTGATGCACATGAGATCGCTCAGCCGTGTGTCCTTCAGGCTGCCCCGCAGCCACGACTTGATGACATTCTGTCGTGAGAATCCCCGCTCACATTCCACCGTGCTCAGCGGAAGCACGGCCACTGCCACCCACAGCTTCATGAGGTTGGGGTAGGCATCTTGCCAGTCTGCTGTCTTCAGCATCGCAGTGAGGCCAGCGTGGAAGCTTTTTTCGCTCTTCGGAAGTGCAGCAAGGATCGGGTGAAGTGTGGCAACTCCCGCAGTGCTTGGCGCTTGTCGATGCCTGCCACAGACGGGAAAAGAGGTCGGGGGAGTGGTGTAAGGTTATGGTGGAGACAGTCAACTGAGAGAAAGAGACAACACATGTGCAACAGTCTCAGTTGTACAATGGTACATGTCGGTGGGTTTAGGTAACGAGTTCACCTGGAAGGATCTCGTTCCTCTGCTCCGCGTTGTACAGCCCCACCAAAGAGTGGAACCATTCCAAGCACTGCACCCTCCTCGCCTGCCGATCCCAGTCCTTCGGCCAGGCAGAAACGCAGAACAGCTTTACCCCCGCCAGCTTGCGAAGATCCCCGAGGCGCTCGTTCAGGTTATTCACCATCCCTTCCGCCAGGTCCATGCAAGCCACCACGCAGTTGTCATGCTTCCCTCCCCCAGGGTACCCTTGCAGCGTGTCAACGTGAAGCTCAAATGTGAAGCTCGTGAGACTCCCGTCGGAGTCCACGCCACTGACAGTGACCTCGCGAGAACCGCCAGGACCATGAAGGGTGAGGAAGTTGGTGAGACGGTCCTTCGGGCCACCCCCGAACTCATCCCCGCAATCGACGTAGCGGCTCAGGAACAGGCTGGTGATGCGAAGGACGGACGCGTGGATGGTCAGGTAGTCCAGCTGATGGGGGGATGGGGGAAGGTCGGGGGCAAGCAAGGTAGGACAACAATATAAAGTGACGTCCGCAAGTATACCACCACGCTAATGCAATTGTTATCTCACCTCGCGCTCCTGAAAGCCCTTGTTGAGGATGTTGAGCTGCTCGAGGACGTCAGCAAGGAAGTGGACGAAGAACCAGAAGCGGTAACTGGTCGCAATTCTGTAGAGCCTGTTGTCGGGGAACTCTTTGAGCATAACCACAAGCGCAAGCAACACCGCCAGCAACCTCGAGATTGCCTCACCTCTCGACAACCATCGAATGTTGTGAATACCCTGGAGCTCCAAGGTTGTCGAGAGGAACAGGTCTTGCAAGTCGAGAAAGCGCTGGTGCCACGGGCCGGATCTTCCGAAGTACTCCGCCAGCTCCTTGATGAAGTCATCCACAATTTGAAACACCGGAAGCGCCTCTGATGCTGCCTTGGCTGCCAAAGCCTCCCTGCATGACAAAACGTGAAACCAATACATTAGCATATTGCAAGCAAAGTTGAAGACGGCGTTAACTCTTGTACTCAGGATGACATATCTTACCTATGCGCAATACAGTGACACGACACAAGGTGAGGCACTTGCTGGCGCAGTCGAGTAACAAGCCCACTCTTCGACCCCATCATGACAGCCGCCCCATCAGTGCTGATCCCGGAGACTCGCTGGAGATCCACCCCAATGGCGTTCAGGTGGGTAAGCAGTAGGGCGAGCAGTGAAGACGCATCGGCTTTGTCCACCGTCAGCAAGGCCAGGTACTCGCACACCAGCCGGTTGTCACGGATGAAGTGGGCGTACACAATCAAGTGCTTCCCTCGGCAGCGGTCGGTGCTCTCGTCCAGCATGAGGCCGATGTAAGGACTCGACAGAAGGTGGTGAAGCTGCGTTGTTTGGAGCCAGGTTGCCGTTGCTAGTGTGAATTCGCCGAATCCGTACCTGCACGGTTCACATGGACTAACACACACTGTAAGTACGACGTGCAACCTAAGACGCGCACTAATCGGAGGGTCTAAATAATCAGAGAACATAGAGGGCATTAACAGAATGAAGTCCGTAGCTAAGCGGTGATGATTGTATACTCACGTGTTGTAGTACGTGCCGTAGGCCTGCTGCGGGAAACCCGTCACCTTCCGCGACGCCAGGTACTGAACGAGCCGGATCCATGTCTCGGCCGGCTCGTTAGTCTTGCAGCAGAACCACAAGGCGTCCAGCAGGGCAGTGACGCGCTCCCTCTCAAGGTCCCCGGCAAGGGGATGTTGATCGATGCGTTGTTGTCTGGTTGCCTGTTGCAGCAGATCGTTCTGCTTCTGCAGAGCGAGTTGGTGCTTGCCGGACCCCGCATGTCGTGTGAACGCCTGATTCTGAGCATCGCATAGGCCTGGGCCACGCTTGCCAGCCTTCCCAGAAAGACCTGCGTGCTCCAAGCATAGGGTGCACTTAAAGGCAGGCAAGCCAGAGTCAGTCTTTAAAATGACAAGCCACGGGAATCGCGTCGACCAACGGGTCTTAAACCTGCTGTGAGCCTCCGCATACTGCTCCTCAGAACTCGTTGTCTTGGTCGACGACCTGTTTGGGGTGTCATCAACATCGTCGGCGTCGGCAGCTTCTTCATCGGGCAGTGATGGCTGTTTCACTTTGGGCTGACCAAATGGCAGAACAGCCTGCCGGTAGCGCCCACAAGGCCGCTGAGAGACAGACGCAGGAGAGGAGTCATAAGCGGGCTGAGTAGACGACGGCCCGGGTACAGCTGGGGGCGGGGATTCGGCAACGGGGACTGTGCTGTCTCGACTCACACGCGCGGCAGACTTTGGCGGGACAGCCGCTGGAGAGGCGCTGTCTGCGGGTTGGAACGTCGACGGACCAGGTACCGAAATTTCTGCAGCATGAACCGGAACGGGAAGACTCCAGCAGCCAGGTGGCATTGCTTGCACAGCCTCTGGGGAGGAAGCGTTCGCTGGGTGGATCGGCTGCAGTCGCGCTACTGCGGGTGGGGTATTTCTGACTGCGGGCATCGTAAGGATGCCCGCTCTTCCATTGATGGTGGTGGGTGCTACACGGGCCTCTACTGCCCTAGGATTGCTGCGTAGCGAAGACAGGCTAGACAGTAGCATGTCTAGCCCTGATCGAGCATCGGCCATAGCTGCGACATGGCCGTCAACATCGTCCTCAACAGCCTCGTCGCCGGCGTTAGCCATGGCGACGTGGGGGGCAGTAGAGCGATCAACGTGAGAGAGACGATGGAGGGCTTCTTGCACGACAGGTGAGACTGAGAAGAAAGCTAGGCAACGAGTCAGTGAGAGGGGCAATTTTGCCCCAACGTAAGAATGACCTCGACAAGAAAGGGGGGCGCGATTCGACTCGAATGGAGAGACGACAATGGGGCTGCATCTGGCCTTCATTCGAGAGGCCAGCGCAATGCATGCATCTGTTGCTTCATTGTCACCCGCTCTGCATGACAGCACCAGTGTGCTGGCGCAACGGTAGGCTTTGCCTTAGCACCAATCAGATCGTGCAACATCGATGCCTTCAGTATACAGCTGTGCTGTAGGTTCCGCCCTAAGCCAATCAGTTGTCACCGTGCAGTGAGCTAGGCAGCATATGACTCGGCTGGTCGGTAACTTGGGCGAAATTTCAGGGACCTTGACATGATTTGAGGGAAACACGTGGGGGGAAGGGGGGGGGGGGGGAGGGAGAGCGGGGAGCGCAAATCCCGGTATTGACAAAATCAGGACGCGTACGCATTAGAGTGTCAGAAATTTCAGGACGCGTTACATAAACCATGCGGAGTGATAAGAGTTCACTACAAAAAAACCGCTGAAAAAACAGGATGCCGAACAAAAAAAACCCTACGCAATCAGGACCGGCCCGCCAACGGGGTCTGTTTTTTTTCCTGAATCAGGAAAATTTTCCTGCAATCTAGGGGCCTGATCCTAACCTACGCGTGATACCGTATCAGAATTAGTAAAGTGAATAATGATAGAGTGAGAGTACACACAGATATACCTAAGTGTTGTACCCTCTAAGAGGCTACCCTATACAGTCTATACAAACATGACAAATACACATGTTTGACATGTCCTCCAATGGAATGGACATTCAATATTTCACACTTTAAAGCGAGGGTCTCAAGAAGCAGAAAACCAAATCCAAAGGTTTTGGTTTCGGGGGGTGTCGAAAATTGCGAGTTGTGGTGAGGGGTGGTGCTTGGGCGCTGTTACTGTTTCGCTAAATTCGTGAACCCAAAACCAAACCTCTTGGATTTGGTTTCGCACTTCTTGAGACCCTCGCTTTAAATGGCACAAGCTGTACACTAAGCAAATTCTGCCCACAGACACCCTCTAAGCGCGAGGCGAAACGACTGCAGCAGCGGCAGAAGGGGGCCATGGTCACTTTCTGGTGGAGGCAGCATGGCGCCTCAGCGCCACGTACAGCACGACGCGCAGCGCAGCAATGAACGCCACCATGGCCGCCACGTTGCGCCCCGGGCTGATGCCCGAGAAGCCCCGCGCATCCAGGTACGCCGCGCCCGTGAGCCCGCACGCTTGGCTGCTGCCCGATGCCGTGTACCCCACCCCGGCGGCGGGCGCGAAGGTGGAGAAGCAGGCGGCGGCCAGACCCAGGTGGAACTCGCCCCACAGCAGCAGCTCCATGGGGTAGCGCATGAGCGACACGTGGTACAGCCACACCCAGTACCCGGGGATGGCGTCCCTGCGGGCGAGGGAGGGATGGCGGGCGGAAGGGAAGAGAGGGGAGAGAGGGGAGAGAGGGGAGAGAGGGGAGAGAGGGAAGAGAGGGGAGAGAGGGCGGCAGTTGAGGGGCAGCGCATGAGAAACGCAGAGGAGCTGCTGGCTGCACTCAGAGATGGCAGATGTGGAGACATGCAGCAGGGATGGCAGGCATGGCAGGGATGGCAGGCATGGCAGGCATGGAAGGGCCGTTGGGAAAGAGAGGAGAGGGGGGGCGGGGGAGATGGAAGGGAATGGAAGGGAGCAGAGGCAGAGAGGAGGTAAGAGAGCAAGCTGACCGACTGCAGTGGCAGCAGCAGCAGCAGTGGTAGCAGTGGCTCACTTGCTGAAGAAGAAGCCGCTGAAGAGCAGGAAGAAGGAGAAGCAGGAGCTGGCAATGGTGGCCGCCACCATGTGCGACGGCAGCAGCGCTGACAGCACAGTCACGAATGCGTTGGCCAGGAGAAACGCCAGCCACAGCACGGCCACAAACAACGCGAAGGCGGATGCGGAGGGCGCGAGCCCCACGAGCCAGTAGAGCGGCGCAGCGAGGGCAAGGGAGAGGAGGAGGAAGAGCGGTAGCGTGACGAGAAAAGTGGCCGCCACGTAGGGCGCCGTGCGGTACGCGCCTCTGGAGGTCTCCCGGGCGAAGATGACACGCTCCTGGGGGGGAGGGGGGGGGGGGGGAGGGTGGGGGATGGGCGAAAGTGGGGGCGGTGCGACATCAGGTGATGAGGTCAGCTGAGAAAAGGGCCATGGAGGCTGTGTGCTGTGACCATGGCCGTGCAACAAACCCTTGACAAACTGTCCGCCTGTGCAGCAATTCAGGAAAACGAGCAAGAAATCAAGGCAGACGAGGGCCGCTGATTCAAGAGCAAAACACGTGCAGAGGCTCTCATGAGGTAGAAGATGGGGGGAGGAAGGCACTCACGAGGTAGAAGATTGGGGGAGGAGGTCTTAGGTTATCAGGGCATTTGCACTGACTTGACTGAAATGTAGAGTTGCTTTTAAATCAACCCTGATTTTCTCCGGGTGCTTTTTCATCCAGCCCTGACGAAATCGGGGAACGCCTCTAGGCAACCCTGGAAACAGCGGGAGGATTTCCTAGTGACCCGGATATTTTCCGCTACCTGACTTTTGAGTCGACTCAAAAGTCACCTACCTGCACCCATCCCCCCCGGTCCACAGCTCCCCACATCCATTGAAAGAACAAGTTTCCACACCTCCCAACACTCCTCACTCTTCCAGCACACAACTATCAGGCTAAGAAGCATCCCCCCCCCACACTCCCCCCCCTTGAACAAACGCGAATCGTGTGTGCCGTAGAGTGTTCAACATCCTCTAGTCAAACCTGTAGAAATGTGAACTGTCCCTCCCCGTTGAGGGCATTTCTTCAACGGGCCCTCAAGAATCAGAGTGCCACAGTTTTGGACCCGGGGTTTTCAGGGTGAAATGTCAGGGGAGCTCTGAGCGTCAGACTTGTTAAAAGGAACTAGCATAAGCCCTCACGAGGTAGAAGATGGGGGGAGGGAGGAATGCCCTCACGAGGTAGAAGATGGGGGGAGGGAGGAAGGCCCTCACGAGGTAGAAGATGGGGGGAGGGAGGAAGGCCCTCACGAGGTAGAAGATGGGGGGAGGAAGGCCCTCACGAGGTAGAAGATGGGGGGAGGAAGGCACTCACGAGGTAGAAGATAGGGAGGGCGTCGAGCGAGTTGTAGAAGACGAGCGCGATGGTGAAGCCCGTGACGGCGAAGCGGTTCTGCAGCCCCGCCGTGTCGAACCCCGCGTGCAGGAAGAGCGTCCCCATGATCACGCCCATCGCCACCTGGGGGCGCCGCACATGCACGGGCGGAAGGGGGCGGCAGGCAGGCAGGGGGGTGGTTGAGGCGTAGGAAGGAGGAGAGCCTCCTGGAGTGGAGTGTGCCTTGGACCGCCCGCACAGCAGAGGTTGGTAGGAAGGACACATGAAGCACACATGAAGCACACATGAAGCACACATGAAGCACACATGAAGCACACATGAAGCACACATGAAGCACGCGCTACCTACTGTGTAAAGCAAAGGGGACGACGAGGAAGGGCGCTTGAGCAAGAGGGGGGCGGGGGGGCGGGGGGGTGGGGGCGTGAGCTGACCATGACGAGGAGGCGCGAGAGCAGCAGGTCGGGGCTGCGCAGCAGCACCACGCAGCAGCGGTGCGCGAGAGTCACGGTCTCAGAAAGGGCGCTCGTGGCGTACTCCCACTCCTTCACCGCCTTGCCCTTGCTGCCCACCTGCGCGCTCCCTGTGTGCATGCCCGCTGCACTGCTGCACCCACTGCTCTCCCCGCTCCTCCTGCCCCCAAAGCACCCCTTGCCTTTGGCCAGCAGCCCCCCGAGCCTGTGCTTCGCGGCTGCCCCCAGGGAGGGTGCGGCAGGTGGGGCGTGTGGCGGTGTTGCGGAACCCTGATGTGTGTGACCCATGCGGCAGCAGTCAGGTCGGTTCACAAGTCATCAAGTAGTGGGCGGGAGGGCGAGCAACAAGGGCAGTTCAGGGAGGGGAAGCAAGACAATGGGTTCCGTGCAGGGCTGTGAATGTGTGTGTGTCCATGTGTCCATGTGTGTGCATGTGTGCATGCGTGTGTGTGCATGTGTGCATGCGTGTGTGTGTTTGACCGTGTGAATGAGTGCATTATGCCTCAGGAGCCCATTTCAATGAGGTCGCCCTGTGAGTGACGGACCTCACCTTGCAGTGAGCAGTGGCGATGCGGGGCAGCGTGTCCAGGGCGAACTCTAGAAGGTTCACCTGCCAACGGACATGGAGGGGTGGAGGAGTTGGTGCAGCACGTTGGGCGCGATGCACGACGACCGCACACCATGCTCCCACGGGTGCCAGCGCCATCCGCCTCATACAGCCTCATACGCAGCCCCGTGGGTCCGGAGTGTGCTCCTTAGCGCCTCACTCACACATAATGTAAGGAGGGGCATAAGTACCCCTTCAAGCCACATGGCACGCAGTGGGTGTGGGCAGCAGCACGGTGGGTGGGGAGAGCCAAGGAGGTGATCTCCCCTCTGAGCCACTCACATGCGGGGGCACGGGGTGGGAGAGTGCAGCGAGGTGGGCGCGCAGGGCGGCCGTGGGGCCGTGGAAGGCGGGGGCGCCATTGACGAGGAGGGCGAGGGCGTGCAGCAGGGCGATGATGCGGAACGACGGCTGGTGGATCGTCAGCACCACCGTGCGCCTGCCCTGGGGGGTAGGAGAGAGATGGGTTGGGAGCGAGGGGAGGGCGGAGGAGTGGCAGTGGAGAGCGATGGGGGGCTTAGTGGCGGCACGGAGGGACGGCTGGTGGACGGTCAGCACCACCGTGCGCCCACCCTTGGGGTTTGGAGGACGCGAGGGGGGTAGGTAGCAGAGGAGGCGGGTTAGAAAGTTGATGGTGTGGGTCTATACCTAGTACACTAGGCTTTGCCTCCATCTCATTTGTGAACCATCAACAACCACCTGCACCTCTGTGGTAGAAAAACACATGCACAATCACCTGAGCACCTGAAACAGCAGGAAGCACACCTGAAACAGCAGGAAGCACACCTGAAACAGCAGGAAGCACACCTGAAACAGCAGGAAGCACACCTGAAACAGCAGGAAGCACACCTGAAACAGCAGGAAGCACACCTGAAACAGCAGGAAGCACACCTGAAACAGCAGGAAGCACACCTGAAACAGCAGGAAGCAAAAAAAAAAAAAAAAAAAAAAACAGCAAAGCATACCTGAAACAGCAGGAAGCACACCTGAAACAGCAGGAAGCACACCTGAAACAGCAGGAAGCATACCTGAAACAGCAGGAAGCATACCTGAAACAGCAGGAAGCATACCTGAAACAGCAGGAAGCACACCTGAGCAGCCATGTGGTGCAGCAGCTGCACCACCTTGAGTGCTGAAGAGCTGTCGAGACCTGCGAGTGGATGGGCGGGAGGGAGGTGGTTGAGGGATATGAGAGAGCCGGGGGCCGTGCTGGACAGGGACGTGCTGGTGGTGTTGGCAAGGAGGCCGAAGAGGCCGTGAAAGACAACGCAACCAACCGGAGTGATGGGCAGTGAGTGAGGTCTAAAGAGTGATCACCTGAGGTGGGTTCATCTAGCAGCAGGCATCACCTGAGGTGGGTTCATCTAGCAGCAGGCATCACCTGAGGTGGGTTCATCTAGCAGCAGGCATCACCTGAGGTGGGTTCGTCCAGCAGCAGCACGGCCGGGTTGTGGATCACCTCCACGCCTATCGACGTGCGCCGCCGCTCGCCGCCCGACACACCGCGGTGCTGTGAGGGCCACGAGGCGGAAGAGGGGCGCAGGGAGAGGGAGAGAGAGGCGCGTGTGAAGGAGGAGTGGAGTTGGTGGAGGACAGGGGGCGAGAGGGTGGCGATGGACTGCGAACGCAGGAGGCATGCAGCGCGGCAGACAAGGTGCGCGAGCGAGGGCAGCACGAGAGAAGCATGCGGCCAGCACAGCTCAGGCAGGCATGACGCGTGGGTGGCGGGGCAGTGCGGTGAGGACAAGGGAGAGAGCAGCGAGCGGCATGCCGCAGGAACCACGGCGCGCCCACCCGCTCGTCCCCCACGGGCGTGTCGGCGCACGAGGTGAGCCCCAGCTGCTGCAGCAGCTGCTGCACGCGCCGCCGCCGCGCCGCAGGCGTCACTGTGGACGGCAGGCGCAGACGGGCCGCGAAGTCCAGCGTCTCGCGCACAGAGAGCAAAGCGAAAAGCGCGTCATCCTGAGGGCAGGGGGCGTGCGGGGCAGCGGCGGGTGGGGGGGTCGGGGGGGGGGGGAGGTGCAGGGGATAGAGAGCATGGTGGAGAGCATGGTGGAGTGCATGGTGGAGTGCATGGTGGAGTGCATGGTGGAGTGCATGGTGGAGTGCATGGTGGAGTGCATGATGGAGTGCATGGTGGAGTGCATGGTGGAGTGCATGATGGAGTGCATGGTGGAGTGCATGGTGGAGTCCATGGTGGAGTGCATGATGGAGTGCATGGTGGAGTGCATGGTGGAGAGCATGCATGCAGGGAGGGAGGGATTGCAGCACAGTGTGTTGGCAGGGCGATGGACAGGCGACGGCAGAGAAAGAGAGAGACGGGGCAAGGCAAGGGGAAGGGCGTGCGTTGAGAGGTGGTGTGGCAGAGGCACGAGACGAGCATGGCGTGGACTAGCTTGTGCGCACTGGCTGCCACCATCCACTCACTGACGCACCCATCCATGCTCCTCACATACCACACCCACCAGCGCCCCCCCACCTGCACCACACAAGCACCCCACCCACCCATCTGCACCCCCCACCTGCAGCACGTGACATGGGCACCCCACCCCCACCTGCAGCACGTAGGCGGAGTGCTTGCGGAAGCTGGGCGGCATGGGGCGGCCATTGACCAGGATGGAGCCGGACAGGCTGCCCGGGTGGATGCGGCAGCCAATGGCGTCCAACAGGGAGGTTTTTCCACTGCCCGAGGGCCCCGCCAGCGCCAGCAGCTGCCCGGGATGAGCCGCCACACTGACCCGGTGCAGAATGGTGCGACCCCCGGGGGGCTGGGGGGGGGGGGGTTGAGGGAGAGGGGAGAGGGGCGAGGGCAGAGGCAAGAGGGGAGAGGGGAGAGGGGAGAGCATAGGGGGGAGTGGGATGAGGCGCCACACTCACTCCATTCAAAATGGGTGCTGATGGGGGAGCAGGTGGAAGGAAGAGGGGCGAGGGGAGAGGGGAGAGGGGCGAGGGGAGAGGGGCGAGGGGAGTGAGGAGAGGGGCGAAGAGCGAGGGGAGAGGGGCGAGGGGAGAGGGGCGAGGGGAGAGGGGAGAGGGGAGAGGGGAGTGAGGAGGGAGCAGGCAGAGGGAAGGAGGGTGGAGGGGAGATGAGTGGGGAGAGAAGGGAGAGCGGGGAGGGGGTGAGGAGGGAGGTGGAAGAGGCATGGGCAGGAGAAGGAGGCAGTGAGCGGTAGAAAGAAAGAGAAGGTTCGGAGAAGGAATGAGGAGAGGAGTAACTGAAAACGTGTGTGCGTGCCTCCCTCTCTCCCTGCATGCGCTCCCCTCTCACTGTGTAGGTGAGGTCGACGGTCTGCAGATGGTACTGCTGCGTCACCCACCCGCCATCCCCCGCCCCGCCATCCCACCATGCAGCATCATCGCTGCCGTCGCGCCTACACACGGCAGCAGCAGCGGCGGCGGCAGGGGAGGGCCCGATGGGCGACCCGAATGCACGCCTCCCCCCGCCGCCCATGCCGCTGCATATCTCCGTGCTGACGTCACTGCTGATGTCCGTGGTGACGTCACTGGCAGCTAGCTCAATCCACGGCTGGGAGGGAGAGACAGCCGAGGCAGGGGAGACGGAGGAGGCAGGGGAGACGGCGGCCATGGCGGCAGCGGAGGCAGCAGCCATGGCGGCGGAGACGGACGGGGCGTCATGGGGGCCATGGCCTTGGGCACGGGCGTCCTCGCTGCGCCGCATCACTGCAGCGCACGCCGCCACATACTCCTCGCACATGCCCGCCGCGCCCCCTTTCCGCCCTCCGCTCCATCCCGCGTGCTCAGCATCATCGCTGCCGTCCTTGCTATGCGCATCCCCGCTATTATGGCCATCCGCGCCAGGCATGGTGTCCGAGGCGCAGGGGGAGGCGTCCTCGGCGGGGGGCGCGGGGTCGGAGGCGGGGACGAGCGCGGTGAGCGAGGGCGTGGGCGACGCGAAGGACGCGAAGCACGACAGGGGGCGCGCGGGAGGGTAGCGGTGGCGGGCAGCCATGGCGGGGAGGCGACTGGTGCGCGAGCAGTGGCAGTGCGAAGAGGGCGAGCAGTGGCAGTGCGAAGAGGGCGAGCAGCTGATGAGACGACGGAGAGGCTACGACGGGGTGGTGCGCGATTGCGCAGAGTGATCAGGCGGACGGCCGACGGCGAGACGAGTGCTCGGAAATGGATTCCAGAAGACTCGTCGTCGTAGGGTGCAGCGCGCAGACGCCACAGGCTCAGCGGTTCACTCGCTCCGACGACCGCATCCCGCGCGACGAACGCCCATCGGAGGCGCGGGAAGCAGAAAGCAGCAGCGGCGGGTTGTCCGACCCGCCAACTGCGCCCAGCAGCACCACCCCGTCGCTGTCGCGGCATCGGCGGCCAGCCGAGGGCCGACCGTCGCACTCCAAGGCCGAACGGCGGAGCATCCAGAACAGCAGCGGAGCGGAGCGGTCTCGTTCTTGGGAGACGCCAGCGCAGAATCGGGTGTGGCGGGCAGGCGGTGAGCGGCGGAGTGATGGCGACCACTAGCAGCGACACGGCGACGACGACGCTAGTCCGCCTCGATACTGACGGACGATGGTGACGGCCACGGCTATCCCCGGTTGGAAATGTCGCCATGACAGCCAACGGGGTAAATCGATTAGAAGCAGTTGTGAAGCACAAAGAAGAGAAGATATTATTCACAAAGACATCAAACCACCAAATTCGGGCTAAGAATGCGTGCATGTGATGGGTGTGTTCGGGCCCGTTCACAGAGATATTCATCTATTTATATTTTCGTCCTACAGTAGTTCACGAAACGAATGAAGCTTGAACACATCATGTATTGGAAAAAAATAAAATGAATTAAAACTACTTTGAAATAATTTTGGAACGAAGTACCTTTATTTCGATCTAGTGTGATTAAGGAAGACTTGTATTGTGTGACAACGCTATCATGTAAGAGGCTCGGTTGGAGCATAATTGTAAAAGAACCGTTGAGAGAGCAACGGTGCATCTGTTAGTGTGTACGAGTAGCATGTTGGAGCTGTTGAGGCCAGTTATCGAGCCAGTTTACCTACTACCTCGAATGCGCTGATTCTGAAGGCGTGTATCAAGTGCAAGGAAAACGGTCACCCGACGTCCCAGCGCGGTAGAGTACGTTTTCTCACGATCGAGAAGCTTCCTGTGCGTTCGGAAGCGGTGACTCGACGTCACAAGTGTGACGTCGTGCGATTCAGCTGCTTGATACACCCCCTAAGCAGTCGTCTCTCTGTCCTACCAGCCTCGCTACAATCACCCAGTTCAAGAGCCTCTTTCTGTGCGACCACGTGGCCACCATGCGCCAATGAGGAGCGCGGAATGATTCACGCGCACCAGCCATGGGTCGCCGTCTCCGCTAAGCGCCCGGGGCTATGGCGCCCCGCGGACGCCGCCATGCCTCCCGCAAAGGCGGCGAGCCCGGGCGCCAAGCCTCTGTCGCGGGGGCGGTGGCGGTCGGCGGGCGAGCGGTGGACGTGCAGCGCGATGGCGGCGGCGCAGATGGGCGTGGCGCTGCTGCTGCTGGCGGTCGCCGCCTCCTCGCTGTTCCTCCTCGGCTGCATCCGCCTCCCCTCCCGCCAGGTGCCTCCCCGCCCGCCAGGTGCTTCGCCCTCCCTCCCTCTCCCGCACTCCCCCGTCTCCCCCTCTCTCTCCCCCCCCCCCCCCCCGCGTCCACCTCCTTTTCCTTGCTCGCTCCGCTCGACGATCGTCTCTCCTCCCCTCCGTCGCCGGCATGCTTCTAAGAAGCCCTCCCTTCCCCCTTTTGTGCTGCCCGGCGCAACCCCCTCCATTTGTCGCTTGCTTCCGCATCAACCCACCTCCGCATGCATCCACAACAATCCCCTCCCCTCCCCTCCCCTCCCCTCCCCTCCCCTCCCCTTCCCTTCCTCCCCCTCCCCTTCCCCCTCCCCTTCCCCCACTCTCCTTTCCCCGCCATTCTGCTCGTCATCACCTGTCAATCGACCTGCATCCCTCCCCCCCCCCTCTCCTTCCCCCCCACAGGCGCTGTGGAACGTGGAGCTGCCGCACGAGCCCCTCGACGCCCGCTCCAACTGCTCCTCCGCCGCCCCCACCGTCGTCGTCAAGGCAAGCCCTAGGGACTCCCCCTCACCTGCTCTCCCCCGCACCTGCACTCCCCCTCACCTGCACTCTCCCCCTCACTCACCATGGCTACCACGCGCTCTACCAATTTCTGCCCCATTCCCCTCCTTGCTCCCCACAATCCATTTTCCCCATCATCCCCACAATCCATTTTCCCCATCCTCCCCACAATCCTCCCCACCCACACCCCCTCCCGCCTCCCACTCCTGTCTCCCGCCCCCGCAGACGAGCCTGTGGTACTCGGACCACGCGTTCCACGTGCCGCCCGTGTTTCCGCTGTGCACCATGGACGCCTGCTTCGACTTCTCCCGCTGCCCCGCCACGCCCGCCCACGAGCCCCTCGTCTACTCCTACTGGCCCGGCCCCAAGTACTTTGCAAGATTCAACTCCACCAGGTGCGCATTGGATTCCGCCAGGTGCGCATTGGATTCCGCCAGGTGCGCATTGGATTCCGCCAGGTGTTGATTTGTTTCTGCCAAGTGCTGATTCGATTCCGCCAGGTGCTGATTTGATTCTGCCAGGTGCTGATTTGATTCTTCCAGGTGCTGATTTGATTCCGCCAGGTGCTGATTGAATTCCGCACGGTGCTGATTTGATTCTGCCAGGTGCTGATTTGATTTTGCCAGGTGCTGGTTTGATTCTGCCAGGTGCTGATTTGATTCTTCCAGGTGCTGATTTGATTCTGCCAGGTGCTCATTTGAGTCTGCCAGGTGCTGATTTGATTCTGCCAGGTGCTGATTTGATTCTGCCAGGTGCTCATTTGATTCTGCCAGGTGCGCATGCCACCCGTTGCTCTATCAGTGTTATCATTCAATGCCCCTTGCCATCACCACCATCCCTTGCCATCACCACCATCCCTTGCCACCACCACCATCCCACCACATGCCACGACATGCCACCACTCGGCCGGCAGGTGGCACACGGACGACCCGTCCAAGGCGTGCTACTTCTTTGTCTTCATGTCGGCCGGCCAGCCGCACCACTTCAAAGACCTCCCCTACTGGGGGGAGGACGGCCAAAACCACGTGCTTATAAGGTACTGTTCACGTGCCTATAGAATAATACTTATTTGCGTGTAAGGTGGTGATACTTTATCTGTGTGTTTATCCATGAGATGGCATTTGAGCCGACTCAAATGTCATTTGATTCACGTGGACGTGTTGCCTCTGATGTGCTCTGTCTTGCTGTGCTGTGCTGCTCTGCCGTGCACTGAGCTCTGTTCTCACCTCACCATTCTCCTCCCTGCCCTTCCTCTCCCTCCCCTCCCCTTACCCCCCCCAGCTTCTCTGACAACTGGAGCGGCCCCCCAGCGTGGAGTGTGGGCAAGGCGGCCCTCATGCTCACAGCAGCGCACCTCACGGTGCACCGCGCCACGTTCGACGTCTCACTGCCACTGCCACCCACGTGGAAGCGCCAGGCGACGGGGCTGCGGCCGCTGGGTGTGGCGCAGCGGCGGTACTTTCTGACGTTCATGGGGACGCGGTACCTGGGGTCCATGCACGGCAGCTTCCGCAGCTCCAAGGCCTTCAAGGCGCTGCACAACGGCAGGGACGTCGTCGTCGTCACGCAGTGCGGGTGAGGCGATGGGCACTGTGGGTTGGCACACAGTTAGTACGAGCTAAGTATCTCAGCTCCCCGTCGCCAGCTGGCAGGCACCTATCCCCCTCCACGTCACTTGTCATGGCTTTAACCATCCAAGTCCTTCACAACCCCTCCCCCCCCCCTCTCTCGCAGGGGCTCCACGAACCGGCGGATAATGGAGGAGGACCCGTCGCTGCTGCCGGAGTGCGCGGCGGACGCAGCGGTGTTCCGGTCCTTCTCGTACCCCGCCCTCATGAACACCTCCTTCGCCCTCGTCCCCGCCGGCCGCCAGGCCTCCACCTACCGCTTCGTAGAGGTGGGTGGGTCCCACAGACAGGCCTCCACGTACCGCTTCATAGAGGTGGGTCCTTGATGCCTGTGAGAGGGTTTGGCTTTGAGAGGTGCTCGTGAAAGGTGTGGGTGAGAGAATCATGGAAAGCTGGGTGAGTGAGAGAATGATGAAAATTCTGGGTGAGCGAATGATGATGAGAGCGGGATGAGTGGGTGGGTGAATGCATGAGTGTGGATGAGAGGGAATGGGTGAGTGAATGTCGGTGAGACTGGATGAGAGGGTGTGAATGAGCGGGTGTCAGAGAGCATGCAGAGCATGCAGAGCATGGAGAGCATGGAGAGTATGCAGAGCATGGAGAGCATTCAGAGCATGGAGAGCATGCAGAGCATTCACAGCATGCAGAGCATTGAGAGCATGCAGAGCATGCAGAGCATGGAGAGCATGCAGAGCATGGAGAGCATGCAGAGCATGCAGAGCATGGAGAGCATGCAGAGCATGGAGAGCATGCAGAGCATGCAGAGCATGGAGAGGATGGAAAAGAGCCCCCCATGTGGGGCTGCTCCATTGGAGCGCCGGTTGGTCGGTACGCACAGCAAAAGCGCGCCACAGCAGTGGATCCACCCCGGGGGAACGAGCTCGCCATGGTGTGCTTCAATGATTGGAGCGCTCAAGCGCAGGCACCGCCAATGGCTACAGCTGCATCCCCCTGGGTCCCTGACACCGGGCCGGGCAGCACGCTTGCAGCTCCCGCAGGCAAGCCGATTCCCAATGCGCGGTCATCTGTGTTGTTGCCCCATGCTGTTCTGGAGCTTTCGGTGGGACAGCAAGCACCGCTGGGCGGCGAGAACGCTGCCGTTAAGAAGATCATCCCACAGCTTGCAGTGGCGGAGGGGGAGGCGGTGGCGCAGATGGCACAGCAAGGCCCACAGCAAGGCACACAGCACGGCACACAGCAAGGCCCTCAAGGGCGGCTGCCTGCTGTCAGACCTCGGGCCCGTGGAACCAATGCTGGGCCACCGGCGGGCGCTGTGAACGCCGCGGCATATTGACCGCAGGCAGTTAGCGCGCTCGCGCATTCAGCAGGGGAGCAGCAGCAGCAGCAGCAGCAGTGGTGTCCTCCACGGCCCTAGCCCCACCAGGAGCTGGCCCTGGGCCGGTGCCATGCTTCACAGAACGCTTCTCCTGCCACTCCAGCGACCCCCCTACAATTGTACACCTTTGTGGCGGCCCCACACCGTGTCATCCCGCGCTCACAGTCGGAATCGCAGCGCTCTTGGAGCCAGGCAGCGCTGCGGGTCACACGTGGCGGCCTCGCCTTGACAAACTGGGGAGCTGAAGGCGGTTTCTGCCACCTCACCCTACGGCACTCTCTGCCCGCCTCCTCAACGGTTTGCAGATCGCCCTTCACCCCTCGGCCGCAGACCTCCTCCCCCAGGTCAACAAGCCCACTTCCAGGGAAGGTCGGCCGCCCCGTGCTGCTCGCAAGCGCTGAGGCGGCGCCACCCACCACGGCTCTGGCGTCGTACAGCGGGGCGCTCAAGCTCCGACCCTATCACCGTGCACCATGTGGTGGCGCTCCAAGTGCTCTCCGCCACCTGCGCTGGCCTCCTCTTGCTGGCGTCCAGTGGGCAAGTCAACGGCACGTGCCTCACTTGAATACCGCAGCGCGAACTGATCAGCGAGGAGGCGGCTGTGGGCGGCATCAGCAGGCCGTGACGACCGGTGACCTGCACCGTGGCACAGAGCCTCTCCTTGTCCTCCCTTAGGAAGGCTGGCGGCTCTTGATGGTCAGGACTTTCCCTTGCCTCTGCCCTCCTGCCTCAGCGTTGCAGCTGTTGCCTTTCACCACGCCGTGCTGCTTCCGCCTCTCCTTGTCCTCCCATCGTCTCCCTTCTTCCTCCCATCGTCTCCCTTCTTCCTCCCATCGTCTCCCTTCTTCCTCCCATCGTCTCCCTTCTTCCTCCCATCGTCTCCCTTCTTCCTCCCATCGTCTCCCTTCTTCCTCCCATCGTCTCCCTTCTTCCTCCCATCGTCTCCCTTCTTCCTCCCATCGTCTCCCTTCTTCCTCCCATCGTCTCCCTTCTTCCTCCATCGTCTCCCTTCCCCCCTCTCCCTTCCCCCATCGTCTCCCTTCTTCCTCCCATCGTCTCCCTTCTTCCTCCCATCGTCTCCCTTCTTCCTCCCATCTCCCCCCCCCCCCCCCCCCCCGTCTCCCTTCTTCCTCCCATCGTCTCCCTTCTTCCTCCCATCGTCTCCCTTCTTCCTCCCATCGTCTCCCTTCTTCCTCCCATCGTCTCCCTTCTTCCTCCCATCGTCTCCCTTCTTCCTCCCATCGTCTCCCTTCTTCCTCCCATCGTCTCCCTTCTTCCTCCCATCGTCTCCCTTCTTCCTCCCATCGTCTCCCTTCTTCCTCCCATCGTCTCCCTTCTTCCTCCCATCGTCTCCCTTCTTCCTCCCATCGTCTCCCTTCTTCCTCCCATCGTCTCCCTTCTTCCTCCCATCGTCTCCCTTCTTCCTCCCATCGTCTCCCTTCTTCCTCCCATCGTCTCCCTTCTTCCTCCCATCGTCTCCCTTCTTCCTCCCATCGTCTCCCTTCTTCCTCCCATCGTCTCCCTTCTTCCTCCCATCGTCTCCCTTCTTCCTCCCATCGTCTCCCTTCTTCCTCCCATCGTCTCCCTTCTTCCTCCCATCGTCTCCCTTCTTCCTCCCATCGTCTCCCTTCTTCCTCCCATCGTCTCCCTTCTTCCTCCCATCGTCTCCCTTCTTCCTCCCATCGTCTCCCTTCTTCCTTCTTTTTCCTCCCATCGTCTCCCTTCTTCCTCCCATCGTCTCCCTTCTTCCTCCCATCGTCTCCCTTCTTCCTCCCATCGTCTCCCTTCTTCCTCCCATCGTCTCCCTTCTTCCCTCTTCCTCCCATCGTCTCCCTTCTTCCTCCCATCGTCTCCCTTCTTCCTCCCATCGTCTCCTTCCCATCGTCTCCTTCCCCCTCGTCTCCCTTCTTCCTCCCATCGTCTCCCTTCTTCCTCCCATCGTCTCCCTTCTTCCTCCCATCGTCTCCCTTCTTCCTCCCATCGTCTCCCTTCTTCCTCCCATCGTCTCCCTTCTTCCTCCCATCGTCTCCCTTCTTCCTCCCATCGTCTCCCTTCTTCCTCCCATCTCCTTCTTCCTCCCATCGTCTCCCTTCTTCCTCCCCCCCCCCCCCCTCGTCTCCCTTCTTCCTCCCATCGTCTCCCTTCTTCCTCCCATCGTCTCCCTTCTTCCTCCCATCGTCTCCCTTCTTCCTCCCATCGTCTCCCTTCTTCCTCCCATCGTCTCCCTTCTTCCTCCCATCGTCTCCCTTCTTCCTCCCATCGTCTCCCTTCTTCCTCCCATCGTCTCCCTTCTTCCTCCCATCGTCTCCCTTCTTCCTCCCATCGTCTCCCT
Source organism: Closterium sp. NIES-67 (assembly GCA_027943415.1). Taxonomy (NCBI): domain Eukaryota; kingdom Viridiplantae; phylum Streptophyta; class Zygnematophyceae; order Desmidiales; family Closteriaceae; genus Closterium; species Closterium sp. NIES-67. The sequence goes on along the minus strand of BQMB01000299.1, from coordinate 81,729 downwards.
TCTTCCTCCCATCGTCTCCCTTCTTCCTCCCATCGTCTCCCTTCTTCCTCCCATCGTCTCCCTTCTTCCTCCCATCGTCTCCCTTCTTCCTCCCATCGTCTCCCTTCTTCCTCCCATCGTCTCCCTTCTTCCTCCCATCGTCTCCCTTCTTCCTCCCATCGTCTCCCTTCTTCCTCCCATCGTCTCCCTTCTTCCTCCCATCGTCTCCCTTCTTCCTCCCATCGTCTCCCTTCTTCCTCCCATCGTCTCCCTTCTTCCTCCCATCGTCTCCCTTCTTCCTCCATCGTCTCCCTTCTTCCTCCCATCGTCTCCCTTCTTCCTCCCATCGTCTCCCTTCTTCCTCCCATCGTCTCCCTTCTTCCTCCCATCGTCTCCCTTCTTCCTCCCATCGTCTCCCTTCTTCCTCCCATCGTCTCCCTTCTTCCTCCCATCGTCTCCCTTCTTCCTCCCATCGTCTCCCTTCTTCCTCCCATCGTCTCCCTTCTTCCTCCCATCGTCTCCCTTCTTCCTCCCATCGTCTCCCTTCTTCCTCCCATCGTCTCCCTTCTTCCTCCCATCGTCTCCCTTCTTCCTCCCATCGTCTCCCTTCTTCCTCCCATCGTCTCCCTTCTTCCTCCCATCGTCTCCCTTCTTCCTCCCATCGTCTCCCTTCTTCCTCCCATCGTCTCCCTTCTTCCTCCCATCGTCTCCCTTCTTCCTCCCATCGTCTCCCTTCTTCCTCCCATCGTCTCCCTTCTTCCTCCCATCGTCTCCCTTCTTCCTCCCATCGTCTCCCTTCTTCCTCCCATCGTCTCCCTTCTTCCTCCCATCGTCTCCCTTCTTCCTCCCATCGTCTCCCTTCTTCCTCCCATCGTCTCCCTTCTTCCTCCCATCGTCTCCCTTCTTCCTCCCATCTCCCCCCCTCCCATCGTCTCCCTTCTTCCTCCCATCGTCTCCCTTCTTCCTCCCATCGTCTCCCTTCTTCCTCCCATCGTCTCCCTTCTTCCTCCCATCGTCTCCCTTCTTCCTCCCATCGTCTCCCTTCTTCCTCCATCGTCTCCCTTCTTCCTCCCATCGTCTCCCTTCTTCCTCCCATCGTCTCCCTTCTTCCTCCCATCGTCTCCCTTCTTCCTCCCATCGTCTCCCTTCTTCCTCCCATCGTCTCCCTTCTTCCTCCCATCGTCTCCCTTCTTCCTTCCTCCCATCGTCTCCCTTCTTCCTCCCATCGTCTCCCTTCTTCCTCCCATCGTCTCCCTTCTTCCTCCCATCGTCTCCCTTCTTCCTCCATCGTCTCCCTTCTTCCTCCCATCGTCTCCCTTCTTCCTCCCATCGTCTCCCTTCTTCCTCCCATCGTCTCCCTTCTTCCTCCCATCGTCTCCCTTCTTCCTCCCATCGTCTCCCTTCTTCCTCCCATCGTCTCCCTTCTTCCTCCCATCGTCTCCCTTCTTCCTCCCATCGTCTCCCTTCTTCCTCCCATCGTCTCCCTTCTTCCTCCCATCGTCTCCCTTCTTCCTCCCATCGTCTCCCTTCTTCCTCCCATCGTCTCCCTTCTTCCTCCCATCGTCTCCCTTCTTCCTCCCATCGTCTCCCTTCTTCCTCCCATCGTCTCCCTTCTTCCTCCCATCGTCTCCCTTCTTCCTCCCATCGTCTCCCTTCTTCCTCCCATCGTCTCCCTTCTCCTCCCATCGTCTCCTTCTTCCTCCCATCGTCTCCCTTCTTCCTCCCATCGTCTCCCTTCTTCTCCCTTCTTCCCCCATCGTCTCCCCTTCTCTCCCCTCCTCCATCGTCTCCCTTCTTCCTCCCATCGTCTCCCTTCTTCCTCCCATCGTCTCCCTTCTTCCTCCCATCGTCTCCCTTCTTCCTCCCATCGTCTCCCCTTCTTCCTCCCCATCGTCTCCCTTCTTCCTCCCATCGTCTCCCTTCTTCCTCCCATCGTCTCCCTTCTTCCTCCCATCGTCTCCCTTCTTCCTCCCATCGTCTCCCCTTCTTCCTCCCATCGTCTCCCTTCTTCCTCCCATCGTCTCCCTTCTTCCTCCCATCGTCTCCCTTCTTCCTCCCATCGTCTCCCTTCTTCCTCCCATCGTCTCCCTTCTCCCCATCGTCTCCCTTCTTCCTCCCATCGTCCCCTTCTTCCTCCCATCGTCTCCCTTCTTCCTCCCATCGTCTCCCTTCTTCCTCCCATCGTCTCCCTTCTTCCTCCCATCGTCTCCCTTCTTCCTCCCATCGTCTCCCTTCTTCCTCCCATCGTCTCCCTTCTTCCTCCCATCGTCTCCCTTCTTCCTCCCATCGTCTCCCTTCTTCCTCCCATCGTCTCCCTTCTTCCTCCCATCGTCTCCCTTCTTCCTCCCATCGTCTCCCTTCTTCCTCCCATCGTCTCCCTTCTTCCTCCCATCGTCTCCCTTCTTCCTCCCATCGTCTCCCTTCTTCCTCCCATCGTCTCCCTTCTTCCTCCCATCGTCTCCCTTCTTCCTCCCATCGTCTCCCTTCTTCCTCCCATCGTCTCCCTTCTTCCTCCCATCGTCTCCCTTCTTCCTCCCATCGTCTCCCTTCTTCCTCCCATCGTCTCCCTTCTTCCTCCCATCGTCTCCCTTCTTCCTCCCATCGTCTCCCTTCTTCCTCCCATCGTCTCCCTTCTTCCTCCCATCGTCTCCCTTCTTCCTCCCATCGTCTCCCTTCTTCCTCCCATTCTGCCTCCCTCTCCCCCCCCCCCCCAGGCGCTGACAGCAGGCGCCATCCCGGTGGTGGTGGCGGACAACTGGAAGCTGCCGTTAGACGACATCATCCCCTGGCACCGCTGCCTGCTGCTTTTCCCCACCCACCAGCTCCCCCGCATCCTGCCCTCCCTGCGCTCCATCCCCCCGGTATCCCCCCCACCCTCTGCTCTGTCAAATGGTTTCACATGCCCTGTGCTGCTGTGATGGTCTCCTTTGCTGTCACACATTGCATCAATAAGGTCGTCTTATATAGCACCCGTGCCATGTTTGTTGTGGATGTGATGCATCGATGTCATGTGCAAGCTATGGTGTCATGTGCAAGCTATGGTGTCATGTGTGAAGCTATGGTGTCATGTGTGAAGCTATGGTGCCATGTGTGAAGCTATGGTGCCATGTGTGAAGCTATGGTGCCATGGGTGAAGCCATGGTGCCATGTGTGAAGCTATGGTGCCATGTGTGAAGCTATGGTGCCATGTGTGAAGCTATGGTGCCATGTGTGAAGCTATGGTGCCATGTGTGAAGCTATGGTGCCATGTGTGAAGCCATGGTGTCATGTGTAAGGCCATGTCATGCCATGTAGCCATGCATCACACCATGCCATCAGGGCCAAAACTTGAAGGGTGAAGTACACTGATCACCCTTTCCAGCGGCTGCCTTTTTTAGGATTACCCGAATTTTGAAGGGGTGAATATTTTGTGACCCTTACCAAAAGGGCGTAGCTTCTTTTTACCCTGCTGTGGCAAGGGTTTGCAGAGTTTTTACCCTGGCCAAGCATGGCATGCATTACACCATGCCATGCAGCATGGCTACCCTTCCCTCCCATGTGCTTGGCTCATCCCATCTGTGCTCCCCCCCCATCCCTTGCTGCACCCCTCTCGTCCCAATCTGCAGCAAGCGGCTGAGAAGCGAAGGCAGCGCTGCGTGTCCATCTTTGAGGAGTATTTAGCATCAGATGACATTCTCATGCGATCAGCCATGACTGCTCTCAAGTCTCATGCAGGGGGGATGTTCCCGTTATGAACCAATGCAGTTAATTGGTATGCAAGCTTGAAAGCTCCAGTGTGTGTTTCCTTCAGAGCTTTGAGTCACGCTGTGCATTGGGGAATCAGTGCAGGCTGTAGCAGTGTGCGGAGGGTGCACAGCGCACAGCGCACTGAGGGTACAACTGCTCCTGCCACCATCCACCACACTTTCAGAGCGTGCCGCTGCAGTGGGGCATGAGCACATGCTCATGCCCAGCCACCCACTCTCGCCATCAGTTTTCAGCTCTCTTGCCATGTGCTCAGCCATGCACATGGCGAGATAGGATGATTTGGCCTACACGCTGCAGAGCAGAGTGCATATTGCCCCAGGTTGGCTGATGGGGACAACAGTTTGATCTCATGATCGCATGCACGTGCGATGATCTGCTGGTGCAAGCAGTGAACACTTCAGTTCTCCTCTAGCCACATATTGCATTCATCACCTATACACAGCCTACTACCCAATCAGCATTCCCGCAATCCCTATCAATGTGACTTCAGAAGCTGTGGCTCCCACATTGCTCTGCACGAGCAAATCCTTTGGGGCGCATTCCCATGTTGCATGGGCGGGCCCTAACCTACGGTAGACATGGAGCCGGCTGCCCCTTGGCTGTTCAGTTGATGTGCGCCACGCGGCGCACTTGGATGTGGTGCGTGGACTCGGAGCGCCAGATGGGCTGCCGCCCGCTCTGCACCAGCGCCACGTCCTCGCCCGGCTGCACCATGCCGCGCTTCTGATGACCCGCGCACAGGGGGGAGTGGGGGGCAAGGCGGGGCAGGGCAGGGAAGGGGCAACAGGTGAGGGAAGGGATCGGGTGTCTGCCGCCCTTGAGCAGAGCCACATCGCCCGTGGCCCGCGGCATGCTGCGCGTCTCATGGGAGCAACGCCAGTGAGGCTGGACGTGTCGGGAAGAAGGTCCAAAGAGGCGGGAGAGGTGCACGCGAGAGACAGAGAGGTGCAGGCGGTGGAGAACAGCTGGTGTGCAGGTCCAGTGTCCAGCATACAAGAGGATGCACAGAAGATGCTCTTGTCCCTATGCAGCCCACCAGCAGGATGATGCAGCAAGAGAGAGAGCACCCACCAGCAGGATGCGCAGCGCCTCATTGAAGGTGTCCTCAGCGTCGGCGGAAAAGGGCATGTAGAGCGCCCTCACCCCGTGGTACAGCGCCAGGTGCTGCTGCACGCGCTTGCTGCCAAGAGGGGGAGGAGGGGGGGGGGGGGAGAGGAACAGCGGGGAGCGGACAGGTGCATTTGAAAGGGGGGTGAAGGGGAGACAATGTATGACTGCATGCAGCTGCGCGTGTGAGTCAAGGGGGTGAGGTGTGCATGCATGTGCGTGAGTGATCGTGCATGCATGGCAACTGACTCGTTGGTGAAGGCATAGGTGATGCCGGCGGGGCGGTAGTGCGAGAGCAGCATGGCCATGAAGCCCGAGCGGGTGAAGACGAGCACGGACGCGCCCAGCGTGTTGGCCATCATGGTGGCGTGAAACGCAAACATCTCACTCGTGTGCCGCTGGGGAAGGCGGGGGAGGGGGGCAGTGGGAGGGGGAAGAGGAGGGGGGGAGTGCAGATGGTACAGAGGGGGAGGAGGAGGAAGCAGGGGACGTGGGGAATGCAGGCGAACAAGGGAAGGGCAGAGCGGAGAGAGGGTGCCAGGTGGAAGAAGACGGGGTTGTGGAAGCAATGGTGGCACGCAAAGAAGCACAGCGCGTGCGGCATGGAAGACCGCTACCTTGAATGCTCTGCCAAGGTTGGCGGGCGTGTTGGGCACGGCCATGGTCGCCTCAGTGCGCACCGCCACTGTGTGCATCACCCGCACCGCCTTCAGGGGGAACCTGCAGGCAGGTATGGGCACACGCAACACCACACGTGCATCACACCCTTGACATCCTTGAGGTCATTTGTTGAGACTGCAATGTACAGAAACAGAAGGTATTTGACAAAAGTTCATTAAATAAAACGTACTGATTACCCAAGGCAAAGTCGATTACCACAAGGCATAAGCGACTACCCCTTCAATCTCTATGCGGAAGGTTCATTGACCTGCTGCATGCCCGGAACTCACTTGCCGTGGGCCGTCTCCCCCGACAGCATGATGGCGTCCGTGCCCTCCCTCACCGCGATTGCAATGTCCGACACCTGCATGCGCGCAAAGGTGGTGAGACAACAGGCATGCAGATGCGGGCATGGCAGAGATGGGAGCATGGCAGAGATGGGAGCAGGACACGGCAAGAGAATGGGAATCAAGGCGGAGGAAGACATGGGACAGATATCATGGGGCAGATATAGTGGGGCAGATGTTATGGGGCAGGAAAAGAGGAGGAAGGGGGAGGAGGCAGGAGAGGAGAGAGGGCCTGACCTCGGCACGGGTGGGTGTGGGGTGGTTGATCATGGACTCGAGCATGTTGGTAGCCACGATCACCGGCTTGCCCAAAGCACGGCACACTCGGATGATCTCGCCCTGCTCGTAGCGCAGGATGACCCATGAGCATGATGCGCCACACATGATGCAACATGCATAATCCACGACGCACCATGCACAATCCACCATGCACCATGCACAATCCACCATGCACCATGCACAATCCACCATGCAACATGCACAATCCACGACGCATCATGCACCATGCACCATGAATCATGCGCCATGCACGATACAAGTGGTAGTTCACACAGTGCACCAAGGGGGAAAAGGGGGAGCGCAGAAGAATACACGACTAGTCCATTAACCCACAGCAAAAGCAGCAGCCAGCCTGCAGCAGAAGCAGGTTTAAAGCAGCAGCAGGACGGTCAGTGTGTGCTCGAAGTGCGCACAAGGAACAAGCAGCGCGCAGCTCACCTGCAGCAGCGGCACCTCCTCCACCGGCAGCTCTGCTCCCAGGTCACCGCGGGCCACCATGGCCTGCCACAGGGGCGGGGGGGGGGAGGGGTAGAGAGATTGAGAGGGGGTTAAGGAAGAAGGAAGGGATGGAGGGTGGGGTGCGCGAGGGAGGGGGTGGGAAGGGAGAGCGAAGGGGGTAAAGGAGAGTTGAGGAGAAGGAGAATGAGGACGAGAGCAGGCCAGCAAGCGCTGGCATGGACGCGTTTGAGAAGGGTGGCGATGGAAACAAGAGACAAATTCGCATGCAGCGGTTGAGGCGGGGGAAGGTGGGGCAGGTGACGGGAGAAAGGATGCAGATGGGAGAAACCAAACCAACATGGCCAGTCCCCCCAAACCCTCCCCCCCCCACCAGTCCCATGTCCTCCCTCCTCCCCCTCCCCCCCACCCTCCTTGCCCCCCATCCCCTCGGGTACCCCATCGGAGGCCTCGAGGATGGCATGCAGGTTGGGCACAGAGTCAGCGCTCTCGATCTTGGCGATCACGCCGATGTCCGCTCCCTGGCCTGGTGGGGCGGGTGCGGTGGGATTGGGTGGGAAGGAATGGGGTGGGATGTGAGGAGGCACGAGGTGGGGTGCGTGCGTAACACCACACCTCGCACAACAAGGCTTTGAAAGGAGTCAGCGCTCTCCATCTTAGAAATCGCCCCAACGTCTGCACCCTGACCTCGCCTGATGTCGACTCAAATGCACCCTGACCTCGCCTGATGGGCAGTGAGATGAGAAATGCGGTGAAACTAGAAGATTTCATTTCAAGCGTTTCGGGTTTAAGGTTTACGGTATGTGATGCCATACGATGCCACGTGATGCCATGTGATGCCATGTGATGCCATGCGATGCCGCCTACCCTTGAGGTACTCCTTGAGCTGCAGCACCACCTACCCTTGAGGTACTCCTTGAGCTGCAGCACCACCTGCGCGTCCTTGACGAAGGAGAGCGCGTAGTAGTCCACCTTGTTCTCCACGCCGAACCGGATGTCCTCCCAGTCCTTGTCTGCGCGGTGATGGAGGGCGGCGACCAGGGGGAGAGTAGGGGAGTGTGAGAGAGAAACCAAGAGGGGAAAGTGAGTGAGTGGAAGTAAGAGGGAGCATAGTAGTCCCCTTTTTTGGCAGGGGAGTGAGAGAGAGGGTGAGTGGGTGCAATGCCCTCACCTTGAACGGGCGGCACAACGATCCCTGGGCGGTGCACTGACCGGTGATGGAGGGCAGCGTGGCGGACTTGCCGCGCACGTTGAGGTGGCGGCGCGACTTGAGCTCGCCCCCGTCCACCACCTCGCACACCACGTCCTCCGCCGTCTTGCTCTTCACCTGGAACGACATCATGCCACCTGAGGAAGAGAGAGGGCGAGGGGCGGAGGTGAGGGGCGCATGGGTGTGTGAGGGAGCAGCGCGGCACAAGTTCTCTCCGTCCACCACCGCGCACACCACGTCCTCCGCCGTCTTGCTCTTCGCCTGGGGGAGGGAAAGTGGGCGGGGAGAGGAGGGGGAGGGAGGGGGGGTTGGTGGTGAAGGAGAGGGGCAGGGGTGTGCACGAGGACGGGGGGTGTGCACGTTTGAGTTAAAATGAATTAAGCGTTGAGAGCAGAGGGTGGGGATGCCAAGAAGATGGCGTGGTTTGGTGAAGAGCAACAAGAGAGACGCCACTTCTGAGCCGCTTCGGCACATGTCATCATGCCTCACCATCCACGAGGATGATGTCATCGACGTCCACGTCATCGATAAAGCCATCATAGTTGACGCTGACGGTGCGGTCTGTGCCGACACCGCGGCGGATGGTGAAGGTGAAGCCCTCCCCGCGCTCCAGCTCTATCGGCTGCGGCAGGTCGCCACTGCGCACCTCGGGGCCCTGGGGAGAGAGGAGGGGTGGGGGGAGGAGGGGATAGGAGTGTGGGGAGAGAGAGGGCGAGAGGGGTCAATGGTGAACAACTTCCCCTGCAGCAGGGGGAGGAAGAGAGGGAGAGCAGGAGAAAGGGCGAGAGGGCGCGAGGGCGGTAGAGAGGGAGGAAGGGGGGGGAAGGGGGGGAGGCAGACGGGGAGACGAGTGGGGAGGGGGGGAGGGGGGCGGGGGGAAAGGGGGGAGAAGGGGGGGGGGAGGGGGGATGCTTGACCTTGGTGTCCAGCATGATGGCAGCACGCACCTTGGTGTCCAGCATGATGGCAGCACGCACCTTGGTGTCCAGCATGATGGCAGCACGCACCTTGGTGTCCAGCATGATGGCAGCACGCACCTTGGTGTCCAGCATGATGGCAGCACGCACCTTGGTGTCCAGCATGATGGCGAGCACGTTGCCGGCGCCCTGGCTGGCCTGGCCCTTGTTATACTCGCGCACGAGGTCGACGACGCGGCGGTGCGAGGCGTGGTCGCCGTGGCTCATGTTGAGGCGCACCACGTTCATGCCCGTCTCCGCCAGCTTCCACAGCATCTCGCGCGTGTTGCTGCCACAAGGTGGTGGGGGGGGGGGAGAAGCGGAGAGAGGCGGGAGGGGGAAGAGAGAGTGGTTCAGGGCAGGCGAGGGGGGGAGTGGAGTGGAGGGCGGGAAGGAAGGATAGAGGCGTGTTGCAGCCAGGTGGATCCACCGGCAGGAGGTCCGTTCTTCACAAATAGCGACAACTCACCTCGTGGGCCCACAATTCCCCCTGGTGGATTCACCTGGCAGAACCGCTGACCCGCCCTCTAGCGGCGCACCGGGTGGGGCCGCCCTCTAGCGGCGCGCCTGGTGGGGCCGCCCTCTAGCGGCGCACCGGGTGGGGCCGCCCTCTAGCGCCGCACCTGGTGGGGCCGCCCTCTAGCTGCGCACCTGGTGGGGCCGCCCTCTAGCGCCGCACCTGGTGGGGCCGCCCTCTAACGCCGCACCTGGTGGGGCCGCCCTCTAGCGTCGCACCTGGTGGGGCCGATGGTGCAGACGATCTTGGTCTTGCGTTGGTACGTGGACTGCTGCGTGGCCGCCACGTCCGAGTCCATCAGCACCTGCCGCTCCGTCTGCTGCGCCGCCGCTGCCGCCGCCGCCGCCTCCATGTCGCGCACGAACGCCGCCTCCTCCGCCGCCGCGCGCTGGCCCTGGTACGAGTAGTAGCTGGGCGGAAGGGAGGTGTGGGGGGAGGGGGGAGGGGGAGGGGGGGAAACGGTGGGGGAAGCAGGTAAGAGGCCAGTGATGGGTTGGCAGGGCAGGGGGCCTTGGTTCAGGGGAAGCGCGTCTCAGGCGAGGTTCGGGGGATGGGAGGTACGGCGAGAACAAGCGAGCGGGTTGAAGGCAAGGGAACGCGGCGAGGAGGATGTGGTGGCTCGCGGTGCAGCGGGAGATGACTGAACGCAGCCCGCGGGGGAACACGAACGCCCTGCGCCAAGCGTGAAGGTATGGCATCCTGCGGAACGCGAATGAATCCACCGGGATGTGCAGATCTCGCGACAGGAGATCGGATCGACTGCCGCGGAAACGGGAAGACGGCGTCCGTACAGGCAGCGCAGGACCACGCTCTTTTTTGCGAGCCATCAGCCTTGATTTTTCGGCATACTTCGACCAAGACCCGCCGAGATATCTAAGTGGCGCCCGAGACCGAACGCGCGCATCGTATTTTCCAGTCGTACTCGTGTTTCGAGGCGGCCCAACGCGAAAGATCTGAAGATGAAATCGCGAGCGCAGCAGCATGCTCGCTGCCGCCGACTCTCAATCTCGACCTCACTGTGACTCGCTATCTCAATCTCATTCGCAGTCTGCGTCTCCGCCTCACCCGCTAGCGCGTCTGCCGGACGCGCCGGTCTGAACCACGTCGTCGGCGGGGCTCACGGGCACCAGCGCGCCGATACCCGCCCCCTCGTCCTCCTCCCCCGCCCGCCGTCCCAACCGCCTTCGCGCATCCGCGCGCACACCGCACGTGCCGCTGCCGCTGCCGGGTCGCTGTGAGCCTCTCCCCTGGGGTGAAGGGACGCAAAGGGTGGTGGATGCGCCGCGTGTCTCGCCGTGGGAGGCGGGGAGGGCGCGAAGGCCCGCGAAGGACGCGAAGCTGACCGCAGCGAGGGCCGCCATGGCGGACAGGCGGAGACACTTGAATGGATTTGGTGAGATTCACGAGTGTGGTGCGAGGCGTTGGACAGAAAAATGGAAATATGACCTGGCTGCAGATGACGAATTACGTATGCACTTGGGCTTGAAGGTCTGGGTTGGGTTGGGAGCAAGGCTTGTATGCCCCAAAAATGATTTTCGTCTCTTGTTGGGGCTGGCGATCTCAAATGAGAGAGTGGTAGCCCTCGTTAGGCTTTCGTCGCGAGCGAGGCGACAACAAGGGGAACCCCACACCTGGCTTTATGTCAGAACAGAACCATCAATCGAAGGAGCTTGCAGTCTGTTTGTGATACAATCGCGAGGCTGGCTGACACCACTTTGTGGGGAGGGATCAGGTCGAATAAGGGGATGGAATCACTACATGACGTGGCGGCTATAGTGGTGACGAGGAGGATGGACCACCCGTGACAGTCAGACACGCGTCGGAAAAGTTCATCGTTGACCCTCAACTGACGTGGGAAGGACTCTCGTTTTCAACGTTCAACTAAGGTTCACCGATTAACAGCCTGGTTACGACTAAAAAAAAAACTCATTAAACTCACTGATAAACAGCCTTCAGTTCATTCAACCATCTTCAGCTTACGTAAGCAAAATGCAGTGTGTTTCACACCAACTCAAACAGGTAAGAGTGACCTGAGGCCGAAATAACAATGTGATAAACAATGGACACTGAAATTAATCAAGCGTAGACCTTATATAGCTGAGCTAAAGTGAAGCTCTTGGAGATGGGCTAGCAAGTTTGGTTTCGGAAGCGTTTCTGCGTGATGGAAATGGTAAGAGGACGACACGTGGTGGTTGGGATGTTCAGGTGACGGCGCATAGCGCAGGGGCAAAAAAGTGACGCGTGGAGCGGCATCAGCGGTTCAAGTGTCGCAACCTCCCAGCTGGAGACTAGGACAACCTGTTAAATTATATATGTTATATAATTGTAGGCTTGGTAGGCGTTACTGAAACTTACTGTAGACGGTACAACACCCCTCCTTGTATCCCTCTCTCTTCTATTCTCGACCTCTTTTCTCACGTCAACTTTCTCCTAGCTAAACCATCTCGCCATTTTCATGGCTTCATAGCGTTCTAGTCTTTTAACATGGTATCAGAGCAGGTCGCCCTTCCCGGGCTTGCTCCCCACGCTTCCGCCGCGTACTCGTTCGTCGTTCGTCCCCGCCGGGCCGCCGTCGCGGCCATGCCGAGCAGTCGTTACTGCGTCGTGGTGCTGCCGTCGCAGCCCCGACGCGTGGCGTCGACGCCACACCGCTGCGACGGTCGTGCTGCCGTCGCAGCGTCGACGTCCCGCTGTGGCATCAACGCCGTGCTGTGGCGGCGTCGTAATGTTGCAGTGGCGGCGTCGTAATGCTGCGGTGGCGGCGTCGTCGGGCGGCAGTCGGCCGCGCAACGTCTGTGGCGCCGCCGGACCTGCTCCCCTTCTCTCTCACCCCCCTTCTCTCCCACTCCCCTTCTCTCTTAGGCTCCCCTTCTCTCCCGATCCCCTTCTCTCCTGCTGCCCTTCTCTCCCCCTCCTATTCTCTCCTGCTCCCCTTCTCTGCCTCTCCCCTTCTCTCTTAAGCTCCTCTTCTCTCTCTCTCCAATTCTCTCCCGCTCGCCTTCTCTCCCACTCCCCTTCCCTGCCTCTCCCCTTCTCTCAGGCTCCCCATTCCTCCATTCTCCCTTCTCCCCATCTCAAATTCTCTCCTCCTCACCGCTACTCTCTCGCCCCCCTTCTCTCCTGCTCCCATCCTCTCCCGCTCTCTTTTCTCCCGCTCCCCTTCTCTCCCACTCCCCCCATTTCCCGATTCCCTTCTCTCCTCCTCCCCTTCTCTCCCCCTCCCTTTCTCTCTCGCTCCCCTTCTTTCCTGCTCCCATTCTCTCCCGATCCCCTTGTCTCATGCTCCCCTTCTCTCCAACTCCCATTCTCTCCCGATCCCCTTCTCTGCCGCTCCCCTTCTGTCTTAGGCTCCCATTCTCTCCCACTCCCCTTCTCTCTTAGCCTCCCCTTCTCTCCCGCTCCCCTAATCTGCCTCTCCCCTTCTTTCACCCTCACATTCCCCCCCTTCACCCTTCTCCCCCGCTACAATTCTCTCCCCCTTCCCGCTCCTTTCTTGCTCCCATTCTCTCCCGCTCCCCTTCTCTGCCTCTCCCCTTCTCTCTCACTCCCCCTTTCTTCCGCTCCCCTTCTCTCCCGCTCCACTTCTCTCCTTCTCCCCATGTCTTCCGCTCCCTCTCTCTCTCGCTCCCCATCTATCTCGCTCCCCCTCTCTCTCGCTCCCTCCTTTCTTGCTCCCCTTGTCTCGGCCTCCCATTCTCTCCCGCTCCCCTTCTCTACCGCTGCCATCTCCCCCCCTTCCCGCTCCTCTCTCAATCCCCTTCTCTACTGCTCCCATCCTCTCCCGCTCCCCTTCTCTCCCGCTCCCCTTCTCTCCCGCTCCCCTTCTCTCCTGCTCCCTTTCTCTTCCACTCCCCACTTTTCCCGATCCCAGTCTCTCCTGCTCCCCTTCTCTCCCCCTCCCATTCACTCCCGCTCCCCCTCTATGCCGCTCCCGTTCTCTCTCCAGCTTCCCTTATCTCCAGCTCCTCTCCTCTCCCACTCCCCTCCTCTTCCACTCCCCTTCTCTCCCACTCCCCTTCTCTCTTAGGCTCCCATTCTATCCCGCTCGCCTTCGCTCCCGGTCCCCCTCTCTCATGCTCCCCTCCTCTCCCATTCCCCTTCTATCTTAGGCTCCCCTTCTCTCTTAGGCTCCCCTTCTCTCCCGCTGCCCTTCTTTCTCACTTCCCACCTTTTCCCGCTCCCCGTCCTCCCGCTCCCCTTCTCCCGCTCCCATTCTCTTTCGCTCCCCCTCTCTCCCGCTCTCCCTCACTCAAGAGCTCCCCTTCTCTCTCACTCCCCTTCTCTCGGCCTCCCATTCTCTCCCGCTCCCCTTCTCTCCTGCTCCCTTTCTCTCACACACCCCCCTTTTCCCGATCCCCTACTCTTCTGCTCCCCTTCTCTCCCCCTCCCATTCTATCCTGCTCCCCTTTTCTCTCGCTCCCCCTCCCTCTTAGGCTCCCCTTCTCTCCCGCTCCCCTTCTCTGCCTCTCCCCGAATCTCGGGCTCCCTTTCCTTCCCTTCTCCCTTCCCCCCAGCCAATATTCTCTCCCCCTCACCGCTCCTCTCTCGCTCCCCTTCTCTCCTGCTCCCCTGCACTCCCGCTCCCCGTTTCTCCCACTCCCCCCTTTTCCCGATTCCCTTCTCTCCTGCTCCCCTTCTCTCCCCCTCACCTTCTCTCCCGCTCCCCTTCTCTGCCTCTCCTCTTCTCTCCCACTCCCCTACTCTGCCTCTCCCCCTCTCTCGGGCTCACATTCCCCCCCTTCTCCCTTCTCCCCATCTACAGTTCCCTCCCCTTCCCAGCTTCTCTCCCGATCCCTTTTTCTCCCGCTCTCTCTCGCTCCCCTCCTCATCCGCTCTCTTTCTCTTCCGCTCCCTCTCCCGCACCCCTTCTCTCTCCCCCTCTCTCTTAGGCTCCCCTTCTCTCTTAGGCTCCCCATCTCTCTTATGCTCCCCTGCTCTTCCGCTCCCCCTCTCTCTCGCTCCCCTTCTCCCTCGCTCCCCTCTTCGCGCTTGGCGATATGCCTCTCGCCGCTGCGCTCAGCGCTAAGCTGGTCGCCACCGCACTCCGTGTAAACCGCTCGCCGCCGCGCTCGGCGCTAAGCCGCTCGCCGCCGCGCTCGGCGCTAAGCCGCTCTCCGCCGCGCTCGGCGCTAGGCCGCTCTCCCCCGCGGTCGCCGCTAGGCCGCTCTCCGCCGCGGTCGCTGCTAGGCAGCTCGCCGCCGCGCTCGCCGCTAAGGTTCTCGCCGCCGCGCTCGACGCTAAGGTTCTCGATGCCGCGCTCGCCGCTAAGGTTCTCGCCGCCACTCGCCACTAAGCTGCTCACCGCTAAGCTGCTTGCCGCCATAGCCAGCCGCTAAGCTGCTCGCTGCCGCACTCGCCTCTAAGCTGCCCGCATCCCGTGCTCCGCGCTAGCCTGCCTCATGAAGCCGAGATTAATGTCGCACGCATTGGCGCATTCACGGAGGGCCGGATGGCTGCCCTACGAAATCAAGTCGTCGTCTTTGTACCCCCTTAGCTGCGGGCTCGGGGTATGGCCCTAAAGGTCGTGTCTTGCGCCAGCATTTTAGCTGCATTCTCTTTATCCCGTTTGCCTACTTACAGTAGGGATGGCTCGGGGAGTCGGGCCGCGTCACAACCAGCGCGAGCTGCTGCTACGAGTTACGACCATAGGATTGTGCGCATTCCACGCAAGGGCGCTCTGCCTAGTGTGAAGTGTCCTCAGCCCTTTGGGCGGGAGTTGTGAACCTAGGTCCAACTTGAAATTCGAGTTGGACCTAGTTGAAACAGGCACAGACATGCGGGCTGCCCTACCATCGTGTGATGTTTTTGCTGCTGCGCATGTCTACGTGGATTCCTGTGCCTTGTTTCTGATTGGATGCAGGAGATGGTTGTTCTAGCTCACCAATCGCTGTCCTGCGCTACAGTTTTCCCTCCTACTCGGGGGTAAATAGTAACAGTGACTCTGAACCCCCTCGCCACGGGGCTTGGTCCCTTCACAACCCCCCTTTCAAGTTGAGCCCGCCTTCACTATTCTCCATTCTCGCTTTACTAGCGGGTCAGTGCGCCCATAGCACCCCAGGCTCTGCACCTGTGGCCCTTCCCCGAGGATCTTCTCAAGGGTAACCCCAGCGGGTCACTCGACAACACCCGCTGCCGACCAACTTGCGGCGGCCTCTCGCGACATACATGCTCTTGCATCAGCATTGTCGCCCGCACCACATTTTCGAGCTCTCATGCACCACGGGCGACCATCCCCGCCCATGTTTCAGCTCAGCCGTGAAATGAGAACGATGCCAATTGCACTAACAAGAACGAGTTTTTGGGTTGCGGAGCAACCTATTACAATCGATCTGAAAAGTTTTTTTTTTCCACCCTAATTTTCTAATTAAAAAAAAAAGTAAAGAGAAAGGTTTGTCACTCCATAAGAAACGTAATATACACCTTATGGGTATATACAAGTATACACAGTAGGTGTTATAATGTCACTGCTTCTTTTGTAGGTCTAAACGGCATTAATAATTGTTGGTTTTCCTTGGATGTATGAAGTGCTGGAAAACAAATCGATGTATATTTGTTTTCCATGACTCTAGATTTGTGTCGATGACAAGCTCGAACTACCACTTCCCCATTGCTAGCAGGGGGGGGAAGACAATGCCGAAAAAACAATACAATTTGTAAGTCACAAAATTTGGTTTGTTCAAATCATTTCGAACTCAAATGACTGCACTCACAGAGCGTGTCAAGAGTTGTATGTGAAATGATAAGCGCAATCCACTTTTTTATTACCACAAAAGAGTATTACTCGTATGTATCCATGTACTAGACATAGGACCGATTGCATGCAGCAAGCAAATGTCACCATAAAACGATTCAAAACAGCGAAGCATAATTGTAATCACAACGGAGAATAGACGTGCAGATTCAGCACCCATAAAGGTGCAATAAGACATCTTCAACGAGCATTTGAAATCCTGCAGTAAGATTACGAAGGAATGGAAAGGAGAAAACAGAAAGAGGGAGGAGGAAAGGAAAGATGTATCAGACAGAGGTAAAAAGAGAAGAGATAGAGACATTGAGAGAGAAAGCAAGAGAGAGAGAAGAGAGAGAGAGAGAGGAGGAGAGAGAGAGAGAGAGAGAGAGAAGGAGAGAGAGAGGAGAGAGAGAGAGAGAGAGAGAGAGAGAGGAGAGAGAAGAAAGAGAGAGAGAGGAGAGAGAGAGAGAGAGGAGAGAGAGAGGAGAGAGAGAGAGGAGAGAGAGAGAGAGAGAGAGAGAGAGAGAAAGAGAGAGACGCCTCCGACAATTCCTCGCGGGCCAATGGGACGCTCTGTACCATGCAGCCGCGTCTGCTGTCACCCTGCCACCCCCACCCCGCCACAAACCTGACACCCTCGGGAGAATATCCCGAGCTGAGGGGTTGGTGCGATGAGGCAGCCTGCGATGGGCTCTGCTCGCGTTGACTTCAACCCCAGTCAGCGAGTCCACCCCCGCTGTCTTGGAGGTGCTGAAGTCAAAACACCCCCCCCCCCCCCCGCTAGCCGCAGACCTTAACTGGCTGCAGCTGGGCAAGGACTACACGCCGCCCACTATCGAATTCGACGTCTTCACGAAACTCCTCTCACGCTGCGAAAATGGGGTTGGGGCGGGGCCATCGGGAATGACTTTCGAGCACCTCCGCGATGCCTCGCTTACCAACCCCTCCGTCGCCAAGCTCCTCCACGAGCTCATCCAGCGACTCCTCGCTGGTAACTTGCCGCACGAGGTCAGCCAGCTCCTGAATTCCTCATGCCTCCTGGCACTCACCAAACCAGATGGAGGTACTCGCCCCATAGCTATCGGCGAGTGCCTGCATCGACTAGCGGCTAAATCCGCACTCGTCTCTTCAACACAACTAGCACAAGACCATTTTCTCCCACACCAATTCGGGGTGGCAATCCGAAGCGGAGGGGAGATAATCATCCATGCCACCAGGGGCTTCACCTCCACGCGCCCGGGATCGCTGATCCTGCAAGTCGATCTCACAAACGCGTTCAACAACGTCGACCGCGGGGCTATTATCTATGCCATCTATCACTCGCCCCTACGCCACCTCCTACCGTTAATCCAACTCTCGTATGGGGCACCGTCCCTGCTTTACCTCGATTCAGAGTTCGGTAGCCCACCCCTATTGAGCGCTCGGGGAGTGCACCAAGGAGACCCTATGGGCCCCCTGCTCTTCGCGGCAGCCATCCACCCTGCGCTCCAGGCCACCGCGGCAAACCACCCCGAGGTCCTCTGTCTCGCCTACGCGGACGATGTGACCTTCGTGGCCGACCCAGGTGCCTGTACCTTGGCGTTCCAGGACTTCACCTCCGCCATGGAAGGCATCGGCCTTTCTCACAACCCCGCGAAGTGCGTGGCATGGTCTACCGAACGCCCCCTGCCTGATTGCCTCCCGCCGGACATACCCTTCAACAGCGAAGGGGTGCGCGTGCTGGGAAGCTTTATAGGCACACCTGAGGGCTCAGCAGGTTTTCTCCGCACCCAGCTGGCCGCACTTGCCGAACCCCTCGCCACACTGGCCACGATGGACCCACAGTCCTCCTCCCTTCTCCTCACACGCTGCGTGTCCAGACGCGTCTCCTATCTTACCCGCACCACTCCCCTGGACTACCTGCCCTTGGAGGCTTGGTCCGAGTGGGGCAGAGAGCTATTCCACACTCTACTACGCGCCTGCGACCTCCAGCCACCACGGGGCGAGTCGGAGCGGGCGCGTACCTGGGCCCAAGCTTCCCTCCCTCCCTCTCTTGGGGGGCTGGGCCTCACCGACCCAGCAATTGAGGGGCATCCGGCTTTTCTCACCAGTGTCACCCAATCTCAGGGCCTCCTTGCTGCCCTCCCAGCAGCGACCACAAGACCTCTGGCCGACGCGGTTCATCACCTCACACCCCCCTTTGCCAGCCCCACCCACATGCATACCTAGCTGGCGAGGTGTGAATCCGCGCTCCCTCCGCGGGACCTGGAGCTTCTCCAATCCAAGCGAGGTGAACCCTCGGGCTCACCTCTCCAGCACCGCCTGTCCCTCGAGGTCCAGGCCGGGCGATATGCTGACCAAGTGACCGCATCGCGGACAATGGACCCAAACCCATACTCCGGCCATACACAACGCCTCTTCTCCCTGGCCGGGTATGGGGCAGGGGACAGGATTCATGCCATTCCCATCTTCCCTTCCCTCCGCTTTGAAGCCCCACATTTTGCCATCGCCCTGGCTTTTTGCCATCGCCCCACATCCGTTCCCTGCCCCCCGCATCTGCAACTGTGCCGAGGAATTTGAAATCCTCGACACACGGCTGCCCAATCACCTCTTTCGATGTGGCACCGGACACAGGCGGACAGACACCCACGATGCCCTGCGGCATGAGAGCATCCAGATGGCCCAGGATGCTGATTTCATCGTCACCAAAGAGACAACCACCTACAGCCCAGTAGACGGCCACAAGGCTGACCTAGCAATCCGCGACCGCAGCTCCGGCGCCGTCTGGATCTGCGACGTCACCGTCACAGATCCCATCAGCAGCCGAGACCCGGATGCACGGAAGGGGCGGGGGTACATGGCCCGCAAACAAGCTGACAAGAAAATTTACCACTACCGCAACCGGGGCCCCTACGTCGGTTTCTTCCCACTGGCGGTCGAGACTTTTGGCTGCCCCTGCGCCAAGGTCCCTACCTTCCTGAAACTACTTGCGGACACAGGGGCCAGGAGGCTTTTCAATGCGGACCCGAGTTCCTACCAAGCGGCGAAACTACTTCATCAGTTCCGCCAGCGTTGGTCAGTAACGCTCCAACGGGCGCAGGCCTTGGCTTACCTGGGAAAAGTTAACGAAGCCTCCCCTGCCCCCCACACCCCCGTGGATTCCCCCGACGCCGACATGGCTCTGGGAGACTGCTTCGCCGTGGCGGAGCCCCTAGGGGAGCTCGAGTAGGCTAGGGCCCCCTAAACCTACACGTACCTTGCCTCGTTGTCATCCGCCTGCCTAGTCTGTACCCAGGGTTCCAGCAATAAACGGGCCGCTTGAGAGAGAGAGAGAGAGAGAGAGAGAGAGAGAGAGAGAGAGAGAGAGAGAGAGAGAGAGAGAGAGAGAGAGAGAGGAGAGAGAGAGAGAGAGAGAAAAAAGAGAGAGAGAGAGAGAGAGAGAGAGAGAGAGAGAGAGAGAGAGAGAGAGAGAGAGAGAGAGAGAGAGCTATAAAGACTCTCACTCCACGTTCATTCATCATTATTCTTTCTAGCCCTCGGCATAGTCTCTCTCGGATTTTGGCGGCGGCTCGCACCGGAGAGCGAGAGAGAGAGAGAGAGAGAGAGAGAGAGAGAGAGAGAGAGAGAGAGAGAGAGAGAGAGAGAGAGAGAGAGAGAGAGAGAGAGAGAGAGAGAGAGAGAGAGAGAGAGAGAGAGCTATAAAGACTCTCACTCCCACGTTCATTCCTCATTATTCTTTCTAGCCCTCGGTATAGTCTCTCTCTGATTTTGGCGGCGGCTCGCGCCGGCGGCCTTCGGCCGCGCATTTAGAGTACAAATAGCCGGCTCACGACTTATAGTTACAGTTACGGTTACAGTTATACATAAACAGAGCAATACATGAATACCTTGCCCTAGCCAAGCCCCGGTGACCCCAAGCCCACAGGGCCTAGTGTGTAAACCCCACAATGGCCCGGGGAAGTAGGCCTACGAAGCCGAAGTTCAGTCGGGCAGCAAGGCCCGCTCCAGCACACCCCGCATGGAGCGGAGTACAGACGTGGCACCAGCGACAAGCCCAAGGGCAGTCTCTGAATCCACAGCCCGAGCAAGGGACCGCAAGGCGACAGGGGCGGAATCACTCTCGTCGACCACGCGACCAGGCGGCTGGGGTAGATAAACTAGACCCCAAAGCAACCTCGCCACCGCCTCCTGCGCCCGCGCCTTCTGACGCCGCGACAACACCGGGTCCCGGGCCACGGCAGGACGGCAAATCAGCGCGTCGTGCAGAAGCTGCAGCAAATCGGCCAACACGTCAAACGAGTCAGCAAGAGCCTGCAGCCGATCCGCCGACCAGTACCGAGGACCGGATCGTGGCACACGTAGCCCAGACACAGCCAGCGGAGGGGAGCGCCCAACAGGTATGCCGCGACGAGGGCCAGAAATGGTCCGACTCGAAAACAGAGCCCCAACAAGGGGAGCCCATGGAGCAGCACGACCAAGATGGGGGGGGACCCCAGAGTAGGGAGCGGGAGCGTTCACGAGACGGCGACGATGACCTGCTGCGGGGGAGATTGCGCCCTCCAGCCCAGCCACCGGCCCCAGCAATTCCATTAGATGAAAACAGTGACGTGGGGATGCGATGCGCGAGACGAGGCGGACAGGGCAACCGCAGAGTGACAGGCGGCCGGCTAGGGATGCGCGTATCCGGGCGCAGACGACCAGTCGCGAGAGCGGGGAACTGGCGGGAGAGGCACGGTAGGCCGAAACAACAGGAAGCGGAAGGCGACCAGGAAGGGACTGACAAAGATGGGGACAGCAGGGGGGATTATGTACCATCAGAGGAGCAGGCCTCAGCGAGCGCAGCATCATCAAATCACGCCTCGGAAGACGCAGTTAACCGCCCGCGCCGTGAGGGATACCCGGCGAGGCGACGAACTGCAGGAGAAGATGTGAGGAGAGTGCCCACGCCTGATCCAGCGGGACCTCGGGAGCCGGAGGACCTAGCCACTGACGAAGAGCTTTGGAGACATGCCATCGAATGGGACGTGAGACCGCTCCAGAGTACGCGGCAGCCTTTCCTGATTCGACAACTTCCCCCCAGAATTCTGCAGGTATACTGTGAATGTCTGCTGGTACCCCTGACATGTTTGGCAGAAAAATGGGACTGCATGGGGGCTTGGCGAGTCCTAACATTTCTTCCACGCCTGACACTTAACCCAGCATCGGCCAATGAGGACAGGTGGAGGACAATCAGTCGCAGATTTTCCCAATTCAGAACTGGAAATTGGGGGTCGCTGTATGAAGAGAGTGTAGCCGCAAAGACGGGGAGCTCGCAACAGCGCAAACAACATGACTCAGCCGGTCTTCGTGCACGGTCCGAGTCACTGGTTCGGAAGGCAAATCTGGCGAAAGCAGTCACGGCGTTACAACCAGCAGCGACGTCACCGCCAACAGAAGCGACTCTCGCCTCCCTTTGCCAAAAACACCCCACAGACGATCGGCCAATCCCAGCGCACCTGGAGGCCTGCACGACATCCGACCTGGCGATTGACCACGCGGATCTCAGGCGAATCCTCGCCAAATGCCCGAGAGGCATGGGGGCGGGCCCGTCAGGCACGTGCCTGGAGCACATCCGCGACCCAGCACTCGCCAACAGTCAAATTTTGAATTTGCTGCTTGACTGCGTCAACTACACCCTGGGCACGACACTCCCACTGGCAATCAGGTCTACAATCCTACCGTCGAAACTCATCGCACTGAGCAAACCAGGAGGAGGGGTTCGCCCTATAGCAGTGGGGGAAAGCTACATTCGCATCGTCGCCAAAGCAGCAGTTTACAAGCTAGCGCCCATTACCCGGACGCTTTTTCTCCCATTTCAATACGGGGTGGCAGTATCGGGCGGACAAGAGTGCGTCATCCACACGACAAGGACCCTACTACAGGCGCACCCCAGCCACGTGGCAATCCAGCTTGGCGTTGAAAACGCCTTCAATAGCGTTTTCCGCGCTGCTTTCCTGCAAGTCCTGAGTTGGAGCGCCCTGCATCAGCTACTCCCGCTGGCATTGACCCTATATGGGGAGGAAAGCTCCCTATTGCTCGACAAGGCTTTCGGGACGACGACGCTGCTCAGTGCCAGGGGCGTGCGCCAGGGTGACCCGCTGGGACCTCTGTTGTTTGCCGCCGCCATCCAACCAATCTTGGCACGTGTGGGAGCACAGTGCAGCGACGTCGCCATCCTGGCGTATGCCGACGACATCACAATCGTCGGCCCTCCGGAGGCAGCGGCGGCTGCTTTCAGACACCTAAGATCAGGCCTACAAGAGTTGGGGCTGTCCTGCAACCTTGCCAAGTTAGCAGGATGATCGGCGCTCGAGTCCAGCCGCGCACTCGTACCTGACAGCATCGTGCGAGAGCAGGACGGACTCCGATTGCTGGGCAGCCCAGTTGGCACCCCCAAGTACTGCGCGACCTTCCTGACAGCGGAGCTTCAAAAGACGGCTACCCCACTACCCCAGCTGGCAGTCCTTCACCCACAGCACTCCCTCCTCCTCCTCATGCGTGCGTCTCGTGGAGGGCAACCTTCCTGCTACGCACCACCCCGTCAGACGCGCTACCCATCCACAGATGGAGGGAATGGAGTGAAGAGCTCCTTCGCACGGCACTACAGGCAGCCAAGATACAAGCTCCGAGGGTCAAGCTAGAGTGGAGCCTAGCGTGGCGCCAGGCCACCCTCCCTATCGCGCTTGGGGGCCTGGGCATGGACCCCATCTCTGTGGCGCCTGCCGCCTTCCTTGCCTCGACCCTGGCGGCAGGCCAGCTACTAGCATCCCTGGGGCTTGCCGAGTCCCCGCTCACCGAAGCAGCGGCCTACCTCACTGGGAACCCAGAAGCCGGCCACCCACTGCACACCATACAAGCCGACCTGCGCCACCGCCTCCCGGACCCTGCCAGACTCACCTGGGACAAAGCACGTAGAACCACGGCAGCCAACAAGCCGCTACAACAGCAGCTGTCCCGGGAGACCAACAACCAGCGGGCCGAAGAGCTCTTCGCGGACACCCTCCTAGACAGACCGGGACACGAGAACGCGCACGGCACCCGCCTGACCAACCTCCGAGGGATGGGCACTGGCGATTGGCTCCTAGCCATTCCTACCCGCCTGGACCTTACCTTCACACCAGGGGAGTTCGGCACGGCTCTGGCCTTCCGCCTCGGGCTACCCCAGCCCATCCCGGGACGCTGCACCTGCAGGAGAGAGACCATACGGGACCCGAGCTTGCCAAATCACCTCCTCCGTTGCAAGTACGGACCCCACGTCAAGGGCCTCCACAACGCCCTGGTCTTCTCCGCACTCCGCATTGCCGGGAAGCACGGTTCATCACTTACTATGAAACCACACAGTTCACTGTTCCGGCAAACCGCAAGTGGGCAGACCTGGCAGTACGGAATGAGGAGAGTGGAGCAACGTGGGTCACGGACGTCACCGTGACAGACCCAGTGCTGCAACACCGAGACAAGGACGCAGGAGGTCAGCCGGGTTGGGCTGCCCGAGAGGCGGCCAGAGCCAAGGAGTGGCTATACATACCCCGGCCAACATACGTGGGGTTCTTTGCCCTGGCTGTCGAGACATACGGGGCACTTGCGTTGCCCCTGGCAGAGTTCCTCAAGATGCTCGCCGATAATGCTGCCCTGGTCCGCTTCCGCTCCAACGAACTAACTACACCAGTCAAGAGGCTCTACTCGCACTACCGACAGCGGTGGTCAGTCCTACTACAGCGGCTACAGGCCGGTACCATCATCTCCCGCTCCGGGGAAGCACTACAGGCGGCATTCCCCGCGCCCAGGTCCGACCCCTGGGCACCCAGCTTGGGGGACCTGTTTGCCACTCTGGACGTGGCAGATTCCTAGGTGTCCGTAGTTGTGGCACAGGAGGACACATTGAATAGCGTCTGGGTAGCCTATCCTGCATATTTCCATAGTTGTTCTTCCTCTGTATCCTATTCTAAAATCAATGAGAATGACCAATTGAGAGAGAGAGAGAGGGAGAGAGAGAGAGAGAGAGAGAGAGGAGAAGAGAGAGAAGAGAGAGAGAGAGAAGAGAGAGAGAGAGAGAGAGAGAGGAAGAGAGAGAGAGAGAGAGGGCGAGAGAGAGAGAGAGAGAGAGAGAGAGAGAGAGAGAGAAAAAGAGGAGAAGAAGAGAGAGAGAGAGAGAAGAGAGGAGAGAGAGAGAGAGAGAGAGGAGAGAGAGAGAGAGAGGGAGAGAGAGGAGAGAGAGAGAGAGGAGAGAGAGAGAGAGAGAGAGAAAAGAGAGAGAGAGAGAGAGAGAGAGAGAGAGAGAGAGAGAGAGAGAGAGAGAGAGAGAGAGAGAGAGAGAGAGAGGAGTAGAGAGAAGAAGAAGGAGAAGACGACAAAAATGGAATGAAGCAAGAAATAAAAGCAGAAGATGGGGAAACAAAAAAAGGACACAAAAAGAAGGCAAGACGAAAATAGGAGACGGACGAGGAAAAGAAGAGAAGATGACAAAGGACGAGGAAGGAGGAGAAGAAACAAAATGAAGGAGTAGGAAAGAGAGGAGAAAACGAAATGCAACAGAGCACAAGAAGAGTATGAGCTTGCCTTGCAATGAGTGTTGCTTCTGCAATGACGCTGACATACCACACCAGCTGCAATCAGCGCCAGCGACGCGCCAGGTCATCAGCGTGCCAGGGCGCCATTGCGTTATGTGCCAGCATGCCAGTGCGTCCGCACGCTAGGCGTCATCACGCCAGGCGCCATTGCGCCAAGGTGCCAGCACGTCAGTGCACAAGCGGATCTGTGCACCAAGGCGCTAGCTCGCCAGGCGTCAGCACGCCAGGGCGCCAGCGCACCAGGGCGCCAGTGCGTCAGCGCACCAGGGCGCCAGCGCGCCAAGGCATCAGCGCACCAGAGCGCCAGCGCGCCAAGGTGCCGGCACGCCTGGGCGCCATGCGCCAGGCGTCAGCGCGCCAATGCGCCCGCGCGCTAGGCGCCAGCACGCCAGGCGCCATTGTGCCAGGGCGCTAGCGCGCCACTGCTCCAGCGCAGCACTGTGCCAGCACAGCACTGCGCCAGCGCGCCATGCGCAAGTGCGCCATGTGCCAGCGCTCTAGGTGCCAGCATGCAATGCACTAGCATGCTAGGCGCCAGCGTGCATGGCGTCAGCGAGCTACGCCAGCCCGCAACGCCCCAACACTCAAGGCGGGAGCACTAGCACGCGAGAGGATGAAGCAGCAGCTGGTCTAACTTACTAGGGTTGAAAATATGCTGTGGTTAGGATAGGACGCAAGAATCTGGTACGAGAATATGGGTAAATTCTGCAGCGAGTGTCAGACCCGAGGTCGACCCGCGGCTGAAGGAGCCGCGGGTTGTCACAACCTAACTATGGGTTTAATTTTCTCGACGGTGCAGCGGTTGCATAGTCGCGAACTTTTGCAAGGGGACGGTTGCGACTATACTGGTATAGCTTTTCAAGTCCAACATAACTTTACGAATTTATGACTCGTGGAAGTTCATTTGCGCGACTTTGTTAGTTGTACGGTTTGACAGATGACTGGCTGGAGCCGTCAATTTTTCGCAAGACCCAAGGCAATTTTTTTCCAGCCCCGGATCTTCCGTCTAAACCCTCGGGTCTAACACTCGCTGCGGAATTCACCCTAAAAGGGGTAGAGCGGAAGGCAAGAACCAGAGAGACATAACTCACCAAAACATGAGTCGAGCGCCAGCGTGGCACTCACCAAACCCTAGCTGGGGTTTCTCTGTTAGAATAGCAGAATGAACTAGAACAACTGAGTACAGGGGAGATATACGGTTGGAGTTGTACCCTCTAAGAACACAAACCTACAGTGATGAAACAATCTGTCCAAAAAATGGCACTGTTTAGCAAGTTCGTGATGTTTTGACAAGTATAAATGAATGATTTACAATCTGGAGCATGTGGACATTACGCATAAACAATTGATGCACCTCCAGATATGACAAACTCTAGCCAATATCGAATTGCTAATAGCGAGTACAAGTTTTAACGCTCGATGGTCGATGCGGAAAAATACTACCCGAGTAGAGACTAGATTTGTTTCCGTCGAGCATTCTTTGCACGAGCTAGCAAAGTCGCTCAGACTTACGCCAGCGCATGCCCCTTACCCTGTGATCCTCCAGTAACCACGCGACCACTTGCTTCGCGTTAGAGATACCAAATCATGAGCCTCTGTTGTGAGGTTATGAGTTTTCGACAAATCGCACGAACGCTAGGAATAGGGCACAGAATCGACCAAAAAAATATCAATTGTGTTGGTAAAGATATCAGTTGTGTTGGCACCGGAGGCCAAGTGTACTACGCGGGCCTGGCGAAGTTGCTGTAACTCGCCCAGGAGGAAGTACCGCACCTGGATGTGCTTCGCTCTGCCCTCAAGTCGAGGCTACACACACTGGAGAATCATGACCCTGTTGTCAGCGTATAGAACCGGGGCAGAGCTAGGCCGCTCACCTAAGTCGGTGAGCAAGAAGGTCAGCCAGCGGAGCTCCTGTGCCGCCATGGCACTGGCGTAGATCTCAGCCTCAAAGCTAGACTGGGCCACATACGAGGAGAGAGTGGACCTCCACAAGATGGCACCTGACCCGAGGCTACAACAGTAGCCCTCGGAGGACCTGAGTGTCTCGGCGTCGTCTACCCAAGAAGCGTATGTGTGCCCAGTAAGGACCACTAGCTTGCGTCCTCCCAGCCCTAGCCCCATGCCCGATGTACTTGCTAGATAACGCAAAACCCTCTTAGCGGCCGACTAGTGCTGTGGTCGGCGTCTGCCTAGAGCCACAAAGCAAGCCAACAGGCTGAGAGGGTATGCGAGATCTGGACGAGTGCAAGTCATCAGGTACATAAGGCAACCCATCCGCTCTGAATAAGGACCACTGGGCTCTATTGACTCCTTAGGAACTGGAGTAGAGAGCCTGTGGTGTACTGGCAGCGGTGTGGGCTGTGCGGAGGAGAACTGAAGACCGAACCTCTGAAGGACCTCGCGCACCAAGTGTGACTGTGTGAGAGTGATGGTGCACGCTGCTCTGTCCCGGGAGATCTGCAGGCCCAGGTAGCGGCGCAACTCTCCTAGGTCAGTGCAGGTGTGTCTCCTCAGCAGCTCGGCCTTCACGGAGGCCAGTGTGTCTCCGTCTGCAGGTCGTCTACGTAGAGAAGGATGTAGAACGGAGTCTGGCTAGCACGAACGAATAGCGAAGGGTCTGCAGACGACGGGAGAAATTGCAGGTAAACCAGTGTAGCACGCAGAGTGTCGTGCCACTCTCGGGGCGCCTGTCGCAGGCCGTAGACCCGACGCCGGAGGAGCCACTCGGTCCCTGGAGGGAAGGTACCGGTAAAGCCCTGTGGATGGCGCAGGTAGACCTGCTCGTGTAGGCTGCTCTGAAGAAAAACAGTGGAGAAGTCGAGGGAGTGGAGCTTGTAGTCACGCTGTGCTACTACATGTAGCAGCGCCCAAAGAGTAGTCATCTTTGGGGTCGGGGCGAAGGTCTGAAAGAAGTCCACACCCTCGCGCTTACTGAAGCCATGTAGTGCGCCTTGAATACAGGCGGATCTCCAGGGGACGCTCCACCTTGAAGGGCCAACGGGCTTCGACTACGTTCACCCCAGGCGGGGGAACTGCGTCGATGTAGGTGCCAGTGGATCTCCAAGATGCCATCTCCTGCTCCATGGCAGCTATCCACTGAGAGGCCCAGGGTCCCGAGGTCGCCTCAGCGTACGTGCGAGGGGTTGGGGTGTCAAAGGTGTATGGGTCACCCTCAGTGACTAGCAGCATGGAACAGAGATGGGGAGCGGCCTCAGACAGGAAAGCAAGCTCGTACAGCTGGTCCTCTAGGACGTCAAGGGCAAGAGCACCCCTGACGGACGGAGGACAGACAGGGTCAGAGACCAGAGTGGTGGCGTATTCAAGGCGGTGAGTGGAGGCGAAGTCAGTGACAGCAGTGACAAGAGCATCAAGACTCGACACAGGAACAGACTTGTCGGTAACGAGGGAGGCAAGGACCCTAGGAACAAGAGGACGAGCGGCACTAAGGTAGTCAGACAGAGGGGGCGGAGCGAAAAGGAGCGACGGCGGAGGAGGCGACGGGAGGAGGGGAGGACGAGACGTGTGGGAACAAAGCAACATAGGGTGGGAATGCTGAACAGGAGAGACAAGACAAGCACGAGACCAGACATGAGACGGAGGCGTTTGGTCAGGAGACAGAGGAGGAGACACAAGAGGGGAACGAGGGGAAAGATGAGCCAGAGACAAGTCCAGTGGAGGGAACACAGGGCCGTAGATAGGAAGAGGAGGAGGGGGCAGGGAAGGCACAGGAGAGCGGTCAAGGGAGGGAAGGCCGAGCAAGCGAAGGGCGGACACCGGCGGCGACTGCTGCTGCTACTGCTGCTGCCCGTAGCCGACACCTGGACCGCTTGTGGCACCACAGCTACCTCCAGAACACTCCACTCTAGCACCCCCAGAACGAGCACCCGCAAAGCGAGAACCCTCTCCAGCCCTGGTTCCACCCCCGAGCCTGCCGGGACAAGCCACGGCATGATCCCCTGGACTAGCACCCTCCTCAACGCCAGCACCCCCAGAGTCCACGGACGGCTGCTGCTGCTATGGCGGTGGCTGCAGCTGCTGCTGCGGTGGCGACGACGGCTGCGGCTACGGTAACGGCGGCTGCTGCGACTGCGGAGGAGGAGACACCAGGGTGGTGCCACAAGGCCATCAGAGTCAGCCGGCTCCTCGACCGGGACAATAGATGGGAGGAGAGTAACATGAGACACAACAGATAGCACAGGACAGGGAGGGAGGTGGGCAGGGGCTACCGGGAGAGTGGGAACAAGAAACAAGGGAGGGGTAACCCGGAGACCTCCGTGGGGAAAGCGGTGGTAAAAGGAGGCACACTCGTCAAAAGTGGCGTTGCGGGAGTGAAATTTGCGGTGAGACGGCGGGTGGTAAAAGTGCCAGTTAGACGAGAAAAGAGGGAAACCGAGGAAGACACAGGGGACAGTGCGGGCACTGAGCTTCTCCGAACCAGGGAATCCGGTCCAAACAAGGGTCGGCAAGCTCTGCGGTCACTGAGAGTGCGGTCACAGGTTAAGCTGGTGAGTGGCGTAGCGAACGGCGAACGTCCACAGAAAATGGGTGCACCAACATGAATCATGGAGGTACGAGCCACCTCCAATGACCAAACTGATACGTCGCTCAGCGACCCCATTCTATTGCGGGGAGTCCGACAGGGTGTACGACTGGGGAATGCCCTCCGCATGACAGAACTGTCCAAGCCGATCAGAGGCAAACTTGCCACCATGATCGAAGTGGAGACACGGCACAGGGAGACCGCGGTGGAGACGCGCGGCTACGACCCACGGGATAAGAACGTCATACATGTCGGCCTTCCGCTCCAAGGAAAACATCGTGGTGTAGCGTGTGTAGTCGTCGACGAGCACAAGAAAGTAGCACTCTTGACGCGGCCCAAGGACGGGGGCTGGGCCCTAGACGTCCAGGTGCAGGGTTTGGAGTGGTGCGGTGGCAGGGCAAAGCGAGAAGGAGTGAGGAGTACGGCGCAGCCAGCCCTCGACGCAGAGGGTGCACAGCAGCGCAGGCGAGGGAGGGAGGGCAGGTAGTGACGCAAGGAGACCTAGGACGAGACCGTGCTGAGATATGTGATGCAGATGTGGGAGTGCGGGGTGGCGTAGGCGGTGGTGCCACAGAAGCGACGGGTGATAAGCGACCGACACGAGCAAGCCGCAGCGACCTAGGTAGACGCAGGACTTGGGGAGGATGCGCCCACCGGGGGGGAAGCAATGTCCAGCATAAGAAGGCCAGACACCGTGTCCCGGGGAACGTCGCAAGGCGGGCACCTTAGGCGGCCTCAATACAGACAGCGTACCTCTCGTGACCAGGAAGCGTAGGGGTGACGCCGAGGTCCTGAAGACAGCTGACACCAACTAAGTTCCTGGAAAACGAGGGGATGTGCAGGCATGTAAGTGAACGGGAGGGAACCGCTGGATAGGGAAGGGTAGTGTAACTAAGGGCAACGACAGATTCAGAGGAGGGGTCAGCACGGGCGACTGAGGCAGGCGCGGCAAGCGGTGTGAGTGTGGCATGGTCGCGGAAGAAGCAGGCAGACGCACCGGAGTCACGAGTGAAGGACAGCAATGCAGAGGCGGCAGCTGAAGGAGGAGGGAGTATGGCCTAGCGCGCAACTACTGCATCGAGGAAATCCTTGGTGTTCGTGACAGCAGTGAAGCGCGGATGCTCAGACATGGGAAGAGCATGACTAATGGCTAGCTGCGCTACAGCATCGCGAGAATCCCAGACAGTGCGAGCAAGCGCAGCAGCAGAAAAGGCCTCACGCTTCGTAGTGGTGGGGTCAGCAGGGAGGAAATCAGGTGCGGGGGGGGCGGGGAAGCAAGCCATCAACATGCACAGCCAGGGAGTGCCCATCCTAGCGCTGACCTGTCAAGTGACAGCGGAGGTTGACAAGCCAGGCGGCGAAGTCGATCGCGTGCCCCTCCGCGTCGAGGCGGAGTACGGCGACCGCCATCGTGCAACCTCGGCGTCACAACTCCACGGCGGCACAGCGACACGGCGGCATAGCGATACGGCGGCACAGCTCCACAGCGGCATAGCAATACGACGGCACATCGACACAGCGGCACAGGTACTCAGCGGCACGGCGGCAAAGCAGCGTGGCGGTGGAACTCTCCGGCGGGGAGACCGAGCAGAGGGCTGAGCGGGGCACACACGGCCCGAGGCGCATAGTGGGCTGGCGAGGCGCGATGGGCCGGTGGGGCTCGAGAGGGGCAGCAGGGGCGGCAGGGGCTGGCGGAGCCCGAGGGCCACGCAGAGCGCTAGGGCCAGTGGGCGCTCGAGGGGCTGGCAAGGCGCTTAGGGCCGGCGGGGTACACGAGGGGCCAGCGGGGTTGGTGGAGCGCAAAGGGCCCGTGGGGATGCAAGGGGCCGGCGGGGTACGCGAGGGCCGGCGGGGCGCTAGGGGCCGGTGGAGCGCGAAGGGCCGGCGGGCACGCGAGGGGCCTACGGGGCTCTGAGGGCCAGCGGGGCGCTAGGGGCCGGCGGGCACGCGAGGGGCCAGTGAGGCGCTAAGGGCCGGTGGGGCGCTAAGGGCCGGTGGGCACGCCAGGGGCCGGAGGGGTACGCGAGGGGCCTACGAGGCAGTAAGGGCCGGCAGGGCGCTAAGGGCCTGCGGGGTGCTAAGGGCCGGCGGGGCGCTTAGGGCTGGTGGGCACGCAAGGGGCCGGCGGAGTACGCGAAGGGCCAGCGGGGTTCGCGAGGGACCGGCGGGGCGGTAAGGGTCGGCGGGGTGCTAAGGGCCTGCGGGCACGCGAGGGGCCGGTGGGGCGCGCCAGAGGCCGACGGGGTATGCTAGGGGTCGGCGGGGTACGCGAGGGGCTGGCGGGGTGCTAGGGGCCGGCAGGGTACGCTAGGGGCTGGCAGGGTACGCTAGGGGCCGGCGGGGCGCTAAGGGGAGCAGCGGGCGCGAGAGGGGTCGTCGGGGCGCTAAGGGCCAGCTAGGCGCGCTAAGGGCCGGCGGGGCGCGCTAAGGGGAACGATGGGGCGGCAGGCTACGGCTAGGGCGAAAGCAGGTGGGTGGACCTAACCTACTATGATACCATATTAGAATAGCAGAATGAACCAGAACAAGTGAGTACAAGGGAGATATGTCACCTTATACATACATTTGCATATAGAAGTTATAGGCTAAAATAGGTGTGTGTTCTTAGAGAGTAAATCAAACCCTATATCTCCCTTGTACTCTCTTGTTTTTAATGCATTCTAGTATTCTAACATGGTATCATGAGTAGGTTAGGTCCGCCCACCCGCTTCCGCCCCTCGCCCTAGCCTACCGCGCCTTGCCGACCCCTAGCGCATCCGCCGGCCCCCAGCGTGCCTGCCGTCCCTTACGCGCCGTGCCGGCCCCTCACGCCCAGCCGGCCCCTCTCCCACCGTAGCCGGCCCCCCACGCCTAGCCGGCCCCTCTCGCCTAGCCGGCCCCTCTCTCCTAGCCGGCCACTCTCGTCTAGCCGGCCCCTCGCGCCTAGCCAGCCCCTCGCACCTAGCCGGCCCCTCGCGCCCAGCTAGCCCCTCGCGCCCAGCCGGTCCCTCTCGCGCCGTAGCCGACCCCTCGCGCCTAGCCTGCCCCTCGCACCGTAGCCGGCCCCTCGCGCCTAGCCGGCCCCTACCGCCTAGCCGGCCCCGCTTGCATTGCCGACTCCTCTATACGCGCCGGCTCCTCTTGCACCTGCCCGCCTCTCGCGCGCCTCGCCGACCCCTCGTGCGCCTCGGCCCCTTGCACGCCCGTTGGCTCCTCCCATGCCCCCCCGGCCCTCTCGCGCCCCTGGGCCCCCAGCACTTCGCCGGCTCTTTGCGCCCTACCGGCTCTGCGCGCCTCGGGCCCTCCTCGGCCTTCCGCTCGGTCTCCTTGCCGCCACGCCGCCGTACCACCGTACAGCTGAGTACCCATGTCCCTGTGTCGCTGTGTCCCTGTGCCGCTGTGCCGCCGTGTCCCGGTGCTGCTGAGGTTGCACGATGGCGGACGCCATGCTACGCCTGGACGCGGAGGGGCCCGCGATCGACTTCACCGCCTGGCTTGTCGATCTTGGCCAGCACCTGACAGGTCAGTGCCAGGATGGGAACTCCCTGGCTATGCATGTTGATGGCTTGCTCCCCCGCCCCCCCGCGCCTTGTCCCCTCCCTGCTGACCCCACCATTGCTGAGAGTGAGGCCTTTGCTGCTGCTGCGCTCACTCGCACTGTCTGGGATTCTTGCGATGCAGTAGCGCAGCTTGCCATAAGTCATGCGCTTCCCCTTTCTGAGCGCCCCCACTTCACTGTTGTAGCAAACACCAAAGACTTCCTAGAACTAGTAGTTGCACGCTACTCCACGCCTGCCTCCGTCTCAGCTGGCCACTTAATCCTCCCCATGCTCTTCCCCGATCTCTCTGCTTTCCCCACTATCGCTGATCTCGCCACTCACCTCCGTGCACTAGAGACTAGCTACCGCGCAGTTAGCACTGCCGCCTAGCTCACTGCTTTCCCCCCACCATTCTGTGCTACCATGTACCTTATTGCCATGCGCTTGCCTGACCGCTTAGCCACTGCCCGAGACCACTTCCTTAGCCAGCACCCAGGCAAACTCACCTTGCATGCCTTTGTCACTGCCCTTTTTGAGATAGAGACTCTTCAGCGCACTATCGCTCAGTCGAGCGGTGTTGCGGTAGTCTCAATCTTTCAGGGATGTGCGCTGTCCTACTGCACGTATGCTGACGTTTCCGCCACAGTCGCTATGGCTGCCCTGACCACTGAGACCATAGCTGCGGCCTTCCAGCAGCAGCGACAGTGTAGGGGCCGCCGCGGCCCCAAGGGAGGGCGTGGTGGTGGCGCTGGTGGTGATAGTGGTGGTGGCGGGGATAGTCAGACCGGATCGAATGTGTTGGGGAAAAGTTGCACTATCGATTGATACAAGGCGCTTTTATACTTTCAAAGTACATCAAGTAACCAGGTTTATCCTATCCAAAGGGAATAGACCCTTCTACAAATAGAATCACCCTACGTATAGCCATATGATGCTATTGGCTTTAAGGGATTACGGCAGGATTACGCTAGATATAGCGCGCCAAAACATCCCGAGCCTGGTCGGTGATATAATCATAATAACAGGATAAACCAAGGATAATGGAATAGGAGAAATAGGAAACCAAATGAGATGAGCGAAAAAGAGGAATGAAATAGAAAGGAGATATGGAGGGGGAAATTGGTGTAACGGGGTCGTACTCTTACAGTTCCCCCCCTCAAAGCTGGGTGGTAGAAGTAACACCCTGCTTGACAAGGTATTCGCGAAGAGGACGACGAGCGTTACCCATCGCGGATTCAGGAACCCAAGTATCCGCAGAAGGATCATAACCCTTCCAACGAATGAGAAGCTCCACAGTGCCATTCCAACAACGACGGTGTGCGAGTACGGACTCGACCTCGTACTCGGGTTCGTCGTGGACGAGGACGGGCAGCGGCGGCGGCGGTTGGCGTCCGATGAAGACCGTGTTAGTGTCTCGATAGGGCTTTAGAATTTGGTCATAGAAGGCGTTGTGAATCTTCCAGGTAGCTGGCAGGCGTAAGCGGAAGGTAACAGGAGTGACCTGTGCTTCAACGAGAAAGGGCCCGCACAAGCGAGGTTGCAGTTTGGATGGGAGGTGACAAATTGTTGGACGTCGGCTGCCATGTGGGGCCAGTAGTAGTGCTTTGCAATACCGGTGAGCGTTTTGTTGCTACCGAAGTGTCCCGGGTATAAGACATCGTGGTATTCTTCAAGGAGTAACTGGCGCAAAGGAGGGTAATTGGGTACCCAGATTTTCGTTGATCCCTTTTGGTATGCGATGTCACTCTCCCACTGTAGCAGGTGTCGTTTTTCTGCCAAAGGAATTTCGGGGTCGATGGCGTACCCGTGTGTGAAGAGTCCCTTGAGAAGTGGGTTCATCCCTTTGACCTGGATTGCGGCAATATGTGCAAGCTGACTGAGAGCATCTACTTTGTTTTTGTGGCCCGGCTTGTACACGATGTCATAGTGGAAGTTTGTCTCAAGGAAGTCAATCCACCGGACCTGCCTCCTAGAGAGGTTTGATTGTGTCTTCAAATATTTCAGGCTGCAGTGGTCTGTGTAGACGGTTGCTTGTCGTCCTTCGAGATAACATCTCCACGTTTTGAAGGCGATCAGATAGTTTATCAGATAGTTTACTTCTGCCCCGTATAGTTTCTTGCTGAGGTAGGCAATTGGTTGCAGTCCATTCCCCTGGTCTTGCATCAAGACTGCTCCCACTGCCTGGTCGCTAGCGTTAGCTTCGATGACGTAGTCGCGTTCAGGGTCTGGCAAGATGAGTACGGGTGCGGACGTGAGTGCTTGTTTCAGCTGCTCCATAGCTTTCTGATGTTTTGGTTCCCACTTATAGGGTGTGTTCTTCTTCAGCAGATTCGTGAGTGGCGTTGCGATTTTCGCGCACTATGGCACGAACCTGTTGTAATAGTTCGCGAAGCCTAGGAACTGCTGCAACTCCTTCACGGTCTTGGGTGTCTTCCACGTGCGTACGGCTTCGATCTTCTTGGGGTCGACGTGAACTCCTTGAGCGCTCACCGTGTGTCCTAGGAATTGGACTTTCTCGAGGGCAAATTCGCTCTTGGATAACTTGACGTAGAATCGTTCTCGTCGGAGAATGTCGAAGACGCGTCGCATGTGTTGGACGTGCTGCTGCATGTCACGCGAGTCGATGAGGATGTCATCCCAGGTACACCACCATGCATTCGTCCAAGAGTGGGCATAGAATATGGTTCATTTCAGCTTGGAACGTTGCCAGTGCGTTGGTGAGTCCGAACGGCATTACCAGATACTAGTACGACCCGTATCGAGTTCGGAAGGCAGTTTTGTGGATGGAATTGTCCGCCATTCGTATCTGCCAGTATCCGGACTGCGGATCCAGTTTGGAAAATACCGTGGCTCTCCGAAGCTGGTCAAGCAGGTCATCGATTCGTGGGATTGGGTATTTGTTCTTGATGGTCTGCATGTTGAGAGCTCGGTAGTCGATGCACATGCGCAGGCTTCCGTCCGGTTTCGGTGTGAAGAGTACTGGAACACCGTATGGCGAAGTGGATGGTCGGATGAGTCCTTTTGCGAGGAGATACTTGATCTGCTTCTTCATGTCAACTAGCTCTGTGGGGCTGAGCCGATATGGTGCTCGGAAGGTCGGCTTCGAACCTGGTTCTTCCATGATCTTGTGTTGGTGCATTCGGTATGGCGGCAGCTCGTTCGGAAGGTTGTCGGGAAGAATGTCTTGGAACTCCTTCAGTAATTCCTTTTTTTTTTTGTGGAGGTTCTGAGGTTTTCTCCCCGTCGTTTTCCGCCTCTGTTGCTATCGCCAGGAACCCGGTGTCGGTTCGCTTTACGTCCTTCTCGAATCGTGCAAGTGTCTCCACTGGGATATCTCCTGTAACGTCCCAATTGGGTAGCTGGACTCTCCTCCCATTGTTGTAGATGCTTGCGGTACGATTTACCAGTTGATCTCGGGGTTGAATCGTTTTAGGAAGTCTCGCCCGAAGATCAGGTCAAGCCCTTTTATGTTGGTGATGGGGAGTGCAGGTTTCCAGCGCAGTGGTCCGATT
The DNA here is from genome assembly GCA_027943415.1 of Closterium sp. NIES-67. NCBI lineage: Eukaryota > Viridiplantae > Streptophyta > Zygnematophyceae > Desmidiales > Closteriaceae > Closterium > Closterium sp. NIES-67. Next base: position 45,586 of record BQMB01000299.1, on the reverse strand, counting down.
TGTAGGTGTAACACTGCTTCGCCGTGTACTGGTAACTTGCTGCCATCCACCATCGTTGCAGAGAATGTTGAAGGCTTGTACTCTTTCCGAAGTTAGTCGATTACTGCTTTGTCGCAGATGGTGTGTGATGCTCCGCTGTCCATGAGTGCTTGGAGGTGTCGTCCTTTGCAGATGACCTCGAGCATGAGGGGAGGGCGTTGCTCGGAGTACCCAAAGATAGTTTCGTTGATACGATCATAGGGTACATCCCAATATTCCATACACACCTTTTTCTTGCTATCTGCTCGTGGGTGAGCAGCTGGCCGAGGCTGCTTGGTGAAAGTTTCTCCCTCAGGACCCTGAGCTTTCTTGACTATGTGTGTCGTTGATGCCGAATTTGCTGAGCTAGATGCATCCGGAGGAGGAGTTCGGGGTTTTTGCAGCTTCTTGTAGACCCCCAGCTTCTGCTTGAGCTGCTTCAGCTCCACCGACATCTTCCCTGGGGAACGGGTAGTCGTTGTGGGCTGGTGTCGGGAGAGGACGTTAACTCCGTGGAAAGGTCGGCTTCTTTCCACACTCCTTAATTTCGTCCCCAAGTTTTCCGGTACCGGTATGATCTCCACAAGTTTCTGCTTCTTTTGGAGTCCCTCCCGAAATTTCTCCAAGGCTCTAGCCCCTCGAGAATCATAAGTTTTCATTAAGGCATCTTTATAAGATACTTTTAACGAATCCTTATAATTTGTTGGGTCTTGTCGAAGTTTCCTCGTCTCGGCAGAGTCCTTTTTCGCGGAGTCATATTTTTTCTCAGCCATTTTCTCTGGCGAAGACTGGTCGTGGGGTGGAGATTTTTCCCTATCATTTCCTCCTGCTCGCGTCGAATCAGCTGCGTTGAAGTCGATTTTCGCGGAATCCCGCGGCCGCTTTCGGATCTTTTTATTTTCGCCAGCTAGATCTGCAATCACTGGCGAATTCCGTTTTTTGTCTTCTGATTGGCCGAAAAAATTCCGCCACTATTGCGTGCCTGATACTCTGCGCGTGCGGCTTTCATTTTGTTGCAGTCAAAGATTCGATGGCCCGGCACCCCGCAAAAATGACACGTGTAGTTGGTGTTTTTCGGACGTGACCGCCTGTCGAGCCTGTTGATTTCCATCGGGTCGGCGAACGTGGGGTAAGCCGAGCGGTCGCCCTGTCGCGTACTGCCGACGTGCGCCCGTCGTGTTCTGGCATTGACCATGTCAAACCGCTCTGCTGCCGAAATGACGTAACTGTAGCTCGCGTAATTTGTCGTTGCTACCTGTCGCTTGACTTTGGTCTTCAGTCCGGCGAGATACGACTGTACTTTTCCCCCTTCGGTCAGGTCAGGAATGCGGTTATAAAATTCCTCCATCTGTTGCATGTACTGTGCTACACTCCCGAACTGTCGATGGCGATGATTTTTTTCCCGGGCAAGGAAACCCGAATTTATCGGCTCGAAGCGTTTTAGCAGGTCGGTGCAGAGTTGCTGCCACGTGGCTTTGCCGTAGATTAAGGTACTATTACCGCCGATCCACTCGAGTGCCGGTCCTCGCATCAGTGTTGCCGCGAGTCGTACGCGTTGACCATCCCAGATTGGCGAGCTCCATCCGACAGCTGCGAAGTAGATCTCCATGCCGGCGATCCATCTGCGGGCGTCGGAATTTCGATCGCTTGGATGGAACGGCTCAGGTGGGCGCGGTTTTGGAGCCTCGAGAAACTGTTGCGACTGCTGCGTCGTCGCCGTTGTCGTGTCGTGCTGCGCGCCGGCGAGTCGAGTTACTCGCTCGAACTTGTTTTGCCAAGCTTCGCGATCGGCTCGAACTTGTTTCGCCAAGCTTCGCGATCGGCTCGCATCTCCTCCTGTAGGGCGGCGATGCTCGCAAAGAGCTGCTGGGTAACCTCGACGTTGTCGAAGTTTGCCATCCTGTTCAAAACACGCACGGAGGGGTGAATTCGAAAAACGCGGAGCTGGTGCTTATCAGAATCGGCGCCGAATTAGTCGCCCCCGGCGGTTTTTCGAAGCAGGTTTTCCCTCTGCTTTTGCTTAGCTGAGCGCGGCTGAGTGAGAAAAGCTCTGATTACCAAGTGTCACAGGGTCGAATGTGTCGAGGAAAAGTTGCACTATCGATTGATACAAGGCACTTTTATACTTCCTAAGTACATCAGGTAACCAGGTTTATCCTATCCAAAGGGAATAGACCCTTCTACAAATACAATCACCCTACATATAGCCATGCAAGGCTATTGGCTTTAAGGGATTACACCAGGATTACGCTAGATATAGCGCACCAGTACATCCCGAGCCTGGTCGGTGATCTAATCATAATAACAGGATAAACCAAAGGATAATGGAATAGGAGAAATAGGAAACCAAATGAGATGAGCGAAAAAGAGGAATGAAATAGAAAGAAGTTATAGAAAGGGAAATTGGTGTAACGGGGTCGTACTCTCACAACCCAGGTCGCTGCGGCCTTCGCGTGTCAGTCGCTCACTCACCCGTCGCTTCTGTGGCACCACCGCCTAGGTCACCCCGCACTCTTGCGTCTGCGTCTCATGTCTCAGCACGGTGTAGTCCTAGGTCTCCCTGAGTCGCTTCCTGCCCTCCCTCCCTCGCCTGCGCTGCCGTGCATGCCCTACATTGAGGGCCGGCTGCGCCGTGCTCATCACTCCTCCTCGCTTCGCCCTGCCACCACACCCCTCCAGACCTTGCACCTGGACGTTTGGGGCCCAGCCCCCGTCCCTGTACCACGTCGCAAGCGCTATTTTCTTGTGCTCGTCGACAACTTCACATGCTACGCCACGGTGTTTCCCCTGAAGCGGAAGGCTAACGTGCCTGGCGTTCTTATCCCGTGGGTCATAGCTGCGCGCTTCCACCGTGGTCTCCCTGTGCTGTGTCTCCACTCCGACCGTGGCGGCGAGTTCGACTCTGGTCGGTTTGGACAGTTTTGTCGTGCGGAGGGCATCACCCAGTCGTACACCCTACTGGACCCCCCGCAGCATAATGGGGTTGCTCAGTGACGCATCGGTTTGGTCTTGGAGGTGGCTCGTACCTCCATGATTCATGCCGGTGCACCCCATTTTCTGTGGCCGTTCGCCGTTCGCTACGCCGCTCACCTGCTTAACCTGTGACCGCGCTCCCAGCGACCGCAGGTTTCGCCGACCCTTCTTTGGACCGGGTTCCCTCGTGACGCGTCCGCGTTCCACGTCTGGGGCTGCCTCGCTCACGTCCGTGCCTCTAGCACGGACAAGCTCACTGCCCGCACTGTCCCCTGTGTCTTCCTTGGTTTCCCCCTTGACTCGTGTGACTGGCACTTTTACCACCTACCGTCTCACCGCTTCTTTCACTCTCTTGACGCCACATTTGATGAGTCTGTCTTCTTTTACTACCGCTTTCCCCACCAAGGTTTCCCGGTTTCCCCTCTCCTGTTTCTGGTTCCCAATCCCTCGGTAGCCCCTGCCCCCCACCCTCCCCGTCTTGCTCCGCCTGGTGTGTCTCAAGTCACTCCCCTCCCGTCGATTGTCCTGGTCGAGGAGTCAGCTGACTCTAGTGGCCCTGCGGCACCGTTCCTGCCACTTGCTTCTCCCCCGGTGTCTCCTCCTCCGCCGTCACAGTCGCCGCAGCAGCAGCAGCCGCGGACGCCGTAGCAACAGCCATTCATGGACTCTGGGGTTCCTGTCGTTCCTTGTCCCAGCGGGCTTGGGGGTGGCACCGGTGCTGGAGAGAGTTCTTGCTCTAGGGGTGCCCGTGCAGGGCGTGCTGGATTGGAGTGTTCTGGAGGTAGATGGCGGTCTAGGTGTCGACGTCGAGCAACAGCAGCAGCAGTCGCCGCCGGTGTCCGCCCTTCGCCTTCTCGGCCTTCCCTCCCTTGACCGCTCGCATGCGCCACCCCCGCCGCCTCCTCCTCTTCCTGTCTACGGCCCTATGTTCCCTCCGCTGGACTCATCTTCCCCCTAGTTCGCTCTTGTGTCTCCTCCTCTGTCCCCTGACCCGAAGCCTCCCTCTCACGTCTGGTCTCGCCGTCCCTCTCGTGCTCGTCCTCCCCCTACTGTTCAGCGTTCTCACCCTATATTGCTTCATTCCCACGCGTCTCGTCCTCTCTTCCTGCCTTTGCCTCCTCCATCGTCGCTCGATGTCGTGCCTCCCCCTCTATCTGACTAGCTTCGTGCCGCTCGTCCTCTTGTTCCTCGGGTTCTTGCCTCCCTTGTTACCTACTCGTATGTCCCTGTCTCGAGTCTTGACGCTCTTGTCGCTGCTGTTGCCGACTTCGCCTTTATTCGCCGCCTTGACTACGCCATCGCTCTGGTCTCTGACCTTGTCTGTCCTCCGTCCATCGGAGGTGCGGCCACCCTTGGCAGTGATGTCCTAGAGGACAGACAGTACGAGCTTGCTTTCCTGTCTGAGGCTGCTCCCCATCTTTGTTCCATGCTGTTAGTCCTTGAGGGTGACCCAGACGCCTTTGACATCCCGACCCCTCGCACTTACGCTAAGGTAACCTCGAGACCCTGGGCCTCTCAGTGGATAGCTGCAATGGAGCAAGAGATGGCATCTTGGGGATCCACCAGAACCTACGTCAACATAGTTCCCCCACCTGGAGTAAACGTAATCGATGGCCGCTGGCTCTTCAAGGTGAAGCGCCCCCCTGGAGAGCCGCCTGTGTTCAAGGCGCGCTACGTGGCTAGAGGCTCCAGTCAGCGCGAGAGGATGGACTTGTTTCAGACCTTCGCCCCAACCCCAAAGATGACTACTCTTTGAGCACTGCTACGCGTAACAGCACACCATGACTACGAGTTACACTCCCTAGAATTCTCCACAACGTTTCTCCAGGGCAGTCTAGACGAGCAGGTCTACCTACGCCGACCGCACGGCTTCACTGGTACCTTCCCTCCTGGGACCCAGTGGCTCCTCCGCCGCCCGGTCTTTGGCCTACGTCAGGTGCCCCGGGAGTGGCATGACATGCTGCGTGCTACGCTAGCTGACCTGTAGTTGTTCTCGTCCTCTGCAGACCCCTCGCTCCTCGTTCGTACTGGCCAGACTCTGTTCTACATCCTTGTCTACGTAGACGACCTGGTCTTCGCTACTGCAGACAAAGGCGCACTAGCCTCCGTGAAGGCCGAGCTGCTAAGGAGACACACCTGCACTGACCTAGGAGAGCTACGCTGCTACCTTGGTCTGCAGATCTCTAGGGAATGAGCAGCACGCACCGTCACTCTCACACAGCAACACTTTGTACGCCAGGTCCTACAGAGGTTCGGTCTTCAGTTCTCCTCTGCACAACCCACACCTCTGCCTGTAGACCACAGGCTCTCAGCTCCAGTTCCTGAGAAGTCAATAGAGCCCAGTGGTCCTTACACAGAGCTGGTGGGTTGCCTCATGTACCTGATGACTTGCACTCGTCCTGATCTCGCATACCCTCTCAGCATCCTGGCTCGTTTTGTGGCCATAGGCAGACACCGACCACAGCACTGATTGGCCGCTAAGAGGGTTTTGCGTTATCTAGCAAGTACATCGTGCATGGGGCTAGTGCTGGGAGGACGCAAGCCAGTGGTCCTTACTGGGCACATAGACGCTTCTTGGGCAGATGACGCTGAGACCCTTAGGTCCTCCCAGTGCTACTATTTTAGCCTGGGTTCAGGTGCCATCTCATGGTGGTCCACTCGCTCCTTGTCTGTCGCCTAGTCTAGCTATGAGGCTGAGATCTCCGCTTGTGCCATGGTGACACAGAAGCTCCGCTGGCTGACCTTCTTGCTCACCGACTTAGGTGAGCGGCCTAGCTCTGCCCCGGTTCTGTACGCTGACAATAGGGCCATGATCCTCCTGTGTCAGGAGCCTCGACTTGAGGGCAGAGCGAGGCACATCCAGCTGCGGTACTTCCTTAGGCGCGAGCTACAGCAGCGTCGTCAGGCCCGCGTAGTACACTTGGCCTCCGGTGCCAACACAGCTGATATCTTTGCTAAGGCGCTTGCGCCTAGAGATCATCAGCGGCACTGTTTGCAGCCTGGTTTAGTTCTAGGGCCTCATAACTCAGGCCAAAAAGGCCTGAAAGCCTGTATATCATGGTGTTTTCTAGGGCATACCCTGATTTTCCAGGTTTTGTTTTTTGACAAAACTGAAATTTTTGTGTTCCCATTTTCTAAGGCCTAAAAAATAGTATGTTCTTGTTTTACAGAGCCTGACAAATCAGCCTTACTCGAAATCTGCCCTGAAACTGAATCTTATATGCCAAGGTGAGCTAGAGCACATGTGAGGGGCGTGAGTGGTCCTTGACAAGAATCGCGCAAGTTCTAGGCGAGCTGGAGCAGGTGTGAGGGGCGTTATTGGTCCTTGACCAGAATCACGAAACTTCGAGATGAGCCAGAACAGGTGGGAGGGGGGTGACTGGTCCTTGTTCAGAATCACACAAGTTCAAGGCGAGCTGGAGCAGGTGTGAGGGGGTTGACTGGTCCTTAGCTAAAATCACGCAAGAATCCGAAGAGAAGAATTGTACGCAGTGAAGTCCGATCCGACCTAAGAATTAGAAACTACAAAAATGTAGGCCTGATTAGTCAGACTAAAAAAAACAATTGGCCTGAAAAAACATGCCACGCCCAAAACTTGACCCTGAAAAACATGGGTTCTCACTTGGGCGACCCTGAGCAATCAGCCTCCCTAAAACCAATTAGAGGGCCTGTCTAGTTCCTGTAGACTCTCACTTGCTAGGACCTTGATTGTGTACTCCTCTTTATATCTATATCTTTCAGACCGGCCTTGTGGCTTCTCTTCCAATGGCCGGACTATTAGTGCCGCCTTGGTTTGCTCCTGTCTTGTTTGTACTCTGGCTGACTGGTCTTCGGACCCCTGTCTTAGAGGTTGGACTAGTAGTGCCACCTTGAGCTGTGTGCTTCTTGCTCAGCACTACCCCTTATCTAGCCTAGGGGGTGTGTCAACTTATACATACATTTGCATTTTGAAGTTACCGTAATCACCCGGATAGACGCCCCTAGCGGCGTTTACGAGACTGGTTTGAAAACGTGGGGGGGCGTTTGATTGAATAAAAAATATAAGCCCATGGGCGTTTGAAAGGGATTATATGGAAATTTTAAAATTACCATTAAAACGTTGCTACTGGTCTGACTTGTGCAGCGAGATTAATTTTAGCGAGGCTTCATGAGTCAATCGCAATGGAAGTCTAGTCGGCAAGTTTCCAGGCTGGAAACACGTCGTTCTGACACAAATCGTGCTGGCGCGAAGTGTCTGAGAGGGTGAGTTCCGCTTCTAGCGGGCACGAAGCGAGAAACCTCGGTATTACCTGGATCCGCTTTGACTTTTTGCGCAGTGTTTCAAGATAAATTATGAGGGGGCTTATAGGAAACAGGTTTAGAGAAATTAAGGGGGGCCTATAATCCAATAATGCTTATAAGTCCCAATGCACGAGTTAGAGCCTATGGGACTAGTCCTACAGAGGGGCGTCTATCCGGGTGATTATGGTATAGGCTAGAATAGGTGTGTGTTCTTAGAGAGTACAACTCAAACCCTATATCTCCCATTGTTCTCTCTTGTTTCTAATTCATTCTAGTATTCTAACAAGATATAGGGTTGGAGTTGTACCCTCTAAGAACACAAACCTATCCAGCCAATAACTTCTACATATAAACATATGTATAAGTTGACATTCTCAGCCCTAGAAACCAATTGCATGTTATTGTTAAAATTATATAAGTTATAATTTAATATAGGCTTGGTAGGTTGTTACTGAACCTTTCTGTAGAGGGTACAATCCCCTCCTTGTACTGCTCTCTCTTCCTAATCAACCCTCTTCTTTCTCGTCACTTTTGCCTACCCCTAGATCTACTTCTCCTCACGATATTCCATGGCGTCGTTCCTAGTATCCTAGCCAACCTAGCCTCCTAAGTTTAAGAGGCTCGTGTCCTAAGTTTCTAAGATGGTATCAGAGCAGGAGATCCTCCCTGTTGGATCGCCTCCTCACGCTTCCGCCATTTACTCCTCACTCTCATTCGCTCGAGCGGCCATGGCGGCCGCGTTTTGCTGCAGTGGCGACGTCGCGCTGCCACTGGCCGCGTCGTGCCGCGACCGGCACGACGCGCTGCCGTGGAGTCGGGCCGTCGTTCTGCAGTCGCAGCGTCGACGTCCCGCTGCGGCATCGACGCTGCCATGGCGACCGCGGCGGCGTCACGCTGTGGCGTCGTCGTCTTTTCGCCGGCTGCGCCGTCCTGCCGCGGCCGTCTCGACACGCGACCGCGACGGCGTCAGCGCGACGCTGCGGCTGCGCCCCTCCTGGGCCTCGTCGCGCCCTGCCTGGCCCCGTCGCCCCCTGCCCGGCCCCGTCGCCCCCTGCCCGGCCCCGTCGCACCTGCCCGGCCCCGTCGCCGCCCTGCCTGGCCCCGTCGCCCCCTGCCCGGCCTCGTCGCCCCCTGCCCGGCCCCGTCGCCGCCCTGCCTGGCCTCGTCGCACCCGCTCGGCCCCGTCGCGCCCTGCCTGGCTCCGTCGTCCCGGTCGTGTCGTACCGCCGCGACCGTCTCGTCGTGCTGCTGTGGCGACATGCGGCCAGCGCTCGGCCTTAGCGCTGGCCAGCACACACGCACCTCGACGCGCTCTGGCGGCGTCGTCATGCTGCCGCGGCAGCGTGGATGGGCGGCAGCGGGCAGCACGCCGTCGTAACCGCCACCTGCCCGCCCTCCTGCCAGTAAGCGCCGCGCCACTTATGGTGCGTCGCTGAAGACTCGCCTCGCCCCGCCCCCTCCCCTCCCCCTCCCACCTGCACCTGCTTCCCATGCATCCCCCCCTTTTCTTGCTGCAGCCGATGACTGCCTTATGAGGGACCTCTCCACCGCCGAGGAGACAGGACATGCCGCCGAGAGGGCGGGGGCCGCCGCACCAGCCTCTGTCGTTCGAGCCGCCGGCGCCGCCACTGTTGCCGCAGGCCTGGAGCCGCCGCCCACCGCCGCCGCCGCCGCCGTCGTCACTGTCGCTGCTGTCGCCATTGCCGTCTCAAGGGGCCGTGAGACCTACCCTCTTCCGGAGTCGTTGCGGCTCCTGCTGGGAATGGGGGTGCTGGGCTAGGGGGTGTGGGTGTGGGTGTGGGTGTGGGGGTGTGCGTGGGCTTGACTACCAAGCCTAGGGGGTGTGTTAAAATTATATAGTTATTTAATATAGGTTGTATGCTTTCTGTAGAGTACATCCCTCTTTACTGCTCTCTTTTATCTTCTTTTCTCATTTTGTATATTATTTCTCACGTATTCATGCTTTTTATTAAACTAGTCTAAGTTTAGACTGTTCTAATTTTAAGAGTTATCTGTATTACCTATGTGTCATTTCAATATAAGTACATTGAAAAAAGCAATATATGCAAATAAATGCAGTTCTATTATCCAATGTGCTATTGCTATACGTAAACTCCATACATTACTACAAGTAAAACTATTTCAAAAAGTGCATGGAACTTTATTAATAATTGTTACTTATCAAACGTTTTCGTTTTTAGCTCTTGAGAACGCTAGTGTTCCATTGAACTAATAGAAAGAGAAAGCCATATGATGAGGGTTAAAGCCCTTGACCAGCTTGAATGAGAAAGGGGGCTTGGTTTGAAGAAGAGTTGGGGTTTTTTGGGTTGCGGAACAACCTATTGCAATCGATCGAACATTTTTTTTTCAAGTTTATGTGGTAAAAAAAATATAAACTAAAAAATTGAAAATGGTCTTTAACTTACTAGCATTTGAAATCTGAATCTAATAGATTCTGGTGTAAGTTACAATAATGTAATACGTATTTATGCATATTACACTATCAATTTTGAACGGAAGCACTGATGAGAAATAGAAGTCAATGCCTTTGTTTCCCATTATATCTCATAGCATTTATTTGTCGAGAAAAAAAATATGCTATCGCCTCCCCGACTAAGTGGGGGAAGCAAAAAGCCTAGTTCATCAAAACAAAATTAGGCTATCGCCTCCCCAGCTCTAGCCGGGGGGGGGAAGCTTCAATCCTAATTGCCATAAATAAAGTACAAACAAAAAGCAACACAATTTATTAGTTCCAAAAACTGGTTTGCACTCATCATTTCCAGTTCAAATGAGTGCTTTCAAAGAGAGATTCAAGAAACTTGCTTGAAGTGATGAAACAATTCCACTTTTTGAAATACACAAAGTGTATTACTGCTACTAGTTGTCATAAAGTCACCAGTCTTAACCACTGGGATAAGAAGGGATATTGTAAGGAGGGTTAGGCTCCATATATCCACCTTCCCCAGGGAAAGCCTCCCCAGTACCCTCCCCTAGAGAGAGAGAGGATCGACAGGGTTATCCCAGTGCCACGACACTAGTGACCTAGATAAGTGACTACACAAGGCGCAGAAAACAGTTTGAAACGGTTGCACTGAAACATAAATGCAGTTCAGATAAGAATGAGTGGTCACGTTGCGTTGCCCATAACGATGCAAGTTAGCATCTTCAACGAGTTGAAACTCTGCAGGAAGCTTAAAAAAAAATCGCGGAATCAAAGAGAGAGAGTAAGATAAAAACAGAAAACGGGCACAAAACGGATCGGGAGAGAGATTGAATGGAATGGGTGAGTAAGATTGAGATAGGAAACGAAACTGAATGTGGCATCATGATTGAATAGAACAGACAAGGGAGAAAAAAGAAGAACTGAAAATAAAGGAGGCGGCGTAAATGGAAGAGAGAGATATGGTAAGGGGGGGTGAATGGAGAGAAGGAAAGGGATTGTGCTTACTGCGTCTTCAAGATGCAAACTGAGGATGCAAATATGGAGGGAGAGAAAAGTAAGAACTCAATGCAAAGGAAGGGGAAGGCTTGGAGTATAGAAGTGAAAAAAGCGGATGAGAATCCGTACAGAGTATCTAAGTTGAAAGAGACCGTTTACGTTCCTTCTACTAGCTTGAGAAAAAAACGAGAGAAAAAACATAGAGAAACTAATAAGATATGACTGCACGGAAACATCATTAAGTCACTATTTATACTGACCTGGAGAACTCTATCGTACAGCTGCGATAAGATAAGGCAGTAGTGTCAACTTATACATATTAGCTATGTAGAAGTTATAGGCTAGACTGAGGTATGCTTCTAGTGAGTACAACCAACTAGTATTTGTTCTAGGTTTCCACTTCTAGTCAATCATTCAGTTCTTACGTTAACATGGTATCACGTGTAGGTTAGAATCCCCCACCTACCGCTTCCGCCTGTACCCTAGCTAGCCCCCGCCGCGCCCCCCCTGAGCCCCGTCGCGCCTCCTAGCCCCGTCGTGCCCCTCCTGGGCCCCGTCGCGCCTCCTAGCCCCGTCGCGCCCCTCCTAGGCCCCGTCGCGCCCCTCCCGGGCCCCGTCGTGCCCCCCTGGGCCCCGTTGCGCCCCGTCGCGGCGCCTGCCTGGCCCCGCCGCGTCTGCCTGGCCCCGCCGCGCCTGCCTGGCCCTTCCGCGCCTGCCTGACCCCGCCGCACCTGCCTGGCCCTGCCGCGCCTGCCTGGCCCCTCCGCGCCTGCCTGGCCCCGCCGCGTCTGCCTAGCCTCTCCCACTGCCCGCCCGGCCCATCTTCGTGCCTGCTCGTCTTGCCGTGCCACCTCAGGCTCCGTCTACTCTGCTCGCCAGTGCTGGGGCGCCTCGCGGCTGCCGTGTTGGAGAGTGCTGCCGCCGTGTCCATGCGTCGCTGTGTTCCTGTGGAGCTGTGCCACTGACCCTGCACAATGGCTGACTTCGTGCTCCGACTGAACGCCGAGGGCCATGCGGTTGACTTCGCCGCCTGGCTCTCCGATCTCCGCCGCCACCTTACAGGTCAGCGCCAGGATGGCCACTCTTTGGTTGTCCATGTCGATGGCTTGCTCCCCCGCCCCCCTGCCCCTGCTCCCCTCCCTGCTGATCCCTCCTTTGATGACCGTGAGGCCTTCTCTACTGCTGCGCTTGCCTGTGCGGTCTGGGACTCTCGCGATGCAGTAGCTCATGTTGCTATTAGTCACGCCCGACCTGTGTCTGAGCGCTCGCGTTTTGCTACTGTTGAGACGGCCAAAGCTTACTTAGCCGCCGTTATTGCTCGCTATTCCAAACCCGCGTCTGCTTCTGCTGGCCGCTTGCTCTTCCCGATGCTGTTCCCAGACCTTGCAGCCTTCCCTACCTGCGTGCCCCAGAGACCCACTATCGCACTGCCAGCACTGCTGCCCAGCTCTTTCACAGCTGTGCCCCCTCCTAGTGCACGTTCAGTGACGTTTCAGCTGCGGTCGCCAGGGCGACCCCTCTCACCGAGACGGCTGATGCGGTCCACCCGCAGCAGCGCTCGCGCCACGGTGGCCGTGGTCGCCAGGCAGGTAGGGGTGGTGGCACAGGTGGTGGTGGTGGTGGTGGTGGTGGGGACGGTAGTCCACCTGCGGGAACTACCACTGGTGGGCAGGAGCAGCAGTCCCAGCCGCAGCAGGAGCAGCCCCAGCCGCAGCCGCCGCCCGAGCAGCAGCCGCCGTCCCAGCAGCAGTCGCCGCAGCCGTGGGCCCGTCTCCCGCCTGGGTGGCCCGGCACCTCCGTAGGTAGTGGCCGTGGTGGCGGCCCGCGCAGCTTGGCGTCTACCGGCGGCTCCGGTGCTGTCACCTGCCAGTACCAGCTTTAGACCGGGCCTCTTCGCGGCACTCTGTGCCGCCGCCCGCACCCGATCGCCCGCTGTTTTCGCCGCCTCGACGATCTCTTTCGTCGTCGCTTTGGCCCGGCCCCGGACCTCCCCGACTGGCACAGCCTGCTCCGCCAGGGCGTGCCGATCTTTGAGTAAGACATGGATCAGATAGGTGCTGCTTTGCATGCTTTGTATTCTGACGCTTCTAGTGTTGCTAGATCTTATTACCCTGTGTACTCTAGTTTAGGTGTTGCATGATTGTGTAGCTTAGCCTCCCCTGCTGCGTCAGGCGTAGGACTGCCTAGCTTGCCTAGTCTAGTCGCTGCACCGGCTCCGTCCCCGGCCTTCGCCACTGCTTCACTGTCCTTCACTCTCGACTACGGTGCTTCAGCCTGCTTCTTCCGCGACCGTTCCACGCTCACGCTGCTTGCTGCGACTGCCGTTGTCTCTCTCGCTGACCCCTCTGCGGGTCCTGTCGTCGCTCGCAGCTCTACGTCCCTTCCCTGTCCAGCAGTTCCCTCGGGCCCCCTTACAGGCCTCCACGTTCCCTCGTTCTCTAGGAACCTGGTTGGTGTCGGCTGTCTTCAGGACCTCGACGTCACCACCACGTTCCCCGGGCACGAGCGGATTGCTGTCTGTTCTGAGGCTGTCTCAGGTTCCCCGCTTGCGACGTTCCCCTGGGACCCGGTGTCCGGTCTGTTTACCCTAGACACCGCTTCCCCCCCGGTTGGTGCGTCCTTCCAGGTCGCTGCAGCTTGCTCGTGTCAGTCCCTCACTCACCTGTCCCTTCTCTGGCACCACCGCTTAGGTCACCCTGCTCTCCCGCGTCTGCGTCACATGTCCCAGCACTGTCTTGTCTTAGGTCTCCACGCGTCGCTCCCTGCCCTTCCCCCTCGACTGCGCCACCATGCACGCCTTGCGTTGAGGGTTGGCTCTGCCGTGCTCCTCACTCCTCCTCGCTGCGCGCTGCTACTGCCCCCCTTCAGACCCTGCACCTGGACGTTTGGGGCCCTGCCCCCGTCCCCGGACCGCGCGGTGAGCGCTACTTCCTTGTGCTCGTTGACGACTACACGCGCTACACCATGGTGTTTTCCCTGGAGTGGAAGGCCGACGTGCCCGACGTTCTTCTCCCGTGGGTTGTGGCTGCGCGTCTCCACCGCGGTCTCCCCGTGTTGTGTCTGCACTCTGACCGTGGCGTCGAGTTCGCCTCTGGTCGGCTTGGACAGTTCTGTCGTGCGGAGGGCATCACCCAGTCGTACACCTTGCTGGACTCCCCACAGCAGAATGGGGTTGCTGAGCACCGCATCGGCTTGGTCATGGAGGTCGCCCGTACCTCCATGATTCATGCCGATGCCCCCCATTTTCTGTGGCCGTTCGCTGTTCGCTACGCTGCTCACCAGCTTAACTTGTGGCCACGCTCCCAGCGGCCGCAGGTTTTGCCGACCCTCCTTTGGACAGGGTCCCCCGGTGACGCGTCTGCGTTCCACGTCTGGGGCTGCCTTGCTCACGTTCGTGCCTCTGGCACGGACAAGCTCACTGCCCGCACTGTCCCCTGTTTCTTCCTTGGTTTTCCCTTGGACTCGTCTGACTGGCTTTTCTACCACCCACCGTCTCACCGCTTCCTCCACTCTCGTGACGTCCCCTTTGACGAGTCTGTCTCCTTCTACCGCCGCTTCCCTCACCGAGGTCTCCCGGTTGCCCCGCCCCTGTTCCTGGCTCCCTCTCCCCCGGTAGCCCCTGCTCCTCTCCCGCCTCATCCTGCCCCGTCTGGTGTCTCTCACGTTACTCCCCTCTCGTCGGTTGTCCCTGTTGAGGAGTCTGCTGACTCTGGTGGTCCCCCCAGCCCATCCCTGCCGCGTCCCCCATCCCCAGTGTCTCCGCCTTCCCTGCCGCAGTCGCCGTCACCGCCGCCGCCGCTGCCGTCGCAGTCGCAGTCACCGCCACCGCCGCAGCCGCCGCAACCGCCATCGCCGCCGCCTCCGCTGCCGTCGTTAGCCTCTGGGGGTGCTGGCGTTGAGGAGGGTGTTCGTCCTGCGGCTCCTGGCGTGGTCGTTCCCGGGGGTGCCGCTGGAGTTGGAGGGGGTTCTTGCTCTGGGGGTGTTGGTTCTGGGGGTGCTGCTATTGAGGGTTCCGCCGACGGTCGTCCTGCCTCTGCCGGTCCGAGGGTTCCGGCCCAGCTGTCGCAGCAGCCGCAGCAGCCATCGCCGCCGGTCTCCGCCCTCCGCCTGCTCGGCCTTCCCTCCCTGGACCGCGCGCCGGTGTCTTCCCCACCGCCTGCTGACCTTCCTGTCTACGGTCCTGTGTTCCCGCTGCCGGACTCATCTCCGGCCCGTCTTCCTCCTCGTTCCCTTCCTGTATCCCCTCCGCTGTCCCCTGACCCTACACCTCCGTCTCACGTTTGGGCTTGCCATCCCTCCCGTGCTCATCCCGTCTCTCCTGTCCTGCTCACCCACCCTATGTTGCTCCGTTCCCACTTGTCTCTACCTGCCGCCTTGACTACGCTACCGCTCTGGTCTCTGACCCTGCCCATCCTCTGTCCGTCGGGGGTGCTGCTGCCCTTGGCAGTGACGTCTTAGAGGACAGGCAGTACGAGCTTGCTTTCCTTTCCGAGGCTGCTCCCCATCTCTGCTCCATGTTGTTAGTCTCTGAGGGTAACCTAGACGCCTTCGACATCCCGACCCCTCGCACCTACGCTGAGGCCACCTCGGGACCTTGGGCCTCTCAGTGGATAGCTGCCATGGAGCAGGAGATGGCATCTTGGAGGTCCACCGGCACTTACGTCGACGTAGTTCCCCTGCCTGGGGTGAACGTAGTCGATGGTCGGTGGCTCTTCAAGGTGAAGCGCCCCCCTGGAGACCTGTCTTCAAGGCGCGCTACGTGGCCAGAGGTTTCAGTCAGCGAGAGGGGGTTGACTTCTTCCAGACCTTCGTCCCGACCCCGAAGATGACCACTCTTCGAGCGCTGCTACACGTAGCAGCACAGCGCGACTACGAGCTTCACTCCCTCGACTTCTCTACTGCCTTTCTTCAGGGCAGCCTACACAAACAGGTCTACCTGCGCCGACCACAGGGCTTCACTGGTACCTTCCCCCCTGGGACCCAGTGGCTTCTCAGGCGCCCGGTCTACGGCCTGCGTCAGGCTCCTCACGAGTGGCACGACATGCTGCGGGCCACGTTAGTAGACTTGCAGTTCTTTCCGTCCTCTACTGACCCCTCGTTGTTTGTGCGTTCCGGCCAGACTCCGTTCTACATCCTTGTCTACGTAGACGATATGGACTTCGCTACTGCTGACAGGGACGCACTGGCCTCTGTGAAGGCCGAGCTTCTGAACAGACACACCTGCACTGACCTTGGAGAGCTCAGGTCCTTCAGAGGTTCGGTCTTCAGTTCTCCTCCGCACAGCCCACACCTCTACCTGTAGACCATGGGCTCTCCGAACCCGTTCCTGAGGAGCCAGTAGAGCCCAGTGGCCCCTACGCAGAGCTGGTGGGTTGCCTCATGTACCTGATGACTTGCACTCGCCCATATCTCGCATACCCTCTCAGCATCCTGGCTCGCTTTGTGGCTACAGGCAGACACGGACCTCAGCACTGGTCTGCCGCTAAGAGGGTTTTGCGTTATCTTGCTAGTACATCGGGCATGGGGTTAGTGCTAGGAGGACGCAGCCCTGTGGTCCTTACTGGGCACACAAACGCTTCTTGGGCAGACGACTCTGAGACGCTCAGGTCGTCGCAGGGCTACTGTTTTAGCCTTGGTTCGGGTGCTATCTCTTGGAGATCCACTCGCTCGTCGTCTGTGGCTCAGTCTAGCTGTGAGGCTGAGATCTACGCTGGTGCCATGGCGGCACAGGAGCTCTGCTGGCTGACCTTCTTGCTCACAGACTTAGGTGAGCGGCCTAGCTCTGCCCCGGTCCTGTACGCTGACAACAGGGCCATGATACTCCTGTGCCAGGAGCCTCGGCTTGAGGGCAGAGCGAAGCATATCCAGCTGCGGTACTTCCTCCTGCGCGAGCTACAGCAGCGCCGCCAGGCCCGCGTAGTTCACTTGGCCTCTGGTGCCAACACAGCTGATATCTTTACTAAGGCGCTTGCGCCTAAAGATCATCAGCGGCACTGTGTACAGCTTGGTCTTGTTCCTGTAGCTACTCACCTGTTAGGATCCTGATTGTGTACTCTCTATTATATATGCCTGTCAGACTGGCCTTGTGGCCTTACCTCCAGTGGCTGGACTAGTAGTGCCGCCCTGGCTTGCTTTAGTCTTGTTTGTATTCTTGCTGACTGGTCTCCAAACCCCTGCCTCAGTGGTTGGACTAGTAGTGCCACCCTGAGCTGTTTGCTTCTTGGTTAGCTTCATCCCTTGTCTAGCCTAGGGGGTGTGTCAACTTATACATATTAGCTATGTAGAAGTTATAGGCTAGACTGAGGTATGCTTCTAGTGAGTACAACCAACTAGTATTTGTTCTAAGTTTCCACTTCTAGTCAATCATTCAGTTTTTTCTTTAACAAGTAGTAGCTGTTGTCACGTTGCTGCCTAATCACAAGATCTACGACTACCGATTGCTGGAAGTGGGGAAGAGAAAAACATGAGACTGAAGTAAAGAGGAGGAAGAATAGAGCACAAGACAGTCACGTTTCTGCAGCTCTGAACCCACGAGCGGAGCATCTGCGTTCAAACAGCCACGGTTTTGCACCTCTGAAAAAATCTCTTTTTTTTATCGGTCAGAAAGTGCCCCATCTCGCTGAAATTCGCGTAATTGTGTTATTTAACCAAAACTATCAGTAGTGTAACTTCGAAATTCGAGTATGTAACGCGTAATGCGTCCAATGGCGAGCTCGGGGGTTTTGCCTCTTATTGACGGGAAAAAATCAGCTTTCTGTGCCAAGTGTAGCTAGGGTGTCATTGCCACGTCAGATTTTATTTCTGTGTGGCAGTCACGTGTGACGAGCCTCGCCACTGGGCAAAGAATAACAGCATTGCCAGGTGGCCAGATTCGCTCGCCACAAGTCAACAGTAGCCACTGTCAACAGTAGCCACAGTCAACACGTAATCAAACAAAATGAAAACGGAAACTCCCGACGGCTGGGCATTTGTCGGAAAGGTGAAAAAAACAATCCAAACGCACGCAAAACAGAAGACACATTACGGAAATCGGGCTACAGTTGAACAATAAGGAACAAGAAAACTATTCAAGAAAAACTGTACAAGCAGAAATGAACAACAAAAGAAACCAAATCAAACAGTGTGGCACGATTTTGGAACAGTGACGTAAGACGAGTAACTTAAAGCCCAGATTTATATAGTATAAATATGTGTACAAAGTCAGTGTGATTTCATGTAATTTTATTAATGCACTATGACAAAAATTGTCTATTGAATACTTATATATTATATGTTTTAATCCATTAGATGGTAATAGTATTAAACCTAGAATTGAATAATAAGAGAGAGAGAGTACACAAACATATACCTAAATGTTGTACTCTCTAGAAGGTGACCCTATACAGTCTATACAAACATGATAACTACACATGTTTGACACACCCCCTGGACTGCATAGGGGAATGTTCTAGACAAGCAGCTCAGGGTGGCACTACTAGTCCAGCCTCTGAGACAAGGGTCTAAAAGACCAGTCAGAAGGAGTACAGACAAGGCAAGAACGAGTACAGGGCGGCACTACTAGTCCAACCACTGTGAGAGGACACAAGTCCAGTCTGAGTGTATACATATATATATATACGACAGTACAAAGTCAAAGCCCGAGTAAGTGAGAGACTACAGGAACCAGACCAAGCTGTAAACAGTGCCGCTGATGATCTTTAGGCGCAAGCGCCTTCGTAAAGATATCAGCTGTGTTGGCACCGGAGGCCAAGTGTACTACGCGAGCCTGGCGACGCTGCTGTAGCTCGCGCAGGAGGAAGTACCGCAGCTGGATGTGCTTCGCTCTGCCCTCGAGTCGAGGCTCCTGACACAGGAGAATCATGGCCCTGTTGTCAGCGTACAGGACCGGGGCAGAGCTAGGCCGCTCACCTAAGTCAGTGAGCAAGAAGGTCAGCCAGCGGAGCTCCTGTGCCGCCATGGCACCGGCGTAGATCTCAGCCTCACAGCTGGACTGGGCAACAGACGAGGAGCGGGTAGCTCTCCACGAGACAGCACCTGAGCCAAGGCTAAAGCAGTAGCCCTGGGAAGACCTGAGCGTCTCGGCGTCGTCTGCCCAAGAAGCGTCTGTGTGTCCAGTAAGGACCACTGGCCTGCGTCCGCCTAGCACTAACCCCATGCCCGATGTACTTGCAAGATAACGCAAAACCCTCTTAGCAGCAGACCAGTGCTGAGGTCGGTGTCTGCCTGTGGCCACAAAACGAGCCAGGATGCTGAGAGGGTATGCGAGATCTGGGCGAGTGCAAGTCATCAGGTACATGAGGCAACCCACTAGCTCAGCGTAAGGACCACTGGGATCTACCGACTCCTCAGGAACTGGAGCGGAGAGTCTGTGGTCCAGAGGAAGAGGGGTGGGCTGTGCGGAGGAGAACTGAAGGCCGAACCTCTGAAGGACCTGGCGCACCAAGTGTGACTGAGTCAGGGTGATGGTGCGCGCGGCTCTGTCCCTGGAGATCTGCAAGCCAAGGTAATGGCGCAGCTCTCCAAGGTCAGTGCAGGTGTGTCTCTTCAGCAGCTCTGCCTTCACGGAGGCCAGTGCGTCCCTGTCAGCTGTGGCAAAGACCAGGTCGTCTACGTAGACGAGGATGTAGAACGGAGTCGAGCCAGCACGAACGAAGAGCGAGGGGTCTGCAGAGGACGGAAAGAACTGCAGGTCAGCAAGAGTAGCACGCAGCGTGTCGTGCCACTCACGAGGCGCCTGGCGCAGGCCGTAGACTGGGCGCCGCAGAAGCCACTGGGTCCCAGGGGGGAAGGTGCCAGTAAAGCCCTGAGGACGACGCAGGTAGACCTGCTCGTGAAGGCTGCCCTGAAGAAAGGCAGTGGAGAAGTCGAGGGAGTGAAGCTCGTAGTCACGCTGGGCCGCTACGTGTAGCAGAACCCGAAGAGTAGTCATCTTCGGGGTAGGAGCGAAAGTCTGAAAGAAGTCCACCCCCTCGCGCTGACTGAAGCCTCTAGCCACGTAACGCGCCTTGAACACAGGCGGCTCTCCAGGAGGGCGCTTCACCTTGAAGAGCCAACGGCCATCGACTACGTTCACCCCAGGCGGGGGAACTGCGTCGACGAAGGTGCCGGTGGATCTCCAAGATGCCATCTCCTGCTCCATGGCAGCTATCCACTGAGAGGCCCAAGGTCCCGAAACCGCCTCAGCGTAAGTACGAGGGGTCGGGATGTCAAAAGCGTCTGGGTCACCCTCAGGGACTAGCAGCATGGAACAGAGATGGGGAGCAGCCTCGGACAGGAAAGCAAGCTCAAACTGGCGGTCCTCCAGGACGTCACTGCCGAGGGCAGGAGCACCCCCGACAGACGGAGGACAGGCAGGGTCAGAGACCAGAGCGGAGGCGTAGTCAAGGCGGCGGGTAGAGGCGAAGTCAGCGACCGCAGCGACAAGGGCGTCAAGACTCGACACTGGAACAGACGGGTCGGTAACGAGAGAGGCAAGGACCCGAGGAACAAGAGGACGAGCGGCACGAAAGTAGTCAGACAGAGGAGGAGACGCAACGACAAGAGAGGACGGAGGAGGAGACGGGAGGAGGGGAGGACGAGACGCGTGGGAGCGGAGCAACATAGGGTGAGTGCGCGGGACGGGGGAGACAGGACGAGCACGGGAGGGGCGGCGAGACCAGACGTGAGAGGGCGGCGTCGGGTCAGGAGACAGAGGAGGGGACACGGGTGGGGAACGAGGGGGAAAACGAGCCGGGGACGAGTCCGGCGGAGGGAACACGGGGCCGTAGACGGGAAGAGGGGGAGACGGCCGGAGAGGAACAGGCGCAGGGTCAGGGGACGGAAGGCCGAGCAGACGGAGGGCGGACACCGGCAGGGACTGCTGCTGCGGCGACACAACACCAACGCCAGGGCCACAAGCTGCGCGACGGCTACCTCCCGAACCCTCCACACCGGCACCCCCAGAAGGGACACCCCCAGAGCCCGAAACACCGCCAGCACCGGTACCACCCCCAGGCCCGCCGGGACAAGCCCCGACAGGAGCCCCGGGACTAGTACCCACCTCAACGCCAGCACCCCCAGAGTCCACAAACAGCGGCAGCGACGACGGCGGCGGCGGCGGCGGCGGCTGCAGTGACGGCATCGACGGCGGCGGCGGCGGAGACGACGGCTGCAGCAGCTGCGGCGACGGCGGCTGCGGAGGCGGTGGAGGAGGAGACACCGGGGGAGGGACAGACGGCGAGGACTGCGCCAAAGGACTACCAGAGTCAGAAGACTCGTCGACCGGAACGACCGACGGGAGGGGGGTGACGTGAGACACACCAGAGGGGGCCGGACGGGGGGGCGGGGGGGGGGAGGGGCAGGGGCCACCAGGGAGGGAGGAACCAGGAACAGGGGGGGAGTAACCGGGGGACCACGGTGGGGAAAGCGGCGGTAGAAGGAGACGGACTCGTCAAAGGTGACGTCGCGAGAGTGAAAGAAACGGTGAGACGGCGGGTGGTAGAAGTGCCAGTCGGACGCGTCAAGGGGGAAACCAAGGAAGACGCAGGGGAGGGTGCGGGCAGTGAGCTTCTCCGTGCCAGAGGCACGAACGTGAGCAAGGCAGCCCCAGACGTGGAACGCAGACGCGTCACCAGGGGACCCGGTCCACAGAAGGGTCGGCGAAACCTGCGGCCGCTGGGGGTGCGGCCACAGGTTAAGCTGGTGAGCGGCGTAGCGCACGGCGAACGGCCACAGAAAATGGGGTGCACCGGCGTGGATCATGGAGGTGCGAGCCACCTCCATGACCAAACCGATGCGTCGCTCAGCGACCCCATTCTGCTGCGGGGAGTCCGGCAGGGTAAACGTCTGGGTGATGCCCTCCGCACGACAGAAGCGACCAAGGACACCTGAGGCGAACTCGCCACCCCGGTCGGAGTGGAGGCGCAAGGCAGGGAGACCGCGGTGGAGACGAGCAGAGACAAGCCAGGGGATGAGAACGTCAGGCACGTCGGCCTTCCGCTCCTGGGGAAAGACGGTGGTGTAACGTGTGAAGTCGTCGACAAGCACTAGGAAGAAGCGCTCGCGACGCGGCCCATGGACCGGGGCTGGGCCCCAGACGTCCATGTGCAGAGTCTGCAGGGGTGCGGTGGTAGGGGGAAAAGAGGAGGAGTGAGGGGCACGGCGGAGCCGGCCCTCGACACAAGGCGTGCACGGTGGGGCGGGGGATGAGGGAAACTCAGGGAACGAACCGGGGAGACCAAGGACGAGACCGTGCTGGGACATGTGACGCAGACGCGGGAGTGCAGGGTGACCAAGGCGGTGGTGCCAAAGGAGAGTCGGATGAGTGAGGGACCGACAGGAGCACGCAGCAGCAACCTGGGTGGACGCAGCTACCTGGGGGGAAGACCCAGCCGGGGACGTCGCGGTGTCAAGTGTGAACAGGCCGGACACCGGGTCCCGGGGGAAAGTGGTAAGGGGGGCACCAGTGGCGGCCTCGGTACAGACAGCATACCGCTCGTGACCAGGGAACGTAGTGGTGACGCCAAGGTCCTGGAGGCAGCCGACACCAACTAGGTTCCTGGAGAACGAGGGGATATGCAGACCGGTGAGCGAACTTGAAGGAACCGCCGGACAGGGAAGGGAGGTGGAACTGCGGGCAACGACGGGACCACCGGAGGGGTCAGCAAGAGTAACTGCAGCGGGAACAGGCAGCGGCGTCAGCGTCGTGGAGTCGCGGAAGAAACACCGGGAGGCGCCAGAGTCCAAGGTGAAGGAAAGCGCAGCAGTCGCGCGGGGCGACAGTGAAGCGGTGGAAGCACCGAGGCTAAGCAAAGCAGGAGATCCTACGCTTGACGCAGCAGGGGAGTCTACGCTAGGCACAGCTACACTAGGCAACACGGGGTAATAAGAGGGAAGCACACTAGAGTCATCGGCATACATCACATGCAAGGCTGCTACAATGGCATCCATGTCCAAGTCAAAAATCCGAATGCTACGCCTAAGCAAGCTGTGCCAGTCCGGGAGGTCGGGCGCCGGGCCAAAGCGCTGGCGGAACAGGTCGTCCAGACGACGAAAACAGCGAGGAGTGGAATGACCGATCTTACCGCAAACGAAGCCGCGGCGAGGACCGGTCTGGATCTGGTACTGACAGGGCCCGCCTCCAGAACCACCACCCGGTGCACCACCACGCGCACGACCACCACCAGCTCCAGGCCACCCAGGCGGGAGAGCACTCGCCGGCCTCGCCTGCGGCGGCTGCTGCGGCTGCTGCGGAGGCTGCTGCTGCTGCGGCTGCTGCAACGGTGGAGGCAGCGGGGCAGCTGGACCGGGCAGGGTCCCCACGTCCGCACCGGCACCGGACGACCCGCCTCCACCACTACCCCCACCCGCACCCCCGCCACCCCCGCCGCTCCCAACCTTGGGGCGGCGGCCCTTCCCCGAGCGGGACTGCACTGCAGCAGCAGTCTCAGCCACAGCGACAGAGCCGTCGGAGAAGGTACACTGAGCGGGGGCACAACCCTGAAAGATAGGGACCGGTACCGTACCGCTCGCCTGGGCTATGGAGCGGTGACGAGTCTCTATGGCAGTCAGGGTGTCAACAAAGTCAGTGAGGGTGAGAGCAGCAGGGTGGATGCTAAGGAACTGGTCGCGGGAGGCGGCAAGGCGGTCAGGGAGGCGGGTGGCAAGGAGGTAGAGGGTAGAGGTCATGGGAGGCTGGTGGACTCTAAGCTGTGCATCAGTGCAGGCAGCGCGCCAGGCCTCATCTATCGAGCGCAGGTGGGCAGCGAGGTCAGAGACAGTGGGGAAGGACGCCAGGTCAGGAAAGAGCAGGGGGAGGATCAGGCGACCCACTGAGGCAGCAGGAGGGGTAGAATAGCGCTTGATGACAGCATCGAGGTAGGCCTGGGCGGTAGAAATGGTTCTAAAGCGAGGGCGCTCAAGGGGGGGGAGGGCATTGCTAATGGCGAGCTGAGCAAGGGCATCGCGGGAAAGCCAGACAGAGCGGGCAAGGGCAGCGGCGGCAGTGGACTCGCGCTCAGCGGGCGTGGGATCAGCGGGCAGCACAGCAGGGGGGTCAGGGCAGGGGAGCATACCGTCTAGGTGTGCAGAAAGCGGGTGGCCGTCCTGCCGCTGACCAGTGAGGTGGCGGCAAAGGTCAGCCAACCACGCCTCGAACTCCAGAGGCTGACCCTCAGCATCAAAACGAAGCTCAGCAGCCATGAGGGGCAGTGGAGGACAGTGGAGTGCGGTGTAGTGCTGTGCAGTGCGGTGCAGGGCGGTGCAGTGCGGTCCAGTGCGGTGCAGTGCGATGCAGTGCGGTGCAGTGCGGTCCAGTGCGGTGCAGTGCGGTCAGTGCGGTTCAGTGAGGTGCAATGCGGTGCAAGGCGGGGCAGGAAAGTGCAGGAGGGTGCAAAGTGGTGCGGGGAACGGGGGACAGTACCAGGAAGTATGGAGGGCCGGGGCAGGCGCGACGGGGCCGGGCAGGCGCGACGGGGCCGGGCAGGCACGTCGAGGCCGGGCAGGCGCGACGGGGCCGGGCAGGCGCGACGGGGCCGGGCAGGCGCGACGAGGGGCCGGGCGGCTGCGACGGGGCCGGGCGGCAGCGACGAGGCCGGGCGGCTGGGACGGGGCCGGGCGGCTGCGACGGGGCCGGGCGGCTGGGACGGGGCCGGGCGGCTGCGACGGGGCCGGGCGGCAGCGACAAGGCCGGGCGGCAGCTACGAGGCCGGGCGGCAGCGACAGGGCCGGGCGGCAGCTACGAGGCCGGGCGGCAGCGACAGGGCCGGGCGGCAGCGACGGGGCCGGGCAGGACACAGCAGGGCCGGGCGGGGTCGACGGGGCCGGGCGGGCGCGACGGGGCCGGGCAGGTGCGACAGGGGCCGGGCAGCTGCGACAGGGGCAGGGCGGGCGCCACGGGGCCGAGAGGCTGCGACAGGGCGAGCAGGGGCGACGGGGCCGAGCAGGGGCGACGGGGCCCAGGAGGGTGGATACGGGGCCCAGGGAGGAGCGCGGCAGGGCCCAGGAGGGGCGCAACAGGCCCAGGAGGGGCGCTACGGGCCCAGGAGGGGCGCAATGGGGGCCCAGGAGGGGCGCGGCGGGGCTCAGGAGGGGCGCAATGGGGGCCCAGGAGGGGCGCTACGGGCCCAGGAGGGGCACTACGGGCCTAGGAGGGGCGCGACGGGGCCTGGGAGGGGCACGACGGGGCCCAGGAGGGGCGCTACAGGGCCCAGGGAGGGCGCGACGGGTCCCAGTAGGGGCGCTACGGAGCCCAGGAGGGGCGCGACGGGGCCTGGGAGGGGCGTTACGAAGCCCAGGAGGGGCGCTACGGAACCCAGGAGGGGCGCGACGAGGCCCAGGAGGGGCGCTACGGGGCGCTACGGGGCCTGTGAGGAGCGCGACGGGGCCCAGGAGGGGCGCTAAGGGGCGCGACGGGGCCCTGGAGGGGCGCTACGGGGCCCAGGAGGGGCGCGAAGGGGCGCGACGGGGCCCTGGAGGGGCGCTACGGGGCCCAGGAGGGGCGCTAGGGGGCGCGACGGGGCCCTGGAGGGGCGCTACAGAGCCCTGGAGGGGCGCGACGGGGGCCTGGAGGGGCGTTACGAAGCCCTGGAAGGGGGGCGCGACGGGGCCTGGAGGGGCGCTACGAGGCCCTGGAAGGGGCGCGACGGGGCTAGGGGGAGGGGTCGCGACTGGGCTCAGGAGGGGCGAGGCGAGGCTAGGAGACGCGACGGGAGGAGCGGAAGCGGTAGGTGGGGGGGGGGGGGGGGGGGGGGGTCGAAACCTACTCGTGATACCATATTAAACCTAGAATTGAATAATAAGAGAGAGAGAGTACACAAACATATACCTAAATGTTGTACTCTCTAGAAGGTGACCCTATACAGTCTATACAAACATGATAACTACACATGTTTGACAAATAGATACTTACGCTTTGAAGTTCGATAACTAGCTTAAGTATGTAAGTTTAAACAGAATTAATACACATATTAAAAAAAACTCGGCAACCCTAAGAGGATTGCGTTGTCTCTTGTTTTTTTGGGGGGGCAGCTGGCTATGTTCGAAATAGATTTGGAAGCCGTTCGTATGAAAAAATTTCCAGTTCGGAGCGGAATTACTGTTCATTTGCGATTATTTCGACGACCTTTCTCGTCGTACAGCTCGCGAGGTGTCGCACTGTCCCTGAACCCCCCTGTGACACCCGAGAAGCAAACCAGGTCCCAACTTGAAAATCGAGTTGGGTTCCAGGGAAAAAATATTGCACATGCGATCCTTTCTGACACGCGAATCGTTCAAGTCGCGAGCGCGTAAGAAGTGTCGCACTGTACACTTTCCTTAAGCAGATTGTTGCGTCAGCCAATCATAAGCGAGCGAAACATTTCAGATTCCTTTCCATCCGAATTTCACAACAGTAATTCTAGTCAGTCATCCTATACTTAGATTTTAGAAGGCAAACGTTCAAGTTGGGCCCACCTTTGCTATTGTAGCCTGGGGCTTTAAGAAGGTTTTGGTTTGGGGGTGAGCTCGAGGAAATCCCTCACATTATCAGTTAGCGGCAAAACGATCTACAATAACCATACCCGAACGTGTCCTGACTAGGCTCTGCTCTGTGTTGTGACAATTTCGGAGGCTGCGATCTCGCCTGGTTGTTCTGACCAAACCAAGCGACCGCAGTGGCAGGCGCACTGTTCTGTACAGTGAGCAGGGAGGTTGTTGCTTGCCGCGGTGGGCCAACTACCGTAGAGTCACATGCTCATCTGGCGAGGAGCCAAGGCAAAGCAACCCTTGGTTGGAAGGACACAAGCATGGATGAACCATGGCTGTCGTTGCTAAGCACAACACAAGAAACTTCTGAACGGACTGTGACGTTTTTTTCTCATCAGGTTCTCCTTCATTAGTAGGTTAGTACGTTCGGCTTTACACTACGATGTAACGTCGTGTTCGCCCAGTCGCCTCGCCTCATGTCGGAGCGCCCACAGGGCAATCTCCTGCCTCTCATTCGAGCGGGCCACGTCGTCTCCATCTGGCATGACGTCATCCTCTTCTCCCCCACTCCCGCCGCCGCCAGTCCCTGCTGGTCCCGCGACGAGCTCCCCGCGCCGCTCAACTTCGTCTGCACGTCGTCCAAGTCGTCGTCGTTCGCCGCGTCGCTCTCGGGTCGTCGTCGCCGGTTGTCGCTGGACGGCAGCGTGCGCGTGGACGACGCGGAGCAGCGCCCGTGGAACGTCGGCATTATCCCGCAGACCTGCGTGCTCGCGCCCGCCCCCCCTCAACCCACTGCCCCCGCACTTCCCGCGCGCGAAACCTTCGTTACAGCATAACGCGGCCATTTCCGCTCGCTCTCCGTTCCCTGCGGCCCCTCGAGCGCCCACTTTGGCGACCTCTTGGGCGACCCTTATGACGAATCCGACGCCGCGTTTCCCGTGATTCTGGATAACGCGCCGTTGGAGGCGGTGGAGGTGGGCGCCAAGGAGCGCGACCCCGGCGACGTGTTCCCCGTGCTGCCGCTGCTCGCGCTGCCCGTGCGCCTGCGCCCGGGGCTGGGGTCGGAAGTTTCGTGGAAGCTCGTCGTCGTGGCGGCGGATGACCCGTCGGTCGCGGAGGGGGAGATAGCGGCCGTGGCGGCGACGACGCTGCCGCGAGTCACGGAGTGGGCCGACGCGGGAGGGTTCACGGCTGTGGGCCCGGACCCATGGCGGATCCCCGAATCCCCGCAGCGCGACGACGAGGGGGACTGGGAGGAATCTGCGCGGAAGGCGCTGCGCGTGGTGCGCGAGGCGCACAGCGCGTGGAGCCTGCTCGCCGCGACGCTCCGCCGCCCCTCCCTGCAGCGGCAGCAGCGCGTGAGCGAGCGCGCCGTGGAGGGCTGGAAGGAGCGGGGCGCGCTGGACTGCAGCAGCAGCCTTCTCCAGCTCGTCGCGCGACCCGCCAGCAGCAGCGGCCTCGGCGGCAGCAGCGAGTTTGGCGGTAGCGGGGGGTTTGGCGGCGGGAGGAACGGCACGAGCGGGTGGAGAGGTGGCGGGAGCACGGGCCCGACACCAGTGGGGGGAAAAGCGGCGAGCCCGAGGGGCCGGCTGTCCGTCGCCGCTTCCGCTGGTGCTGCCGCCAAGGCGGCGGCGGGCCTCGTGCCGACTCGCGGGCTTTCGAGACGCAAGCCGGCGCGGGCGCGGGAAGCACTGCACGATGCGGAGCCGCGAGACGAAGGGCCGGACGACGGTGCCTCGCGACAACTGAGAGAGGACGGGTTAGGTGACGACGGGGCCTCGCGAGATTCGACAGAGGACGGGCTAGACGAAGGCGGTGGCGATCGCACGGAGGGCGACGCAGCCAAGGGCGACTATTTCGTGACGCTCGCGGGAGGCGACGAGGAGGAGGGGAGCGAGCGCTGGGGGGCGATGGAGTTACGGCGCGCGGAGAGTGACAGCAGCGTCGCCAGGCGCAGGGACGTGCGGCCGCTTGTTTGGCCGGGAGCCCTGCCTGTGACCGGCGCTTCCGCGCGTGCTCTCGTGTGGGGTGCCACGTGGAGCAGCCCTGGCAGCGGTGCTACGAGTGACAGCAGGAACAGTTGGGTGACTGCGGATAGCACTCGTAGCTTCGCGCGGGCTAGCAGTGGTAACGGCGGTGAGGGATTAGGGTCGCAGAACGTGGAGTACAGTAACCTCCTCGTTTCTGAGCGTACCGGCGAATGGCAACGTCTCTCGTCTGGTAGGGTTGGTTCCGCTTATGCAAGCTCTAACGGGAAAAGCGATTTGGCTGGCGAGCTGGCATTTGCAAACTGCAGTTACACTGGCGAGAGTGGCGAAAGTGACAGCCCTAACGACCTGAACCGAGCGGTGAGAAGCAAATCAGACACAAATCACCTGTGGAACAGTGGGCTGTTCGGATTCAGTTCGTCTTTTAGCAGGAAAAGTAGCACCTCCACACCCACCTCCGCCACACCCACCTCCACCACACCTACCTCTGCCACTCCCAACCCCAACAAGAGCAGCCAGGCTGCGTGGGGCGGGCTGGACGCCATCTTCCACAGCGGGCCACTGATGCGGCGCAGCCGGTCCGTGAAGGAGGGCGGTGACAAGCAGCAGCAGCACATCACCAAGGCGCACAGCCTGGGCTGGCAGGGCAAGGCTGCTGGTGGTGGTTCTGGTGGCAGTAATAAGGGCTTTGCTCCATCTCGTGACAGGGACGATACTGCTGCTGCTTACGAAAACACTGCTGTTAGCTGCTATGGCATGGTGAAGGGCCGCAGACCGGAGAGGTTGGTGGTGCATGGGGAGGGGTGGGGGGAAGAGGAGAGCCAGGAGCATTACGAGGCGGGGCATGGCGGCAGGCAGCCCTTCACCCCACCGCTGGCTCGGTCAAGAACCGACCCTCACAGCTTGGAATCAGGACAAGGCGGGTATGCCCGTGATTCAAGCAGAGGGGGGTATGACCGTGATTCAAGCAGAGGGGGGTATGACCGGGATTCAAGCAGAGGGGGGTGTGACCGTGACCGAAGTGGCTTGTCCCCCGGTGGTGCTCGTGGTGCTGCAAGCCCGATCTCTCCTTCCGAGCACCTGCCTGAGATCACTCGCCGGTGGAGCCTCTCCTCCCACATTCCTCCCCTCAAGCACCTGTGGAGCCGCAGCGGCCGGGATGTGTTCTCCTCACCCACTGGCACTGAAGCCAGTGCCCGTGGCTCCCAGGGTGGTCAGAGCGCTCACGGTGCGCATGGTTGGGGTAACTGGGGCGAGCAGCAGCAGGCGGATGTGGCGGGCGAGCTGCCTTGGCTGCACCAGGACCACGTCATGCAGCCACACGCCTCCCACGCTTCCCATGCCTCCCACGCTTCCCATGCCTCCCACGCTTCCCATGCCTCCCATGCTTCCCATGCCTCCCACGCTTCCCATGCCTCCCATGCTTCCCATGCCTCCCATGCTTCCCACGCTTCCCACGCTTCCCATGCCTCCAATGCTTCCTCGCGCTCCAGAATTGGCCGCAGCGTGTCGTACGATGACCCAGCCACGAATAGGGCAGCAGTTGTTGAAGCCATGTCACCGGATTTAAGGAAACTTGTCTTTGCCAAGAGCTTGTCGCACAAGCCCAACAGCCGAGCAGTACTACCACCACGGTGCCTCGACCGCACACAAGCTCCGAAAGTAGGGGATATGGAGGGTTTGGGGGGTCAAGAGGTGGTGATGCGCACGATGTGCAATCCCGACCGCCCAAGTCCCCTATGACTAAGTGGCCCGTTGCGTTTGCACAAGGGGATGCTGCTAGAGGCTGAAAAGTGAAGAGCATGGACAGAAGGTTGCAGTATATGAGTGTTTGCGTTTGCGTTTGTAGATGCCAGTAGATGCTTGTAGATAGGTACATAGTATTAGAAGAGCTAACTTGTAAGAGGAGCCATGAAATAACGTGAGGTTTTAGGAAGTAGAAATTGACGAGAGAGAAGAGGGTTTGACTAGAAGAGGGGGATACAAGAAGGGGGGTTTGTCAACTTATACATGTGTTGTATGTAGAAGTTATAGGCTAGCCTAGGTGTGTGCTTCTAGTGAGTACAACCCCACAGGTATATGTTCTAGGTTTCTCACACTAGTCAACTCATTCTCGTATTCTAACATGGTATCACGCTTAGGTTAGGTCCCCCGCCCACCCGCTTCCGCCAACGCCCTAGCCTACGCGCCCTAGCTAGCCCCTTAGCGCCTGGCCCCTTCGCGCCCGCTAGGCCCCCCGTCGCGCCCGCTAGGCCCCGTCGCGCCCGCTAGGCCCCATCGCGCCCTCTAGGCCCCGTCGCGCCCGCTGGGCCCGTCGCGCCCGCCCGGCCCGTAACGCACGCCCGGCCCCTGCCGCGCCCTCTCACGGCCTCCCAGCCCCTTTCGCGCCTGCTTGGCTCGTAGCCCCCGCCCGGCCTTTCGCGCCGGGCCGGCCCGTCGCGCCCGCTAGGCCCCTCCTAGCTGCCGCCCAGCCCCTCCTAGCTCCCGCACGGCCCTTCGACCGCCGGTCCGGCCCCTCCCTAGCGCCCGTCAGGCCCCAGTAGCGCTCGCCCGGCCCCTCCTAGCGCCCGCACGCCCCCCTCCTAGCGCCAGCCCGGCCCCATCAGCGTTCGCCCAGCCTCCTCCTAGCGCCGCTCGGCCCCTCCTAGCGCCCGCCCGGCCCCAGTCGCGCCTGCCCGGCCGTCCAGCGCCTGCCTGGCCCCTCCTAGCGCCCGCCCGGCCTTTAGCGCCCGCCCAGCTCCAGTGCGCCCGCCCGGCCCCCCTCCTAGCGCCCGCCCGGCCTTTAGCCCCCGCCCGGCCTCTCGCGCCAGCCCGGCCCCGTCGCACCTGCTCGGCTCCCAGCGCCAGCCCGGCCCCTTTCTACTGCCCGCCCGGCCCCTCCTCGTGCCTGCTCGACCTGTCGCGCCACCTCGGGCGCCGTGTCTTCTGCTCGCCCGCGCTGGAGCACCTCGCAGCTGTTATAATCACAATAGGCTCAGATGTGCCTATAATGAGAGATAGAGAGCACAGTCGGATTTCTGTCAGACAGCTTCAAATATTGATTACGATCTGCTCGCTGACTTAAACAGTGATTTGTAAATTGGATCTAGAGCGCGTTGCTGTCGTCTATCAGCAGCAAGTTGAATCATGAAATTCCATGAAGATTTGACGACGCTATGGCGGTTTGACTGGCAGAAGGTACAGCAGCCACTATAGTCTTAGGAGTACAAAAACTTAGGAAGAAGAATTCGAGAGGGAGATGGTTCCCAGCCTCTACATACCCCAAGAGCCGAGGTCCAGGTTGGTGGTACACCACCACAGAGTCCCCAACCACGAAGAGTCTCGAAACCAACCCTCCAAGGGGCTACACCAAGTGAAATGTAACACTACACGAAGTAGCATTACTATTTTCACTATTTAATATTTATCCGCGTCCCTTGGGCTTGAAATCTTGAGCTCTTGGTCTTGGATTTGCAAGATAAATTCTTCTTGAGTTGATGGGGGCTTGCTGCATACACCTGCGACGCGATGGACACTTCACACTCGACAAAATAAAGAAACACATGCGACACACAAACGACGACTTGACATGCGAGTTGTAAAAACTCGCAAATGTCTTGACCGACACAAACCACATTGTGATACACCATTCAAACACACACA
Source organism: Closterium sp. NIES-67 (assembly GCA_027943415.1). Classification (NCBI taxonomy): domain Eukaryota; kingdom Viridiplantae; phylum Streptophyta; class Zygnematophyceae; order Desmidiales; family Closteriaceae; genus Closterium; species Closterium sp. NIES-67. The sequence continues at coordinate 13,804 of BQMB01000299.1, read as the reverse complement.
CAAGCACTGGATAGCAATGACATAGACTCACAATTCATTCCATGCCATGCATGCACACACACAAACAAGGACGACAAGTCGAGTGCAAGCCATAGGGTTGCACCAACAGCAGCCGCCCCACTGGAGAGTGCTGCCGCCGTGTCCCCGTGCCGCTGTGCTCCTGCGGAGCTGAAGAGCTGTGCCGCTGTGTCCCTGTGCCGCTGTGTCGCTGCGGCGCTGTGCCGCTGACCCTGCACGATGGCTGACTTCGTGCTCCGACTAGACGTTGAGGGCCACGCGGTTGACTTCGCCGCCTGGCTCTCCGATCTCCACCGTTAGCTTACAGGTCAGCGCCAGGATGGGCACTCTTTGGTGGTCCATGCTGATGGCTTGTTCCCCCGCCCCCCTGCACCTGCTCCCCTCCCTACTGACCCCACCTCTGCTGAGAGTGAGGCTTTCTCTACTGCTGCGCTTGCCTGTGCGGTCTGGGACTCTCGCGATGCAGTAGCTCAGGTTGCCATCAGTCACGCCCTCCCTTTGTCTGAGCGCTCGCGCTTCGCTACGGTTGATATGGCCAAAGCTTATTTAGACGCTGTTGTTGCTCGCTATTCCACGGCTGCATCCACTTCTGCCAGACGCTTGCTCTTCCCGATGCTGTTCCCCGACCTTGCTGCCTTCCCTACTGTCCCAGACTCTGCCACTCACTTGCCTGCTCTAGAGTCTCGCTATAGCAGTGCCAGCACTGCTGCCCAGTTCACTGCGCTCCCCCCCCCATTCTGCATGACGCTCTATTTTATCGCCATGCGCCTGCCGGACCGCCTCGCTAGTGCTCACGACCGCTTCCTTAGCCCGCACCCGTGTGACCTCACCCTGACTGCCTTTGTCGACACCCTCACCGAGATCGAGACTCGCCAGCGCACTATCGCTCAGTCGAGCGGTGCGCCGGCAGTCTCTATCTTTCAAGGCTGTGCCCCCTCCCAGTGCACGATTACTGACATTTCGGCTGCGGTCGCCACTGCGACCCCTCTTACCGAGACGGCTGCTGCGGTCCACCCGCAGCAGCGCCGGCGCCGCACTGGCCGTGGCTGCCAGGGCGGTCGTGGTGGTGGAGCCGGTGGTAGTGGTAGTGGTGGTGGTGACGGTAGTCCGCCTGAGAGGACTACCACCGGTGGGCAGGAGCAGACGCAGTCGCCTCCGCAGCAGGAGCAGCCCCAGCAGCAGCCGCCGGCACAGCAGCAGCCGCCGCAGCCGTGGGCTCGTCTCCCGCCTGGTTGGCCCGGTACCTCCGAAGGTGGTGGCCGTAGTGGCGGCCCGCGCAGCTTGGCATCTACCAGCAGCTCCATTGGTGTGACCTGCCAGTACTAGCTTCAGACCGGGCCTCTCCGCGGCACTCTGTGTCGCCGCCCGCATGCGACCGCCCGCTGTTTCCGCTGCCTCGACGATCTCTTTCGTCGTCGCTTTGGCCCGGCCCCGGACCTCCCCAACTGGCACAGCCTGCTCTGCCAGGGCGTGCCGATCTTTGAGTTAGACATGGATCAGATAGGTGCTGCCTTGCATGCCTTGTATTCTGACGCTTCTAGTGTTGCTGGATCTTATTACCCTGTGTACTCTAGTTTAGGTGTTGCACCCTTGTGAAGCTTAGCCTCCCCTGCTTCGTCAGGCGTAGGACTGCCTAGTTTGCCTAGCCTAGTTTCTGCACTGGCTCCGTCCCCGGCCTTCGCTACTGCCTCGCTGTCCTTCACTCTCGACTCCGGTGCCTCTGCCTGCTTCTTCCACGACCGCTCCACGCTTACGCCGCTTGCTGCGCCTGCTGTTGTCTCTCTCGCTGACCCCTCTGCGGGTCATGTCGTCGCTCGCAGTTCCACTTCCCTTCCCTGTCCAGCCGTTCCCTCGGGCTCTCTTACAGGCCTCCACGTTCCCTCGTTCTCTAGGAACCTGGTTGGTGTCGGCTGTCTTCAGGACCTCGGCGTCACCACCACGTTCCACGGGCACGAGCGGTTCGCTGTCTGTTCTGAGGCAGTCTCAGGTTCCCCCCTTCCGACGTTCCCCTGGGACCTGGTGTCCGGTACGTTTACCCTCGACACCGCTTCCCCCCTGGTTGGTGCGTCCTCCCACGTCGCTGCAGCTTGCACGTGTCGGTCCCTCACTCACCTGTCCCTTCTGTGGCACCACCGCTTAGGTCACCCTGCTCTCCCGCGTCTGCGTCACATGTCTCAGCACGGTCTTGTCTTCAAGGTGAAGCGCCCCCCGGGAGAGCCGCCTGTCTTCAAGGCGCGCTACGTGGCTAGAGGCTTCAGCCAGCGTGAGGGGGTGGACTTCTTCCAGACCTTCGCCCCGAACCCGAAGATGAGTACTCTTCGGGCACTGCTATACATAGGAGCGCAGCGCCACTACGAGCTTCACTCCCTCAACTTATCTACTGCCTTTCTTCAGGGCAGCCTACACGAGCAGGTCTACTTGCGCCGACCACAAGGCTTTACTGGTACCTTCCCCCCTGGGACTCAGTGGCTTCTCAGGCGCCCAGTCTACGGCCTGCGCCAGGCTCCCCGCGAGTGGCTCGACACGCTGCGTGCCACGCTAGCAGACTTGCAGTTCTTTCCGTCCTCTGCTGACCCCTCGCTTTTTGTGCGTTCCGGCCGGACTCTGTTGTACATCCTTGTCTACGTAGATGACCTGGTCTTCGCTACTGCTGACAGGGACGCACTGGCCTCCGTGAAGGCCGAGCTGCTGAAAAGACACTCTTGCACTGACCTTGGAGAGCTGCGGCGCTATCTTGGCCCGCAGATCTCCAGGGACAGAGCAGCACGCACCATCACTTTGACACAGTCACACTTAGTGCGTCAAGTCCTTCAGAGGTTCGGTCTTCAGTTCTCCTCTGCACAGCCCACACCTCTACCTGTAGACCATGGGCTCTCTGCTCCCATTCCTGAGGAGCTAGTAGAGCCCAGCGCCCCCTACGCAGAGCTGGTTGGCTGCCTCATATACCTGATGACTTGCACTTGCCCAGATCTCGCATACCCTCTCAGCATCCTGGCTCGCTTTGTGGCCACCGGCAGACACCGACCACAGCACTGGTCGGCCACTAAGAGGGTTTTGCGTTATCTAGCAAGTACATCGAGCATGGGGTTAGTGCTTGGAGAACGCATGCCAGTGGTCCTTACTGGGCACACAGACGCTTCTTGGGCAGACGACGCTGAGACTCTCAGGTTGTTGCAGGGCTACTGTTTTAGCCTTGGTTCGGGTACTATCTCTTGGAGATCCACTCGCTCGTCATCTGTTGCTCAGTCCGGCTGTGAGGCTGAGATCTACGCCGGTGCCATGGCGGCACAGGAGCTCCGCTGGCTGACCTTCTTGCTCACAGACTTAGGTGAGCGGCCTAGCTCTGCCCTAGTCCTGTACGCTGACAACAGGGCCATGATTCTCCTGTGCCAGGAGCCTCGACTTGAGGGCAGAGCGAAGCATATCCAGCTGCGGTACTTCCTCCTGCGCGAGCGACAGCAGCTTTGCCAGGCCCGCGTAGTTCACTTGGCCTCCGAGGCCAACACAGCTGATATCTTTACGAAGGCGCTTGCGCCTAAAGATCATCAGCGGCACTGTGTACAGCTTGGTCTTGTTCCTGTAGCTTCCCACTTGTTAGGACCCTGATTTTGTACTCTCTACTAGATACACCTGACTGACTGGCCTTGTGGCCTTGCCTCCAGTGGCTGGACTAGTAGTGCCGCCCTGGCTTGCTTCAGTCTTGTTTGTACTCTTTTTGACTGGTCTTCGGACCCCTGCCTCCGTGGTTGGACTAGTAGTGCCACCCTGAGCTGTGTGCTTCTTGCTTAGCACCACCCCTTTTCTAGCCTAGGGGGTGTGTCAACTTATACATGTGTTGTATGTAGAAGTTATAGGCTAGCCTAGGTGTGTGCTTCTGTTATAGTCACAATAGGCTCAGATGTGCCAATAATGAGAGATAGAGAGCACAGTCGGATTTCCGTCAGACGGCTTCAAATATTGATCACGATCTGCTCGATGACTTAAATCGTGAGCTATAAATTGGATCTACAGCGCGTTGCTGTCATCTATCAGCAGCAAGTTGAATCATGAAATTCCATGAAGATTTGACGACGCTATGGCGGTTTGACTGGCAGAAGGTACAGCAGCCACTATAGTCTTAGGAGTACAAAAAAAACTTAGGAAGAAGAATTCGAGAGTGAGATGGTTCCCAGCCTCTACATACCCCAAGAGCTGAGGTCCTGATTGGTGGTACACCACCACAGAGTCCCCAACCACGAAGAGTCTCGAAACCAACCCTCCAAGGGGCTACAGCAAGTGAAATGTAACACTACACGAAGTAGCGTTACTATTTTCACTATTTAATATTTATCCGCGTCCCTTGGGCTTGAAATCTTGAGCTCTTGGTCTTGGATCTGCAAGATAAATTCTTCCTGAGTTGATGGGGGCTTGCTGCACACACCTGCGACGCGATGGACACTTCACACTCGACAAAATAGAAAAAACACATGCGACACACAAACGACGACTTGACATGCGAGTTGTGAAAACTCGCTAATGTCTTGACCGACACAAACCACATTGTGATACACCATTCAAACACACACACAAGCAATGGATAGCAATGACATAGTCTCACAATTCATTCCATGCCATGCATGCACACACATAAACAAGGACGACAAGCCGAGTGCAAGCCATAGGGTTGCACCAACAAACTCCCCCTCGGATTGTTGGCCTTATAATCTGCTCCTCTTAGTTCAGAGCCATCCCAGAAAGCTTGCAACACTTCCAATGTTGCTGCTCAACGAGCCTCTTGGTCATCATATCAGCTGGCTGCGCCGTAGTCTTCACGTAGTGCAACTCCACTTCACCCGCGGTTACCATGCTCCTCACCCAATGCCACTTCACCTTCATGTGCTTGGTAAGGCCATGAAGAAGGGGGTTCTTTGCCAATGAAATAGCACCTTGGCTATCAGACTAGAGTGGGGTAGGTCCTTGCTGCTCCTCCCCCGATTCAGCTAGCAAACGCCGCTGCCACACAACCTCTCTTATGGCACAGAAGAGTGCCATGTACTCGGACTCCACCGAGCTCAATGCTTGGTCCACTTGTTTCTTGCTCTCCCAAGCTGTTGGTCCTCCACCAACACAGCAGATGAAGCCTCCCACACTTGTCATGTCCTCTGGTTCTGATGCCCAAGATGCATTAGAGAAGGCGGTGAGAAAGAGCCTCCCGGGTTCGACTCCATCCGCACCCTTTTGATGCCTTTGTGCCGCCGCGGAGTATTGCAGACCAACAGTTGCTGTTTGGCCAAGGTACTTGGCCACCCTCTCTCCAGCTGCTACCTGCTCTTCATTAGGGCATTGGACAACCCTAGCCAGCTGCCCGGTAGCAAAGGCTGCATCCGGCCTTGTATGAACGGCCGCATACATGAGGCTGCCCACCAAGGAGTGAAAACGCCGCCTCTCCTCTTCACCAAAACTTTTCTCTGCTGGTCCCTTCACACACTTGAACCCTGAGGGAAGAGGAGTAGCCGCATGACCTTCACTCTTCCCAAAGTTTGCAGATGAACGGTTCTATGTCAAACTGTCCAAGAGCGAATTCGCCCTTGAGAAGGTCCGGTTCCTAGGACACCTGGTGAGCGCTGAAGGAGTTCACGTCGACCCCAAGAAAATCGAAGCCGTACGTACGTGGAAGACACCCGAGAACGTGAAAGAGTTGCAGCAGTTCCTAGGTTTCGCTAATTATTACAACAGGTTTGTGCCAAAGTATGCGAAACTTGCAGCACCCCTCACGAATCTGCTGAAGAAGAACACGCCCTATAAATGGGAACCGAGGCACCAAGAAGCCGTGGAGCAGCTGAAACAAGCACTCACGTCCGCACCGGTACTCATCTTGCCAGATCCCGAACGCGACTACGTAATCGAAGCTGACGCCAGCGACCAGGCAGTGGGAGCAGTCTTGATGCAAGACCAGGGGAATGGACTCCAACCAATCGCCTACCTCAGCAAGAAACTACATGGAGCAGAACTAAACTACCCGATACACGACAAAGAGGCCCTTGCCATCGTCATCGCCTTCAAAGCATGAAGATGTTATCTCGAAGGACGAAGAACAACCGTCTACACTGACCACTGCAGCCTGAAATACTTGAAGACACAACCCAACCTTTCCAGGCGGCAGGTCCGGTGGATCGAATTCCTCGAGACACACTTCCACTACGACATCGTGTACAAGCCCGGCCATAAAAACAAAGCAGACGCTCTTAGCCGGCCTGCACACGTTGCCGCCATTCAGATTGAAGGGATGAATCCACTACTCAAGGGACTCTTCACACACGGGTACGCCATCGACCCCGAAATCTCCTTGGCGGAAAAGCGACATTTGCTACAGTGGGACAATGACATCGCATACCGGAAAGGATCAACGAAAATGTGGGTACCCAATTACCCTCCTTTGCGCCAGTTACTACTCGAAGAATACCACGACCTCCTATATGCCGGACACTTCGGTAGCAACAAGACGCTCACCGGTATCGCCAAACACTACTACTGGCCCCACATGGCAGATGACGTATAGAAATTCGTCACCTCGTGTAATACATGTCAGCGGATGAAGAGCAGCAAGCAGAAAAAGGCGGGACTACTGCAGCCTCTTCCTGTCCCAGAACAGCCATGGCAAGTGGTTAGCCTGGACTTCATCACCGGGTTACCACCTACCACCAGCGGTCATGACGCAATCCTTGTCGTCATCTACAAGTTCTCCAAAATGGTACACTTCATCCCGACACACACGACGGCGCGCACCGAGGAGACAGCACAACTCTTCGTTCGTCACATCATCCCACAGCATGGCATTCCAACCACACTCATCTCCGACCGAGACCCCAAGTTCACCAGCAAGTTCTGGAAGGAACTTATGTCTCTTCTCAGAACCAAACTTGCCATGTCATCCGCTTACCATCCGCAGACAGACGGACAGACCGAGCGCCTCAACCATTGTGGACGTCTACACTCGCATGACTTGGGTGTATGTGCTGCCTAAGAAGAGTGATGTAGCTGAAACGGTGAAGACCGATTGGTTGCCGATGGTGGAGGGGCAACAAGACCGGCTTGTGAAGGCAATTCACACTGACCGTGGGGGAGAGTTCCTGAGCAAGGATTTCTCAACATGGTTGAAGAAGCAGGGCATAACGCACTCTCTTACCATGCCCTACTCTCCTGCAATGAACGGCATCGCCGAGCGTGCGAATCGGACACTCACGGAGACGGCTCGGGGACTTCTCATTGAAGCCGGTCTACCCAATTACTTTTGGCCAGATGCGGTGCGTCATGCTTGTGTGGCCAAGAACAGAGCCTTGACTCACGTGGGAGAAAACAAATGGGTGCCCTATGTGGAGTGGATTGGAAGGAAGCCGAAGGTGGATATGCTTCGGGTGTTCGGGTGCATGTGCGTGGCACTTGTGCCTAAGAAACTTTGGCACAACAAGCTTGATGCCAAGGCAACATGGGCCGTGCACCTGGGCATGGCTCAAAACAGCAAGGGATGGCTTCATGGAGAACTTACCGTACAAGGACTGGAAAGCGGAGAATCAAGCGAAGATTGGTGTGCGGCTGGGAAAGGTGAAGAGTACCAGCTTGGAGCATGTGGAGCTGCCCTTGGAGATGAGTAGCAGAAGCACAAGGGGCCTGTTATAACCACAATAGGCTTAGATGTGCCTATAATGAGAGATAGAGAGCACAGTCGGATTTCCGTCAGACGGCTTCAAATATTGATCACGATCTGGTCACTGAGTCAAAGGGTGATCTGTAAGTTGGATCTGGAGCGCGTTGCTGTCGTCTATCAGCAGCAAGTTGAATCATGAAATTCCATGAAGATTTGACGACGCTATGGCGGTTTGACTGGCAGGAGGTACAGCAGCCACTATAGTCTTAGGAGTACAAAAACTTAGGAAGAAGAATTCGAGAGGGAGATGGTTCCCAGCCTCTACATACCCCAAGAGCCGAGGTCCAGGTTGGTGGTACACCACCACAGAGTCCCCAACCACGAAGAGTCTCGAAACCAACCCTCCAAGGGGCTACAGCAAGTGAAATGTAACACTACACGAAGTAGCATTACTATTTTCACTATTTAATATTTATCCGCGTCCCTTGGGCTTGAAATCTTGAGCTCTTGGTCTTGGATTTGCAAGATAAATTCTTCTTGAGTTGATGGGGGCTTGCTGCATACACCTGCGACGCGATGGACACTTCACACTCGACAAAATAAAAGAAACACATGCGACACACAAACGACGACTTGACATGCGAGTTGTAGAAACTCGCTAATGTCTTGACCGACACAAACCACATTGTGATACACCATTCAAACACACACACAAGCACTAGATAGCAATGACATAGACTCACAATTCATTCCATGCCATGCATGCACACACACAAACAAGGACGACAAGCCGAGTGCAAGCCATAGGGTTGCACCAACAGGGCCCACCACATCCATCACCACCTCATCAAGTTGTGCCTTCGCCGTTGTCTCCGAGCTATGGAACGGGTAGCGGGTGAACTTGGCTTGCATGCATGTTGGATAGCCAAGCACCTCATTGGGCTCCCCCTTGACACGTATCCCACTGACCATCTCTTGCTTAACTATCTGCTGCAAAATGGGCAATGCCCCATGCCCCATTCGCCGATGGAAGGTCAGCCAATCACACTCTCCCGTAGCGGAAGTCGGGTTGGAGAAAGCGGCACTCGCAATCGTGCCCCACAAGCTCTCTCCTTTCTCCTTTGCCGCTGCTTCTTTGCTGATCTTAGGCTTCTCCTCCTCATTTCCACCACCTTTGGCTGCTGCACCACTCTCCTTGGGTTCACACGCCTTGCTGGTCTCTCCAAGGTTGCACTCCTTCGAGTCACTCTTGGTGTCACTTTGTTTTCCGTGATCACTGCCACCAACCGCTTCACTCTTGGTGCTGATGCTTTGCGCCACTTGCCTCCCCTTAGGCATGGGGACCACTAGGATTTGCCACATCTCATTGTAGATGTCCCTGTCCTCATGAAGGTCCCAAAGCTTCCGCTCACCAAGCCTCGCGGTATAGGATTTGGAGCCCTTGGAAGATGTGTCCATGCCGGCCTTTTGCAAACGCCGAACAGAGATCAGGTTGGCTGCTAGGTTGGGCACCCAAAGAACGTTCTTGAGGCCCACCATCTTCCCATCAGCACCCTTGAACATGGCCTTGCCCATGCCTTTCACCTCTGCTCGCTGCCCCAAAGCCGATGTAACATGCTTGACCGGCGACGGTTCGAGTTCGGTGAGCAAGTCCGCACGAGGTGTCATGCTATAAGTGGCGCCACTATCGATCACCCAAAAGTCCAGAGAGTGAAGGGTGACCTTTCCCACAGTAGCTGGCTCCTCAAAGCCTTCCACACCTCCTGCTGCAGCTGCCGCTTGCGTGGAGACAAAGTAGAATTGGCCCGGGTATCGATCTTCACTCGAGTCCTTGTCGTAGTCTCCACCTTTCATGCTTGCTGTTCACCTCCATGGCCACCACGGCCTCCACGACCTCTGCCTCTTCCTCCCTTGCTCATCTGCCCTCTTGGCCTTGAGAAGGGGTCCATCCATCAGGCAATCTGAAGCAATCTCTCCACATGTGGCCGGTCTTGTGACAAAAGTGGCATTCGCCATCAAATCGACCGTGCCCACGCCCGTAGCCATTGTTGTTGTTGTTGCTGCCATATCCTCCATTACCACGGCCTCCACTGAAGTTACTGCTGCCAAATCTTCCTCCTTGCCCTCTGCCTCTTCCACTGCCGTGCCCACGGCCCATGCTTGCAACTCCGGCACCATCGGGACCCGCCAATTCGCGTCGGCGGAAATCTACTTGTAAGATTTCCCGCTTCACATCTTCGAGTGAGAGACGGGGCAGATCTCGATTTAGGTTGATGATGAGCAAGGACCATGAGTCCGGAAGTAAGGCCAGCAGCTTGGTCTTCTTTTGAAGGTCACTGTAGTTCAGATCAGCTCCTTCGAGCCGTGTCAACAAGTCGAAGAATTTTTGCACTCCTTCCTCCACCGGTTCGCCTTCGTCAATTCGAAGTGCCGCCATTTGCCGCTCCAAAACCACAGCCACCGCCGCTGTTGCAGGAGCGTGTACACCCTTGAGAGCAGCCCATGCCTTTGGTCCCTTTGCTGGTTCACGCTGAAAAGGCTTGATGTGACGGATTTGGCTGCTCCCCAACGCTTGCCCAAGTAGAAGGTAGCCTTGTGCGCTCTTCCGCACCCACAGGCTCTTCTCCGGGTCGTTCTCGAGGCGCTTCTCCGTTCCTTCCATCACCTCCAGCAGATCATAGTGGTCAAAGATGTTCTCCATCTTGAAATACCACTCAGCAAAGTTGTCACCGTTGAACTTGTCAAGGCCAAACACTCTAGGCTCATCCCTAGAGGGTCCAAGGCTAGGTTGCACCGGAGCAACGGGTGGATCTTGGTGTTGACCTTGTGCTTGGGCGGCTTCTCTGCCTCCATCACCTCTGCCACCCCCTTCCTCAGGCCTAGGCATGGTCGAGACAGCTCCAAGGGGCTCTGATACCACTTGTTATAGTCACAATAGGCTCAGATGTGCCAATAATGAGAGATAGAGAGCACTGTCGGATTTCCGTTAGACGGCTTCAAATATTGATCACGATCTGCTCGCTGACTTAAATGGTGATCTGTAAATTGGATCCAGAGCGCGGTGCTGTCGTCTATTAGCAGCAATTTGAATCATGAAATTCCATGAAGATTTCACGACGCTATGGCGGTTTGACTGGCAGGAGGTAAAGCAGCCACTATAGTCGTAGGAGTACAAAAAAAACTTAGGGAGAAGAATTCGAGAGAGATGGTTCCCAGCCTCTACATACCCCAAGAGCTGAGGTCCTGATTTGTGGTACACCACCATAGAGTCCCCAACCACGAAGAGTCTCGAAACCAACCCTCCAAGGGGCTACAGCAAGTGAAATGTAACACTACACGAAGTAGCGTTACTATTTTCACTATTTAATATTTATCCGCGTCCCTTGGGCTTGAAATCTTGAGCTCTTGGTCTTGGATCTGCAAGATAAATTCTTCCTGAGTTGATGGGGGCTTGCTGCACACACCTGCGACGCGATGGACACTTCACACTCGACAAAATAGAAAAAACACATGCGACACACAAACAACGACTTGACATGCGAGTTGTAAAAACTCGCTAATGTCTTGACCGACACAAACCACATTGTGATACACCATTCAAACACACACACAAGCACTAGATAGCAATGACATAGACTCACAATTCATTCCATGCCATGCATGCACACACACAAACAAGGACGACAAGCCGAGTGCAAGCCATAGGGTTGCACCAACAGCTTCTAGTGAGTACAACCCCAACAGGTATATGTTCTTGGTTTCTCACACTAGTCAACTCATTCTCGTATTCTAACAGGGTTGTCCCCTCTACAGTAGGATCTAGTAACACATACCAAGCCTACAATTATATAAGGTAAATTTTTAAAGTGTTCACACTTTCAAGATTGCGTATTGTGAATGCGAAGCTGCTTGTAACGCAATCTCAGGCATCGCCGAAGTGCGCGTTTCGCCGTTCTCCAACCATATACGGTGATGGGGTTGGAGTTCATTCTTCCTCCACCCACGTTTTTTATTTTCCCCAGCTCAAGTTCAATTGAGTTCCCATCCCGCCTTTTTCGCTCCGCCACTCTGGCGAAGTTGAAAACTCTCCCTCGCGGGGAAGCACCCTCCCAGCTTCTCGCCGGTATCCTTACGCATAACCAGGCAGCCATGGCCCCTCCTAGCACCCCGACCAATCGTGCTGAACATCCGCCCGTCGACACTCTGAATATTTTGAAACCCGAGAAGAACGCCCGTGAAATGGGGGGTGATCGCGGCAACAAGCGTCGGGAAAAGGGCGACCTCGCCCCTTCTGCCCTCGACGTGTTGCTGCGCAGTGGCGAGGTCAACCAAGTTGAGCTTGGTGAGCTACGCGCCAACGAGTAGCAGGCGACGCAAGTAGCGGATGGTGCGTCACCTGCTGACGCCAGCGCGCAGAAGGCGCCGAACGGCAGGGCAGGCCCCTCGCGTCAGAACAAGTGAGGCCGCGGGGCGGCCTCGTCCAGCGCGCCAACACCCACCGCCCCTGCTTTGACCAACAAGCAAGTGGCGGCACTGCTGGCGCTGTTACAGCAAAACACACCCGCGGTTATAGCAGTTGCGACTACCATTTCTGCCTCGACTAAAATTGGAGATGGAAAAATGGAGTCGTTGCGTCACGCTCGTCCTTCCAAGACCGCCCGTGCCGAGAAGGAGCTAGCCGCTGCCACGCAAGACAATGCCAAGGAAGACAGTGACTCCAACAACAAGGCTAGTGAGGCTCATACACACACTAATTTTTTCGCACCCACCGAGCACCTCCCTCCTCTTCCTTTCTCTAACCCAACCATCCCGGCATCATCGTTCAGCAACGCTGGGGTACGCGAGCAAGCCGAGTTCCTGGAAGACCTGCGAGCATACCTGAAGCACGCGAAGCACAAGGTGCGCCACGGCGACACATCGAGCTCGCTAGAATACTTTGAAGCGGCGTACGCGCTCATCGCCAAGCGCTTCGAGCTCCTCCAAGTCGCTGACGCCTCCGACTTCAAGACGGCACGACGCTTCAAGCTCTACTAAGAGAAGAGTGTCCTCACCTCACTCCCCTTCAAGCAAGCAGTCGCAGACGTTGCGGCAATGAAACGCGCGCAAGGCCCCTGTGACCGTGGCCATCCCGTTGGAGGCCGTGGCCCTATGGGCTTTGGAGGGAAGTTTGACCCTCCACTGAGCGGCACCCAGAGGGGCTTCCGAGGCGCTTGCTTTCTCTGTGGCCAGCCGGGCCACACGGCAAACAACTGCAATGAAAATGGGAGCGGGTCACAATGGCCCGCACCCGTTGTGTGAAAAGCAAATGAGGATTTTTTTGTGGACTTCGGAGTAGGTGCCACTGCACCATGGGGTGCTTAGGGCTGCTGGCCATTCCCTCGCTGGGAATTAGAATTAAAAGGCCGTTGGCCAAACCCGATAGAGGGTATGAGTATAGGCCATGGGCCAAGCCCCAAGGGGGGAGAAAACATTTTTGACCTACCTCGGTAGTGGCACCCTTGGAGGTGCCGGTTCTTTTCGTTTCATCATCTTTTTAAAAGATAGAATCCCTGTTGGATAGTGGCCAAGGCTCGAGACTCGAAACTCATGGGCCAAGCTTTTCAATTCTTGTTGATCTCATTTCTTCAAATATTTTTGAGAACCCTCACAATGCCTTGGGACCTCACAAGGCAGCTCCGTTTTTGGAGCCTAGGAACCTATCTTGGGTGCCCATGCCATCCAAGCCAAACCTAGAAGAAGGCACGACAAAAAAAAAGGTGCGGCCACATCAAGGAACATGAAACCAAACGCTTTGTTGAGCCTACAAGGTCTAGCGCGAGGTACATAACTAGCCTTAGCTTCCATCCCTTCACATGCTCTTTGACAAGCCATTGGAGGGATTTGGCTTACTGGAACATGCGATGCTTCGCAAGAGAAAGATGGTGCAAGCGAGAAAGAGAGAGAGAAAGAGAAGGAGAGAGAGAGAGAGAGAGAGAGAGAGAGAGAGAGAGAGAGAGAGAGGAGAGAGAGAGAGAGAGAGAGAGAGAGGAGAGGGGGGGGGCGGGGGGGGGGGGGGGGGGGAGAGAAGAGAGAGAGAGAAGAGAGAGAAAGAAGAAAAAGAGAAAGAAAGAGAGAGAAAGAGAGTGAGAGCGAGACAGAGAGTAAGAGAGAGCGAGAGAAGAG
>BQMB01000298.1:600000-892500 GCA_027943415.1 Closterium sp. NIES-67 | reverse complement strand
GCGCTGGTAGTAGTAACGTGAGTAAGGTGAGCTTGAGTCCCTTTCCAACGTCTTCGGCAGCATGAATCGTTTTCACGGTTCTTGCGCAACTCAACCAGTGCGAGCACAACCACTGATGACTTGCATGACTAGGAGCTCAGAACTTGTACCTGATGCTTTGAACTATTTCTGACACAATTTATCTGACAAGAAACCTTTAGTTTTGGCGCTCCAAAAGGCAGAGGGAAACGCTATGGATAGGTTACTAGAAACTTAGCTTAGCATCAGCCCTAGCCCTAAGTTCCCTCACCTACGCCAGCGTACTTCTAAAATTTCTCAAATGTCTCCGAAAATGTCGATCCTTCCGCCACAGGCCACATGGCCCCCTCCTCTTCCTCGCATCAAAACGCGGTGCAAGGAAGCAGCAAACCTACAAGATCCAAATTCGAGAGCCGCAACAGGCTCGCCGCAACCAGGGCAGGCCTCAAAATAGCCGGGTGAAATGCCCTGATTGCCCTGATTTTTCCGGGTATTTTTCATGTTACTCTTAAAAATCCGACTTGTAATTTTTTTAAGGCTGATTCAAAAAGTGTTCGCCTTTTTTTACCCTGCTAGAACCAGGGTTGGGTGCCTCCCAGCCCTGAGGCGTCAGGGTAGAATGAAAATTACCCTGATACAGAAACTCCAAAGAGGCAAGATACGTGCCAGATTTTGTGCGAGTGATGCCCGCCACGCCACCGCCACGCCCCTCGTCAGTCCGAAGTTTGTTGCCCACCATCATCACATGCGCATGGGCACGTGTTGATGGTACCACCTCGTTGGCTTTGCGCCGCCTTACGATTGGTTAGAGTGGCAGCATTGTTTCCTCGCTGGGTGACAAGTTCGCGCGCCGACAGTGAATGCTGATGCATGCAGCAACTTCACAGGTTTTTTCCTGTGAGCTGAGCGGTCCCAAACGAGGCTCTTGACTGCACACCTTTTGTGTCTCGCAAAACGCCCTTCTTCTCCATACGTTTCTTCCAGAAACCATGCCCCCTGACTTGCAACGAGCATTCCCTCACCCAGTAGAGTTTCGAGTAGCTGGATCGTCCTTCAGCCATGGCGCTCGATGCTGCCGATCCTCCTGACCCTCCCCCACTGAATGGACTCAGCGTTCTTGGGGTTTTCCCCCTCCTCCCGCCGCGTAGAGTTGCGCCTTCCCCGCCGCGCAATCCCTCGCTCGACAAGCGTGCACCCCCTCCGCAACAGTTTCTTTTTGAGCCAACGTCCCCACCTTGCTCTTCTCATGCTGCTGAGGCGATCGACCTCAACCTGTTGCACAGCGAAGGCACTTCTGGCGAGGCACCAGAAGTTGCTGAGTCTGTCGCCACCGCTCCCGCCAAGAGGAAGGACTGCGGACCATGGACTCAGCGTCGGCTTCCTTGGGCGCCACCGCCGAAGAAGCCGGCTGCACCGCCTACTCCTCCGCCTGTTGCTCCTACTCCGCCCCAGAATCCCGCTTCTCATGTCGACGCGGAGTATGAGGTCGTGAATCGTCGCTTCGTGGACGACTGGTCACGACGCTTCCCGTGGCTCCGACTTACTCGTATGAAGAACGGCCGACCTGCCCTCAAATGTGCCCTGTGTCTCCAGTACGGTGATGCTTTCTCCAACACTTCATATGGCAGGAAAGGAGAGGGTGCGCGCGATCTCCAGGTGGGCAGCATCCGAATCCACATTGGGACACGTGCTCACAAGGCGGCTGTCAAGGCGCAGCAAGAACGGGAGAAAGAGACGGATCAGCAGAAGACGCTAGACCGATGGGCGGTGACAGATGCATCGACGAAACATCTCATCCGGTGCTTCCATATCGCCCTTTTTGTCTGTAAGGCCGACGCGCCCATCACGATGTACGTGGCGCTTTGCTACTTCCTCGTGTCCGAGGGCTTACCCGATCTCCCGCAGGGTCGGGCGTATGGGACCTACTACACGGAGTGAGTTTTGATATCCGAATCCCTCTTCTCCCGTCAATGCATTGCATGTCGCCGCAGACATCGAACGTTGCCGTAATTTCCTTGTATGTGTCCACTTGCTCTCCAACTTTCTTACCAGTAGCCTATCCATTCCCATCTCCCCCTACCAGTTATGGCTTCAAGCAAGGGACCAAGGCGATTTCCGAGTACCTGAAGGACGAGCAGCTCCACCACATCCTGAGCTCCCCGTTTGTCGGCATCGCCATCGATGAAAGCACGGACCGCGTGCACGGGAAGCATCTAATTCTGTATGCTACGTTCTTTCGTGGCAACTCGGTAGTCACAGAGTTTGTCACTCTGCTAACTGTCGAGCGGACCGATGCGGCGTCTCTGACGGCGGTTCTTCTACAGTACCTGCAGTACATCGGTCTCGACCTCCAGAAGATCGTCGGGATGGCTACCGATGGAGCATCGGTAATGACCGGTGTGCAACAGGGAGTGGTAACCCGCCTAAAGAGGCGGATTGAGCACCTGATGGCTGTTCACTGCATCGCCCATAGGTGGGGTGTTTTACTCGCTACCCTCATGTTTTCAGTAGAACGCTCCAAATCATTGCATCTGTTCTAGTGTTGTACTCGTTGACCGTATGCTTTTCCTCTGCTTGTCGGACTCATTGCTTTTTTGTGTTTAATCCACTCCTCCCGCCAGAGAGGCACTTGCGGCGAAGGATGCTGCCGCTGCTGTGGCCGAGCTACAGATCATCGACATGCTCATCCGTGCTTTCGCCGAGCTCGTCGGTCGCTCCAACAATCAGCACCTCAGCTTCATAAACTTCCAGCTGGTGTTTTGCAACACCAATCTAGAGATGCAAGGGATCCACGCCGTACGTTGGTTGTCGCGCGGAGAGGCGGTGATCCGCTTCGTCGAAGTGCTGCCGGCGGCCATCGTCTTGCTGCGTGATCACCCCAGCGGTCTTTTCGAGATTGTGACGTCGTTCAAGGTGCAGTTCATGCTGCACTACCTCGCCGACATACTGGAGGAGCTGAATCACCTTAACACCCGCTTCCAGCAGCGCCAGGTATGACACTCCTCTCATCGTTGAATGTCGTCAGTACCATGTGCTTGCATCTAGGCACTTAGTCATACTTTGCACGTTTATTTTGCATGTCGTTCATGGTGCCCTGTTTGCTTTGAAATTATCTCTGTGTTTTCGTTGCAGGTGGATCTCACAATCGTGGCCTCAGTGGTGGACAACACGTGCAACCGCATCACCGACCGCTACATCAAGTGCGGCGGTGGTCTCTTCTTCGGGAACGGCAGCGAGAGGCTTGGGAAATTCCTGGAGCGTCACGGGAGGCCCGACCAGCGCCGCGTGCGCGTTCAAGGCGTTGACTCGGAGGGGAATGCTCAGGCGTTCGAGTATGTGCTGCATGAGCGGATGGTGGAGGGGCACAACACCAAGAGCGACCTAGACTCCTGCGCCCAAGTCTGCCGGAAGCATGCAATCGATGTCGTCACCAACGTCCGTGCCCGCCTGAAGGACCTGGCTAACATGGAAGGATGCAAGCTCTTCAAAGCCAAGACCTACCCACGAGACGACGAGTTGCGCCTAGCGAGATGCAAGCAGTGGCTGAAGCAGTCCCACAACCTCTTCGATGGAAAGCTCCCAGGTGAGACAGATTTGTTCTCGATGATGCTGCCTGTCATCGATGCTTGCGTGTCCGTTCTTAGGCTGCAGTCCCCGCAATCCATTTGCAGCAACATTCGTTGCACATCTCCCCTCAAAGGCTTACTGTTTCCTATCCTTTGAATCCCAACCCCACCATCCTGTAGGCTTCGACTACAACAAGGCCGTCACGGAGCTGTGGGTGTTTACTGCTACCATGGTGTCGCAGTACAAAGATGACGAGTTTCAACAGGGGCTCACCTTGACTCTGGACAACAATGAGTGGCAGCGGAGCTACCCCAACATCCTCAAGCTGTGGCAGGCACTGGCGGTGCTCCCTCTCAGCACAGTGGAGTGCGAACGTGGTTTCTCGAAGCAAAATCTGATCAAGTCATGGAGTCGTGGGTGCCTTGGCGATGACAGCCTGGGCGACTTGATGCGGTGCTCGCTCCTGTGCTACCAGATTGACTGGTTTGATGTGGTAGCTGTTTTCCGAGGTGAGAAGCGGCGGCGGCCTCTGCGCGACTTGTGTTCTGCCAACCCAACTCCAGCTGCGGCTTCTGCAGATGCAGGCACCATAAGGACTGACCCTGACCCTGACCCAGTTCCACTAGAGGATCCTAGTGTGCTGTAGGTCGTGTGGTTGTGATTTTCCTTGCCTACGTTCCTAGTTCATGCTAATTATTTCCATATGTTAATTATTGACATGCAGTGTAGCTAGGAATATAGTGCATTTCATAACGTGAAACTGGGTTCTGCTTTTTTTACCCTGAGCACCCAGAGTGCCGAATGTTCTACCCTGCTGAATCAGACTTGAGAAAAATTGTACTCTGACCGGCAGGGTAATTTTTTTTTGGCACTCTGATTCCTAAGAGTGGCCTAAAACCAATTTTGAGGCCTGAACCAGGGCCAAAAGAGAGGTCACGGCCACCGGATTCGAAGTCACCGGCGAATTCCATTCAGAGGCGCGTTGGGGACTATTCCGGCGGTCGGTCAACTATAGACGTGTCTAACGGACGCTCCAATGGCGCTCCTCCAGCAGCAGTAGATGATTTCCACATCACGAAAATGTGCGGCGCTGAAAGTTGCGGGGGGGAAGCTTTTCTGTGGAAATAAAGCAACTTTAGCCTGGTCCATGAAAGTTGTTTATATGTTGTCAATTAAAGTTTCCTTACGGCTCCCAGGGCATGGCTGCGGCAAAGTTGCGCCACGCAATCTGGAAAGCTGCGAGATGTGTGCGGGGAAGCTACGATCAGGTGGATACACGAAGTACTTCACACAAACCTTAATGCTGTTTCCAAGCAGCTCTCATGGTACATGCGGGAGGTACTAAATGTCTACTAAATATATGCTGCCACGTTGCAGAAAAGCAGCCACAGGAGTTATGCCAAAGCTACGGAACAGGCGCTAAAAAGAGATCAAGAAGCTGAAGTTAAGAATACTACTAGCAACATGGGTGTTACAATCAAGTCACCAAAAAGCCAACAACACGCGGCCCCACACTATCCGTCCCACGCCGCCCGGGGCTGTCTCATGCCATCCTGCCCGTGCCTAAACAACCCTCCTAGTGCGCAAGGGATGCCACTGCAGCAGAAATCGTGGCAGTCCACGATTTCTGGAAGCACCCAGGTCCATCACGAGGGTCCTCAGGGTGCGGTCAGCCGTGCTCGGCTTAGGGAGCCTCCGGCGCCACCGGCTTCAGCTCCTCGAGTCCGGAAGCACTCAGGCAGAGGCCATGGCTGCCCCACTTCCAGCAGCCCTCGGCATGGTCGAAGGTGGGGTTGTGGGTGCCAATCGCATCCACAATTGCCTCCTTGGCCAGCTGATGCAGCTGGGTCATTGCAGCCACGTTTGTTGCAGGCAGAGTTGGAGAGCGAGGGCTTCCCCCAGTTCCAGTTCTTGATCGACTCACCAATCGTGCAGATTGGGAGGGGGAGAGGGCGTGGGGGGGGCGGGCTTGTCAAGCGCATGAGTGCCGCCCAAAATGGTCAGACGGGGATTGAATGGACAAGGAAATGCACGCAAAACGCCGGGTCTCGATGTCTCACCACGTGCTCCACCCACGCGAGGTGGTAGACCTTCACGCGAAGGGGGGTGGAGACGTCAAGAGTGAAGGCCCCCCTGCATGCCGCCGCAACGGCGGACGTGCCATAGGGGAGGCCCTCCCTGTCGCGGGACCACCTGCCAAGGCCAGGGCTCTCTGCAATCAGCCAGGTCAGTACAAGGAGTGGGATGAATGGGAGGGTGGAGAGGAAGGTGTGGTCATAGGGTTTAGGAATCGGCCCATTTGCAGGATTTGGGCCAAGCGAATAGGCAAGACAGGCAATAACTCCAAACCCAAAACAAGGCCTAGCACAAAACTATGGCAAGGACCATGGCCTGGCACACATACTTGGGCTCATGACGGGGTGCTCACCCACGGGGCCGACGTCGGCCTGCTGCTCGTCCCGGGCAGCCCACGGCTTCCTTGCGTCGGCCTCCGTCATGAAGAGCCCGAGCGTCAGCAGGATGCACCCGCGAATGTTTGCAGCGGCCGCGGACTTCCAATCGCTCAGCGTTTTGTTCAGGTCTGACATGCACTGCCTGTCGGCACGCAGAGCAACCCGCGCATACACGGCCGGGATACGGTCCGCGGACGCACACGTCGCATCGACCTTCAGGTCACGGCCTGGGTAGAGTGTCATTACGTTGTCATGAACATGGTAGAAGAGGTGCTTGCGACTCAACACGCATATCTCCTAAGAGTGGGGGTTAAGGGTTGGAAAGGTCAGTGCATGACTCCAGCAGCAATCTATCGCCAGGCAGGGACTTGTGCGCATGGGCAGCAGCAGAGAGAGCGCCACCCATGGCAACACGAGGCCATGGGTGATATGACGCATGGGCAGCAGCAGATAGAGCGCCACCCATGGCAACACGAGGCCATGGGTGACATGACGCATGGGCAGCAGCAGATAGAGCGCCACCCATGGCAACACGAGGCCATGGGTGACATGACGCATGGGCAGCAGCAGATAGAGCGCCACCCATGGCAACACGAGGCCATGGGTGACATGACGCATGGGCAGCAGCAGAGAGAGCGCCACCCATGGCAACACGAGGCCCTGGGTGACACGACGCATGGGCAGCAGCAGAGAGAGCGCCACCCATGGCAACACGAGGCCATGGGTGACATGACGCATGGGCAGCAGCAGAGAGAGCGCCACCCATGGCAACACGAGGCCATGGGTGACATGACGCATGGGCAGCAGCAGAGAGAGCGCCACCCATGGCAACACGAGGCCATGGGTGACATGACGCATGGGCAACAGCAGATAGAGCGCCACCCATGGCAACACGAGGCCCTGGGTGACATGACGCATGGGCAGCAGCAGAGAGAGCGCCACCCATGGCAGTTGACAAATAGAGATCGGTAGTATACAAAAAGAAAGTGCCCACTCTCATGACGGAGTAACTTAGGGTTAAAGGGTGACCTCGACAGATAAAAAATCAAACAGGGTGGTTTCCAACTTTGTGGGGTTTGCAAAATGGATTTGCTGCGACCCTCGCAGCACCCAGAAAGCCAGGTTACTCCTCGCTGACCTCGCCAACCCCATGATCTATTGGTCGATGCACCTCTAACGAGATCGTGCCCTCAGCCGTCCGATCTGGCACGAAACGCAAACCATCGAGTGGGTGTGCGCCATGCCAGGCTCGTCAAACTCGCCCCATCTGCTAACGCATCAATGCACACTCGTCCTGTGGCATACCCCACCTTTCCCTATTTCAGCGAGCCTGTGACATACAGTGCCTTGAAATAAAAAACCCCCAACATTCCCGTCGCTACTTAGTTACATAGGGTATGACAAACTCTCCTCCTCCTTCCTGCCCCCTGAAAACGGGTCCTATCGCTATCCTTGTCGACAACTCTCAGGACGCGAGCGAGGAATGGGCGCCACTTGATCTTGAAGACAACCCGACAGCGGACGTCGACCCGCAATCCGAACGCGTGCCCTCCCCTCCTCGCAAACGGAGTGCCCGAGAATTACGAAAGCTTTTACAAACATACCCGAAAAACACGGCGAAAACGTCACCCACTCTTCGACGGGAAATAATTATGTCTACGCCCAGAGAAGGGGAGGACCGGCTAATCCCAGCCGTCCATTGGACAGGACCTGACGGCATTGGAGACGCCCGCGCAATTAATCTCCGCGTCGTCCGCTCGCCATCAGCATCCTTACGCCCCCTTCCCCGATAGGGTCTGCTCCCCTATCGAAAACCTAATGGGCAGGAACGTAGCTCTGATACCGTAATCCCACGGATATAGGCGCATAGGGGCTTAAGGAAATACCTATCAAAAGTGGCATGGGCATGTAATCGAATAAAATTTATAAAAGCCCAGGGCTTATGAAAGGAATTTTATGGAAAAAAATATTTGAGCATGTGAAAATGTAGTTGTCGAATTTTGCGTTCTAGCGCGTGTCTTTCCAAAGGGCGGCATGTTGACAAATCGCGATAAGTTGGCTGACAAAGCTTCCGCCACCAGATCCACTCAGGAATGACTGAAATCGCGAGCCAATCAGAGTCAACATAGTGAGCGAGACTCGCGCTTCTGGTTCGGGAGGCGCTCGGGAGGGGCACGGCAGAAACTCCGATATATAAATCCCCTGTTTAACATACCGTAAGTTTATACAAAAAAAAGTGATGCGCCTATAGGAAATACATTTTCAAAAATGTGGGTGCGCTTATAATGAAATAACGGATATAAGCGCACTTGCACTCCATAAGCGCAATGGGCCAAATAAAGGGATGCGCCTATATCCGGGGGATTACGGTGTTAGAAGGCTAGCTTAGCTAGGAAGCTAAGAAAGGCATGAGGTTTAGCTAGGAGGAGCCATAGAGTGGCGTGAGGTTTAGGAAGGAGAAAAGTTGAGGAGAGAAAAGAGGGTTGGAATAGAAAGCGAGAGGCATACAAGGAGGGGATTGTACCCTCTACAGCTAAGTTCGGTAACCTACCAAGCCTAACAATTATATAACTCAATATATAATTTAACACACCCCCTAGGCTTGGTATTCACAAGCCCACACACACCCCCACACCCCCCTAACCTAGCACCCCCATTCCAGCCACAATGACAGTGACACTAGCTCGGTCGACCCCTCGGCACATGAGGCGGCGACGTCGACCGTAGGGGCTGCGGCGGCGACGGCGGCGGCAGTGTCGACAGCGGCGGCGGCGGCGGCGTGCGGCTGCGTGGCCCCGACGCAAGCGGCGACAGCGGCGACGGCGGCAGCGCCCGCACCTCTCGGTGACGTGGCCAGGCCTCGCGACGGTGGGACGGCCGGCGGGAGTCAGCCGTTGTCTGCGGAAAGGAAGAGGACACAGGGGAAGGAGGGGGGGGGGGAGGGGCGCCACAGGCTGGCATGCGGGCGGCCGGTCTAGCGGCGCCACAGGCGTCGCGCGGCCGGCTGCAGCCCGACGACGCCGTCACAGAGCGGCGTCGACGCCGCAGCGGGACGTCGACGCTGCGACGGCAGCACGACGGCCCGACACCACGGCAGCGCGTCGAGACGGTCGCAGCACGACGCGGCCAGCGGCATCACGACGCCGCCACTGCAGCAAAACGCGGCCGCCATGGCCGCGCGAGCGAACGAGGGTGAGGAGTACGCGGCGGAAGCATGAGGAGGCGGTCCAGCAGGGAGGACCTCCTGCTCTGATAGCATGTTAGAAGGCTAGCTTAGCTAGGAAGCTAGGAAAGGCATGAGGTTTAGGTAGGAGGAGCCATGGAGTGGCATGAGGTTTAGGAAGGAGAAAAGTTGAGGAGAGAGGGTTGGAATAGAAAGAGAGAGGCATACAAGGAGGGGATTGTACCCTCTACAGTAAAGTTCGGTAACCTACCAAGCCTAACAATTATATTACTCAATATATAATTTAACATACGATACTAGTTGTTATGAATTATAACTCAGAGTACAGCGTAGAATACTATAGGGGAACGTGATTGCGGAATTCTACATAATGTTGATAGAAATGAGGCCTAGGCAATATATAGGGCAATTGACCGGGGTTGAATATCGAGGGTTGGACCAGTCAAGGGCTCGATAGTCCCGAGGGTGACGGGGTCAAAATGGGTTCGGGGCGACTCGGGATGAGGTTGGGTCCGACGAGGTCGACGGGGGCTGGTTTGGCGCGAGAACCAAGGGCCGAGCCTGCGGACCCGAGAGGTTCGCGTGTACTCGCTGTGGCGAGCCCCAGTAAGGAATCAGAATTCCTCACAGGGGAGGGGGATGCTGATCAGCGTACCCTAAAACGAATCTTATGCCCTGTTCATGGCCGTACATATTGAAATAAACACATGCGGTTGTCATAAAAGCGAAAATATTAACATTTCCCCAAAACTCTTCTGCCAATGGGCAGATGTGTGTGCAAGGCCAAATGGTCCAGTGTGCCATGTATTCAGAGCAACTGGGAGAAGACTTCGGAGCATTTGGATGAGGTCTTCACTGCAGGTGGGTGAAGCATTCATTGCAGGTGGGTGAAGTGGAACTCCACCTGTAGGCGGCGGAGAATGGCTTCAGGCGAGGCCAGCAGCCCCTTGCTCGCCTCGCTCTCCACCTCCGCCAGGGGCACAGCGGCCAGGAACGCCTTGAGGTACTCCCGGCACGCCTCTGCTCCCCACACCCTGCGCGCTGTTGCCAGTGTTGCTGCCTCACCCTCCCCGGCACAGGGAGGGGAGGGAGATGTGGGAGGAGAGGCAGAGGTGGAGGCAGTGGTGGTGGTGGAGGAGGGAGAAGAGCCAGCAGTGCACAGCGAAGTATGGGTGGGCTGCCTATTGCTCGCCCACCCATCAAGAATTGTGGTGCTGGCACACGTCTCGCCTCTGGGTGTCTGTGATGGACTGTTGCAGCGTGGCGGCGGGCATGCTGACTCAGCTGCATGCAGTGCTGTAAGTGGCGTTGATTCAGCTGCAGTGGATGCTGACTCTTTGTTAAATGGCAGGGGGCAGTTGTCTGTCAACTGACTAATTACGTGTTGCGGAACGGTAGTGGAGGCACCAGGAGAGCAGTCACTATTGGCAGGGAGTGATTCGGTGCCTTGTCTCGGCTGACTTCCTGTTGCCATGGCCTCTGTAACCACTGCCACATGCACTCCATGTGCTGCTGCCCCTTCGTCTCCCCTTCTGCCCACCCCCTCTGCCGCACCTGCTGCACCACTCCCACCACACTCCACAACACGCCGCTCTCCCTCTGCTCCACAGTCCACCTCACTGCCCCTTTTTGCCTTCCCACTGCTCTTGCTTACCTTCATCCCCCATCGCCTCCCTGCCTCTGACTTGCCACCCTTAACCCCCGTGCCACCTGCCCTATCCTCGGCCTTGACTGCCTGCTCTGCCTCGCCTGCCTTGTCCGCCTTGTCTGCCTTATCTACCTTGTCCGCCTTGCTGCCATGCTTGCTGCCAGCACCGTCTGCACGCAGCCCTCTTTCCTGCTCATCACCACCCTTGCCTTGAGCAGTCTCTTCTCCTCCTGTACTCCCTGCTGCTGCGCCTTCCCCTGCTGTGCCCTCCTGTGCTGCTAGCCCCGGCTGTGCGCGGCCCACGTCCACCCAGGTGGAGGCGTCGAAGCGCAGCATGAAGGCCTGCGAGCACCCCTCGTGCAGCCGCTCCCCCAGCGTGTCGATCACCACGCACTCCACCTCCTCCCCGCCCACCACCTCGCCCTCCATGCCCAAACTGCTTCTGCTGCCCTCCCCTGTACCGCCCTTGCCTCTGCTTTCCCCGTGCTTCTCCCCCACATGTACATTTGTTGCTACCTGCTCTGCACCACCCCCCCCCTGCTGCCGCTGCTGCGGGTGGGGGTGGCGCAGGAGCAGCAGGAAGAAGTGGTCGTTCCACGCCACAATGTACACCCCCTCGCCGGCGCGCACCACGGCGTCCCAGATGTCATCGAACGACAGCAGGCCCTCCAGGAGACTCAGCTGCTGCAGAGCCTTCCCCTGTGAACTCTCTGTCGGCTCCACACTGCCAGCAACCTGCTCTGTTGTTCCCCCCAACATCCCCTTGCCGTCTTTTCCTTTCCCTCCTGGGCCGTGCGTCCTGCACTTGCACTCCTCCGCTACTTCCCCATCCTTTTCCCCACCCGTCTCCTCAGTGCCCGCATCGTTCCCCTCCACCGTCCGCCTTCCTGCTCCTTCCCTGCACACATCCGCTGCATCAGCCTCTGCCCCTCCGCCGCTCTCCCTTTCAGCCTCCTCCTCCTGCTTGGCCCGCCTCGCTGCCAGGCTGGGCGGGTGGAAGAAGCCGACGAACGACCGGCTCGGCACCACACGCAGTGGCAGACGCTGCACAGGTGCGGTCACAGCAGCGCTGCTGCTGCTGCTGCTGCTGCTTGCACCATGCGTGCCATCAAGCCCCTTGCTTTCTCCACTAACCGTGTCCTGTCCACTGCCCTTGGCCTCTGCACTCACTGTCTCCCCCCCACAAGCTGCCTCGTCATCTGCCGGCACGCCCCCCTCGGTGTGCTGCACGGCGTCCAGCACGGTCTCGAGGTCGAAGTGCCCGTCGGGGAAGCGCTGGTGGAAGTCCCTGAGCCCCCTGAGGCGCCGCCAGTCCGCGGACCCGGCGCGGATGAGCTCGTCCAGCTCCGCCTGCCCCGGCAGCACCCCCACCCCGTGCGCGTGCACCCACGCCGCTATGTGCGCCACCAGCAGCGCGCACGCGCCCTCGCCCGCAGCGCTCGCGTGGCACTGGTCCACGGACGCCAGGAACACCTCCGCGCACAGCCGTGCGCCGCCGTCGCGACTGTCCACCTGGCGGCGCTCCCAGTGGCCCACGCGGAACTCGTCCCCAAACAGCTCCCGCACACTCGACGCCGAAGGAGACACCGGCTCCTCCTGCGACTCACTCGCTGCCTTCTGTTCCTCTGAAGGCTGCTTATAAAGGGGATGCTCCTGCTCCGCCTCGAGAGCCTTGCGCCTGTCCCAGTCGATCTCGTCCCCCCCCTCCTCCCCGTACGCCTTGTGCAGCAGCGGCTCGCCCCGCTCCTGCAGGGACAGTGTGCGGAAGAAGAGCAGCGGCCGCCGCAGGAACGCTCCCACGCCTGCATTGCCTGGGCCCACGCCCGAGGTGGCGGGGAGGGGCTTGGCCGGCAGGAAGGGAGGCAGAAGGAAGGACTTGGGCGCAGGAGGGGCGTCGGCAGGGAGGGGGTCCAATGGGGAGACGGGTGACGAGGAGTCCTTGGTGCCCGCGGGCGCGGGAGGAGGCTGAACGCTTTGGCTGGAGCCAGGGCAAGCGGTAGCAGGTGCGGGGTCGGGTGTTGCTTCTGGTGCTTCCATTGAGAGCTCTGGTGCTGGCAGCTCTGCTGCAGCTGCTGGTAGCGACGCAGGTTCGGCAGTGGCAGCAGGTGCAGGGGATGGTCGGGGGGTTGAGGTGAAGAAGAGGAAGGGAGAGCCGAAGCTGAAGAGGCGAGCTGCTGAGGGGGACTTGAGTGGAGGCAGCACTTGCTGCTCCTCCACTGCGCCACTCCTCGCACCCTCGCCACCTGCTGCTGCCTCGCCATCACCCGCCTCTCTGCCTCTCTCCATCCCTGACCCCTCCCCTCCCTGCGCTGACTCAGCTGCCTGCACGCTGCTCTGGTCGGCAGGCAGTGGCCAGCTGTCAGCGAGCGATGGCAGCGCGTGGGGCAGCAGGTGCAGCATGCGCATGCGTGTGTGCACGTGGCCGCCCAGGTTCACCTCTGCCAGGGGCCCGTAGCACAACGCCTCAGCTGCAATCATCTCCTCCTCCCCTTCCTCACACTCCTCCTCCGCCTCTCCCTCCACCCTTCTCGACTCCCTCCCTGCCGTCTCCCACAATCCCATATCCTGCGCCCTTGCGTCCTCACCTCTGCGGCCAGGCTCAGCTGCAGGCCATTCACCTGCTATCGTGCCATTCCCTTCAGCTGAAAAGTCTTTCTCGCCCTCCTTGCTCCCCTCCCCCTGCCCTTCCTCCCCCCCCTCCCCTCGCCCCAGCAGCTGCTTCCTGCTTGGCCTGCCCTGCGCGCGCCCTGCCCCGTCCACAGACACTGACCTCCGCCACACCCCTCCCCGCAGCACATCCAGCAACCCCACGCCCGCGCCCGCGCCCACGCCCGTGCCCCCGCTGCCAGACACCGTCGTGCTGTCTGCCACGGAATCGCCCCCTCCCATCAGCGACGCCATGGCAGAGATATTCGGTTCCCCCTGCTCCATTGCACTGCCCATGTGTCCCGGGGCGCTCCCTCTAAGCTCCACCTCCTGCTGCCCTCCATGGCCATCACGCGCCCTGCCTTCCATCCCGCCCATGTGCCGCCGCTCCATGCTGCTCCCCTGCCATCCCGCCCACCCCTGCACGCCATACCCATTCTCCACATTCTCCCCCTCCTCGTCGCCCCCCCCTCCCTCCACCTGCTCCCAATCCAAAGCACTCTCCCCCCCGTCCATGCAATCTGCCCCCTCGCCCTGCCCACCGCCATTGCTGTGCTCCGCATCACCACTGTCCGCTGCACTGTGCCCGTCGCCCTCCCCAGCCGTGCCTGCCACGTCCATGGGCACGGCGGCGCTCTTGCTCTCCCGGCTCCTGCGCTGCCACCCCCACAGCCCCAGGTGCAGCCCGCCACCCCCACCCTCTCTGCTTCCCACTGCCACCACTGGTGGGCCGCCCACAGATGGCAGCGCTGCCTCTGCCGCAGGCGCTGACGCCGAGGGCGGTGCTGCCAGTGGAGCAGCTGCTGCGGATGGTGGGATGGGCGCTGCCTGTGGCAGCTCAGTGCACTCCACTGTCACCTGCCCCGACAGAGAGAAAACGCCGGACGACACAAGCTACTCAGTGCGCTGATGAGCTCGCACATGGGATTTATAGCCACAAGCACACACAGCAGCAGCGAAAATGGCAATGCTAGTGCAGACCGTTGACGCGAAATGTATGAGGAAATGACGGAGCAAGGCGCTGCGCACTGAGCAGAGTAACACAGAGAGGGAGAGGCCGCGGCTCAACCTGCAGCAGGCCGACGGGAGGCGAGTCGGTGGGGGCGAAGAGCACGAGGAGGTGGTGGGTGAGGGGCCGGCCGTGGAGGGGCGCGGCCAGCGGCGCCAGGTCCAGCACCACCGACGCCACCTGCTGGGGGCGGTCCCTGGGCCGGCTGGAGTCGTGCTGCAGGCAGGGCAGCCCACAAAGACACGCATGCACATTGGTAATTTGAAGCTTTCAGTAGCAGTGGGTGTGAGCCAAGTCCCAGTGGAGGTGAGGCTGGCACCTAGGAGCAGCGCACTTTGACTGTGTGGAGCAGGTCTCACCTTGTGCACGAGCAGCATGACCTCCCACGGCTGGAAGAGGCAGCCCTTGCTGCACGGCTCCCCCTGACCTCTGCTGGCGCGCAGGGCGGCGGGGCAGGGCAGCAGGTGGCAGTCGTGCGCGAAGCCCTCCTCCCACCGCACCATGCCGTACGGCCCGCGCGGGGGCTGCGCGCTGCTGCACCCGCGCTTCACGGCGCGTCCGAACATGGACCCCATCAGCCCCGCGCGCACGCCCTTCCACCGCACCTCCACCGCCAGCAGCGTGCCTGCCCCCCCCTCCGCGACCCCCTCACCCTCCCCCGCCACTGACTCCGGCTCAGCTGCAGCAGCAGGCACACCGCCGGCAAGACCCGAACTGTGTGCATCAGCGGCAGGCGCTCCTCCCAATGTGTCAAGGGACGCTGCCTCCGACACCAGCGCTGCCACTGCTGCTGATGCGGCTGCTTCGGGCGCCGCTGCTGCAGCTGGCGCGGTCTGTTGAGTCGCTGATTGCACCGCCCTGTCAGCAGCTCCATCAGGGGCGTCTGTAGCGGCAGGCGGATCACAAGGCAGCAGCATGGACAGAGCGGAGTAAGCAACTCTCTGGCCGCTCCACTGGCGGCAATTCGGTGCGGAATTCGGCCCAAGGGACTCATCTCGAAGCGTGGCGTCGCGGCACACTGACTCTCCGTCGCCATGGCTGGCGGGGGTTTCGCTCAATGGGATTCCGCCTAGCCCTGGAATTCGCTCAGTGGAGGAACCCTCCGCGCGCTCATCTGCGCGCTCGGATCTCCCGCCAGCATCGAGCTGCGCCGACTCCGTCAGGGCGGCAAGGCCCGAGAGCACAGGTGGCGGGAGGGCGGCGGGGGATGCGAAGCCGAAGGCGTGGTTCACGGTGAGCGAGATGGCCACGGAGCGAGGGCCCAATGCGACAGGCAGGCCTTGCTGCTGCTGCTGCTGCTGCTGGGCTTGCTGGCCGTCCGGCGTGTCCGAGTCCATGAGCACGTCGGCCGGACTTTGCCCCCCCTCCTGTGGCGGGGGAAGGTCGTCCCTCTCGCCGTCCTCGAGCTCGAGCCCGCGCACCCACGGGTGCAGCTGCGGCAGAGACGCGGAGCGGTGGCTCAGCAGCACCATTGCCGGTGAACTGAGGGACACGCGGATTGGCGACAATGAGGACGTATACGAAAGCCGAGCAACCACTACAAATACCTCACGACAATCTACGACGTCTTAGCACGATCTGCCACGATGCTCAACATTGCCGACGTCGCTCCCCTATCGAGTTCTCGAATTTTATGTCGAGTAAGTCTCGTTACATGGCGGCAGAGTCGGCGAGACGCACGGCTGAAGCCCGCTCTGTCGGCCATCAATCCGCCAATCAGCCAAGGCTCATCTGCTACGGCCACCTCACGAGCACATGTGCGTGCTGGATTCCTCCTCTGCATTGCGTCTTTGTTCACTGGAAGGAGCTGGGCTGGCGTGGGTGGGTGGATCGGTTGGTTGGTTGGTTGTCCCCTCCCCAGGCTGCCAGCCAGGGGGAGGGGACTGACATTGTGTGAATCGTGATGCGTGATTCGTGGTGCGAACGATCTGCGACTTCACCGAACCTCGCAACATAGATTGAATGCGACTGCCTGCGAGCCGATCTTCCCAAGGTGTAGCGAAAATTCAGGACGCGCTCCCCCTCTTCCCAAGGCCCTCCCGCTCGCCAGATCCATTGGTTGAATCTCGTTTGAACCGCTATGTAGACTCAGCAAAGGACACCCAACCTAACCATACTTCACCGGTTCGATTCTCGAGTGGCTCGATTGAGGCCTGATGGTTATTAGGATATGGTGCTCAGAATGTAGACTGCACACACTCTTTACTTCAGTGTTCGTGTTACATACCTACTAAAACAAACTATTAGTTGAGTGAATGCAAGGGTTGTGCTCAGTTGCCGAAGAGGAGCAGAGCGCTACAATACCTTCAGACTCTGCACCTGGACCTGGACAGCATGCAATCAGGCACCATAACTGCCCCCCATCACCCTAAACCCTAATGGGGCCATATTGCCATTATGGTGTGGTGCGAACACCCCAAAACGCTGCATCCATATTTGCAAAGCAAGTGTTGGTCATGGTGCAAGGTGCAGACTGCAGCTTGTACCACTCCCGTGACTCCTTTCCTCCTGTCCTGTACCCATCCACACACCATGATGTCATCCAAAGTACACTGGCATGTCTTGTCACCAAACACCAGTAGGTCAGAACGCGCTAAGTATATGGAGTCAAATCATCAACCAAGCGCCAGTGCTATCCCCACAGGGCTCTCTCATCAGCATGCTGCACCATCACCGCATGACCGTGTCAACTTCCGTGTGCACATGCCGCCCTGCAATCAGCTGTTGGGCCGCCACGCTGACATGGCAAGCAGTGGTTGGTCCTTCCAGTTGAGCGTAAGGCTGTTGGGCTGCTCTGACGCCAGGGAGTATGGGCCCTTGTACCTGCAGTGTGTGTTGGTGGGGGGTGGGGATGGGGGGGGGGGGGGTTTGGGGGAGGGGGGGTGGGATAGGAATCTGATGGGAGACAAGAAGGGGGTGTCACACGGTCAACAGTGTGCGTCGGCCAGGCCCACTGGTCTGTGCAAGGGGGAGAGGGCCGGCGGACTCACGTGGAGAGCAGGGCGCCAGCGGTGGCCACCACCTCGCGGCTGAGCGGGTAGCCCACGAACCCCGCGCGGTGCACGCGGCGCTCCCACTGCCCCAGCGGCTCCTGGCGCTCCGTGCGGTCCTGCCCCTCGCACGCCACCACGTTCACGATGGCGCGCCCCAGCACGCGCTGCTCAAACAGCCGCCGCTCCTGCGAGTCGGCGGGCACGGAGGCGTCGAGGGCGTCGAAGATGGAGGCGTAGTAGTGCAGCGCCTCGAGGAAGCGGCTGAGGAAGAAGGGCGAGTTGTGGTTGGTGTTCTGCTCCACCAGCGTCGTGATGGCCGGCGCCAGCGCGCGCATGGTGCGCAGCACGGCGGCGCGCGGGTTGGAGGGCGTGACGGACTCGTCCATGAGGTTGTGCAGGCGCAGCGCGCAGTTCACCACCAGCACCTCGTCCGCCTCACACCGCACCATGGACGGCTGCAGGTCCGGCAGGCTGATGGGGATGAAGTTGAACGTGAACGGCACACCCCAGCTCGCCGCCACGCTCTGCGCCGCCAGGGAGGAGGGAGAGGGGGAGGGGTTTGAGGCAAACGAGGCCGAGAACGAGTGATGGAGGAAGGAGGAAATAAAAGGGAAGGGCGAGAATGAGGTGAGGGACGTGAGAGAGAGAGGGGGAAGGGGAAAGGGGAGAATTCAGTGTGCCACGGACCCTGAGTCGCTGCCCGGCCTGTCGCAGGCAGTAGCCCTTGTGGATGCCGGCCACGAACGGCCGGTCGATGCCGGTGATGCGCAGGTGGGGCGGGCCCCCCGGCAGCACGGCGAGGGCCTGGATGAGCGGCGGCCACTGCACGGCGTGGCCCAGGCCGAAGTCCACGATGTGCACCTTGCGCGCGCCCTGGATCGCCTCCAGGATCGCGCTGTTGCACGCCACGTGCCCGAACGTCAGGTAGGGGGACGCACTCACCAGCACCTGATGGGGCATGGGGCGGGGAGGAGAGCTGATTGTGTGTGAAGGTTTACACACGACTGTACCCAGCCTTTCTCCGTATAGCAACACACCCCCCCCCACACCCACATCAGACACCCTTTTGCGCACCTCGAACGCGCGCAGCAGCGGCGCGTCGCAGTCGATGGAGCGGTAGATGCCCAGCGCGCCCGCTGCCCCCGCGCCGTCGCTGCCAGGGCAGCCGGGGCCCGTGGGCGCCGTGCCTGATGCGCGCGCCAGCAGCCCCTCAAGGAAGTAGGCGGACACCCGCTGCGTGGCGTCGCCGTACACCGACGCCACGGCCGTCAGCTGCTCCACCAGCACGTGCACCTGAGAGCATGGCAGAGGGAGGGGGCAGGGCGGAGGGACGGGCGTTGGGGGGGGATGCGATGCCACGCCAGTGCTGCGCACGTGCAATTGGGACAACCCAGCAGCACGCTTACACTTGTGACTACCACTCGAGTCTCACACCACCCTCTCCCTCCTAGACCTTTTCTCTCACTGAAACGCACTCTTCCCTCCTCTCCCTCCCATCCTCCCCCTCTCTCACCTCCCTCCCCCCTCTCACCCCCCCCTTCACCCCCACCCTCTCGCTCTCCCCCTCTCACTCCCCCCTCTCACCCCCCCTCTCTCACTCTCCCCCTCTCATCCCCCCCTCCCATCCCCTCACCCCCCCCTACTCACCCTCCCCCTCTCCCCCTCTCCCCCCTCACCAGGTGGTGGTCGCCGGACACGATGGCCTTGGCGATGTCGAGCAGCATCTGGATCACGCCCGACCGCCCCGTGCCGCCACTGCCAACCCCCCCTGCCCGCTCGCCCCCCTGCGCCGCCCGTCCCTGCATGCCCTGCGCCTGCATCGCCTGATGCATCGCTTGCTGCATCTGCTGCTGCGCGTGCTGCTGCCCGTGCTGCGCGTGCTGCCAGCCCTCCTGGGACCCACTCGGGCTGCTCAGCCCCGCCCGTTGCATCCGCGCCGTCACCTCCTCTGCCCGCCCCTGGCTCTCCCCCGAGTTCGCACTCCCTGTGCGTTGGAACCCGCCGCCCTGCTGCCCCGCGCCCTGCCCGTCATCCCTTCCACTATTGGCGGGGGCCACGCCGTGATTGGCGGCGACCATTCGGTCGACGGGCATCCCCAGCAGGTCCTCTTCGCCCACGCCCACGCCCATGCCCGCGTCCCCTGCAGCGTCGCCGTTGAGGGCGGCGGGCGGCGTGGCGAGGAAGGCGGGGTTGAGGTCGTGCGGCAGCAGCGACTCCATCTCGTCGAACGCGAACGTCAGCTCGTCTAGCCCGCGGAAGAAGTCCGCCTCCACGTACTCCGCGCCCAGCTGCACCGGCTCCACCTGCTGCACGCGCGCCAACCACTCCGCCGCGCTCAGATCGCGCAGCTGCTCCGCCACCGAGTTCGGCCCGTGCCGCGGCCACACCCCGCCCTGCCCCGGCACGAAGGGGCACGGCGCGGGGGAGCCGCCGGGGCTAGGCTGGCCGGCGGACGTGGAAGGGGAGGGGGAGAGCTGCTGGCAGGGCTGACCCGCGGAGTTTAGGGGGACGGCCGCCGCGTGCGGCTGCTGACGCGGCGTGATGCCATTGGAGTGAGAGGAGGAGGAGCTGGCGGACGGGCCGGGCGAGGCTGTGCGGGCGCCTTGCGACGAGGCGCCCGAGGTGGCGGGCGGAAGGGAGCAGGGGAAGGAGGGCGGCTGTGGCGGAGGTCGCGGCTCGCGGGCCGGTTGGCCGGGGTCGGAGGGCGGGACGAGCGGGTCCTGCGTGTTGCCCCACAGCTGCTGCAGCGTCGCCGTGAGGTCGCGCGCCGTGCGCTGAGGCGGCGGCAGCGACGGCGGCTGCTGGCCCTGACCGCCGTGCGAGTGGCCGCCGTGGGCGTGCGTGTGCGCGCTGCACGGGTGATCTGAAAGAGGGGGGCGCCGGGGGGCGAGCAAGGGATGCGCGGAAAGTTATCACGAAGCCCTTACCGCAGTCGTACCAACCCTTGAAAATTGAATCCGGGCACGAATTCACTGTTGGGAGCAGCAAACGGCGGCACAGAAGACCGTAGTGCGAGAGGACGGCGCGCGGGACGCGAGTGAGTGGCAGACAGACCTTGCACGATGCGGCACGTCTTGAGCTGCACGTGCATCCACGCGCGCTGCAGCCGCTGCTCCAAATCCGACGGCACGCCTTCCCTCTCGCCGGACATGGCGCGTGCTCCTAACGCAGGCAAGTAATATTGTCGACAAACAGAATTCTAGGATATGCTGAGGACCGCTAGACTACCCAAAGAAGCCCTAGGAGCGAGTATCTTCCAGACTGAACTGAACTGAACTGAACTGAACTATCAGCTCTTGGGTTTCCTGACGGCGTCTATTCGTACACCTCGCAAGTTTCCAGAACCACCTTTCTTGGGGTTGTCGTATCGTACGACTCGTGCCTGCTGTTCCTGACGATCAGGTGTAGGACAGGTCCAAATAGTTCATACTACATTCATTTGGTTAAAGGTAACCCGAATTTAACCTCGCGCTGCTTTCGCGAGGACATGTGCGAAAATTCTCTGTAACTCAGGACGCTCGACGCATGTGAAGGTACCCCAGGGTAGATCCGTTTACGTTTGGGGTAAGCATATGGGGGGCGGATGGACACGTGTGCCACTTGGAGTTTCGCCAAGGCGGGCTTGACGAGAATTAAGCGAATTAGCGAGAACTTCGCGTGGCGCAACGCCAAATCGGAAATACCAACCAGCCCAGCACGAAAATCTGTTTCGCGGCTCAGTATTTGGTAACTGCGATTTGGGGCGTCTGCGGCGAACCGTTTTTTTGCGATGCACCCAGTTGGCGCCAGTTTCTATTTTCGTTCACAATATGGAACGCGGTTTCGGGATCGTTTTCAGTTTTTGTACCTGAGTTACGTGTTTAGAACCCACAATAAAACCATCTGGTTGCCCTCACTGTACAGCGAAATTATATGCAGTAAATGGTAACTGTATCAGAAAATATATAGGGAAAATAAATCGGCGCTCAGTATTAGGGGCCTCGATAACATGTACGGCCAGTGACACAATATAAACCATCAGAATTAGCGAGTTCGCAACATGTTTCATCAGTCAGGCTCCACCGTTAGTCACAAACTACAAGAAAAAAGCTCCACGAATGGTCAGTATAAGTAACCCTCGACCGTTTCGGAACGTTTTCCCGCCCGCGCCAGCCCAATTTCGTCATCATTGTGGCTGGCGTGATATTTTTCTCAAGCTCCAGGCGTAGTTCGAGAGAACTACGTAAAGTATTCCCAAATTAAAAATCGTTGGACGTCGCACACACAAAATTCCAAAATTGATACCTTACGCATTTCTGTCATAAGCTCATTGGGCCACAGCAGGCCGCACATCAGGTGCGACATTGTTCAAAGATAAACAAACACAACCAAAAAAAAAAACAAAAAAAAACATTTGATACGAAAGGGAAAATCTATCCGGGATGGGCGCTAAGCCAATGAGGTGTGAAAATTAAAATGTAGTGCGTGTGCGCTAATTTGTTTCGAGTATGACAAGCCTGGCCCTGCCGCGCCTGCCTGGCCCCGCCGCGCCTGCCTGGACCCGCCGCGCCTGCCTCGCCCCACCGCGCCTGCCTGGCCCCGCCGCGCCTGCCTGGCCCCTCCGCGCCTGCCTGGCCCCGCCGCGTCTGCCTGGCCTCTCCCACTGCCCGCCCGGCCCATCTTCGTGCCTACTCGTCCTGCCGTGCCACCTCGGGCTCCGTCTACTCTGCTCGCCAGTGCTGGGGAGCCTCGCGGCCGCCGTGCTGGAGAGTGCTGCTGCCGTGTCCCTGCGTCGCTGTGTTCCTGTGGAACTGTGCCGCTGACCCTGCACGATGGCTGACTTCGTGCTCCGACTGGACGCCGAGGGCCATGCGGTTGACTTCGCCGCCTGGCTCTCCGATCTCCGCCGCCACCTTACAGGTCAGCGCCAGGATGGCCACTCTTTGGTTGTCCATGTCGATGGCTTGCTCCCCCGCCCCCCTGCCCCTGCTCCCCTCCCTGCTGATCCCTCCTCTGATAAACGTGAGGCCTTCTCTACTGCTGCGCTTGCCTGTGCGGTCTGGGACTCCCGCGATGTAGTAGCTCAGGATGCTATTAGTCACGCCCTCCCTATGTCTGAGCGCTCGCGTTTTGCTACTGTTGAGACGGCCAAAGCTTACTTAGACGCCGTTATTGCTCCCTATTCCACACCCGCATCTGCTTCTGCTGGCCGCTTGCTCTTCCCGATGCTGTTCCCAGACCTTGCAGCCTTCCCTACCGTCGCAGACTTTGCCACTCACCTGCGTGCCCTGGAGACCCGCTATCGCACTGCCAGCACTGCTGCCCAGCTCACTGCGCTCCCCCCCCCTTTTCTGCATGACGCTCTATTTTATCGCCATGCGCCTGCCAGACCGCCTCGCTAGTGCTCGCGATCACTTCCTTAGCCAGCACCCGGGTGACCTCTCACCGCCTTTGTCGACACCCTCACCGAGATCGAGACTCGTCAGCGCACTATCGCTCAGTCGAGCGGTGCGCCGGCGGTCTCTATCTTTCACGGCTGTGCCCCCTCCCAGTGCACGTTCACTGACGTTTCGGCTGCGGTCGCCACGGCGACCCCTCTCACCGAGACGGCTGCTGCGGTCCACCCGCAGCAGCGCTCGCGCCGCAGTGGCCGTGGTCGCCAGGGAGGTAGGGGTGGTGGCGCAGGTGGTGGTGGTGGTGACGGTAGTCCACCTGCGGGGACTACCACTGGTGGGCAGGAGCAGCAGCCCCAGCCGCAGCAGGAGCAGCCCCAGCCGTAGCCGCCGCCCCAGCAGCAGCCGCCGTCCCAGCAACAGTCGCCGCAGCCGTGGGCCCGTCTTCCGCCTGGCTGGCCCGGCACCTCCGGAGGTAGTGGCCGTGGTGGCGGCCCGCACATCTTGGCGTCTACCGGCGGTTCCGGTGCTGTCACCTGCCAGTACCAGCTTCAGACCGGGCCTCTTCGCGGCACTCTGTGCCGCTGCCCGCACCCGACCGCCCGCTGTTTCCTCCGCCTCGACGATCTCTTTCGTCGTCGCTTTGGCCTGGCCCCGGACCTCCCCGACTGGCACAGCCTGCTCCGCCAAGGCGTGCCGATCTTTGAGTTAGACATGGATCAGATAGGTGTTGCTTTGCATGCTTTGTATTCTGACGCTTCTAGTGTTGCTGGATCTTATTACCCTGTGTACTCTAGTTTAGGTGTTGCACCATTGTGTAGCTTAGCCTCCCCTGCTGCGTCAGGCGTAGGACTGCCTAGTTTGCCTAGTCTAGTCGCTGCACCGGCTCCGTCCGCGGACCGCGCGGTGAGCGCTACTTCCTTGTGCTCGTCGACGACTACACGCGCTACACCACGGTGTTTCCCCTGGAGCAGAAGGCCGACGTGCCCGACGTTCTTCTCCCGTGGGTTGTGGCTGCGCGTCTCCACCGCGGTCTCCCCGTGTTGTGTCTCCACTCTGACCGTGGCGGCGAGTTCGCCTCTGGTCGGCTTTGACAGTTCTGTCGTGCGGAGGGCATCACCCAGTCGTACACCTTGCCGGACTCCCCACAGCAGAATGGGGTTGCTGAGCGCCGCATCGGCTTGGTCATGGAGGTCGCCCGTACCTCCATGATTCATGCCGGTGCCCCCCATTTTCTGTGGCCGTTCGCTGTTCGCTACGCTGCTCACCAGCTTAACTTGTGGCCACGCTCCCAGCGGCCGCAGGTTTCGCCGACCCTTCTTTGGACCGGGTCCCCCAGTGACGCGTCTGCGTTCCACGTCTGGGGCTGCCTTGCTCACGTTCGTGCCTCTGGCACGGACAAGCTCACTGCCCGCACTGTCCCCTGTGTCTTCCTCGGTTTTCCCCTGGACTTGTCTGACTGGCTTTTCTACCACCCGCCGTCTCACCGCTTCCTCCACTCGCGTGACGTCACCTTTGACGAGTCTGTCTCCTTCTACCGCCGCTTCCCTCACCGAGGTCTCCCGGTTGCCCTGCCCCTGTTCCTGGCTCCCTCTCCCCCGGTATTCCTGCTCCTCTCCCGCCTCGTCCTACCCCGTCTGGTGTCTCTCACGTTACTCCCCTCCCATCGGTTGTCCCCGTTGAGGAGTCTGCTGACTCTGGTGGTCCCCCCGGCCCGTCCTTGCCGCGTCCCCCTTCCCCGGTGTCTCCGCCTTCCCTGTCGCAGTCGCAATCACCGCCACCGCCGCAGCCGCCGTCCACACCGCCGCCGCTGACGCCATTGGCCTCTGGGGGTGCTGGCGTTGAGGAGGGTGTTCGTCCTGCGGCTCCCGGGGGTGCCGCTGGAGTTGGAGGGGGTTCTTGCTCTGGGGGTGTTGGTTCTGGGGGTGCTGCTGTTGAGGGTTCCGCCGACGGTCGTCCTGCCTCTGCCGGTCCGAGGGTTCCTTCCCAGCTGTCCCAGCAGCCGCAGCAGCCGTCGCCGCCGGTCTTCGCTCTCCGCCTGCTCGGCCTTCCCTCCCCGGACCGCGCGCCGGTGTCTCCCCCACTGCATGCTGACCTTCCTGTCTACGGTCCTGTGTTCCCGCCGCCGGACTCGTCTCCGGCCCGTCTTCCTCCTCATTCCCCTCCTGTGTCCCCTCCGCTTTCCCCTGACCCTACACCCCCGTCTCACGTTTGGGCTCGCCGTCCCTCCCGTGCTCGTCCCGTCTCTCCTGTCCTGCCCACCCACCCTATGTTGCTCCGTTCTCGCTCGTCTCGTCCTCCTCTCCTCCCGTCCCCTCCTCCCTCGTCCCTTGCTGTTGCACCTCCTCCGTTCTCTGACTACCTCCGTGCCGCTCGTCCCCTTGTCCCTCGGGTCCTTGCCTCTCTTGTTACCGACCCTGCTGTTCCTGTCTCGCGCCTTGACGCGCTTGTCGCTGCTGTCGCTGACTTGGCTGTGTCAGGAGCCTCGGCTTGAGGGCAGAGCGAAGCATATCCAGCTGCGGTACTTCCTCCTGCGCGAGCTACAGCAGCGCCGCCAGGCCCGCGTAGTTCACTTGGCCTCAGGTGCCAACACAGCTGATATCTTTACTAAGGCGCTTGCGCCTAAAGATCATCAGCGGCACTGTGTACA
Source organism: Closterium sp. NIES-67 (assembly GCA_027943415.1). Classification (NCBI taxonomy): domain Eukaryota; kingdom Viridiplantae; phylum Streptophyta; class Zygnematophyceae; order Desmidiales; family Closteriaceae; genus Closterium; species Closterium sp. NIES-67. The sequence goes on along the minus strand of BQMB01000298.1, from coordinate 866,960 downwards.
GCTTGGTCTTGTTCCTGTAGCTACTCATCTGTTAGGATCCTGATTGTGTACTCTCTATTATATATGCCTGTCAGACTGGCCTTGTGGCCTTACCTCCAGTGGCTGGACTAGTAGTGCCGCCCTGGCTTGCTTTAGTTTTGTTTGTATTCTTGCTGACTGGTCTCCAGACCCCCGCCTCAGTGGTTGGACTAGTATTGCCACCCTGAGCTGTTTGCTTCTTGTTTAGCTTCACCCCTTGTCTAGCCTAGGGGGTGTGTCAACTTATACATATTAGCTATGTAGAAGTTATAGGCTAGACTGAGGTATGCTTCTAGTGAGTACAACCAACTAGTATTTGTTCTAGGTTTCCACTTCTAGTGAATCATTCAGTTCTTACTTTAACACATGGAGCCTTTTTCCTGTAGTTTCTGACTAACGGTGGAACCCGACTGATGAAACATGTTGCAAACTCGCTAATTCTGATTGTTTATATCGTGTCACTGACCGTACATGTTATCGAGGCCCCTAATTCTGAGTGCCGATGTATTTTCCCAAATATATATCACTCCAACCAAGGATTTACTTGGGTTGTAATGAGAGCTTATGCATCAATTCTGAACCTTGGTGGCAAACGATGCCCTTGAGCTCCTTCAATGTGGGACCTCGTGTTAAAATTATATAAGTTATAATTTTATATAGGCTTGGTAGGTTGCTACTGAACCTTTCTGTAGGGGGTACAAACCCCTCCTTGTACTCCCTTCTCTTCCTAATCCAACCCCCTTTCTTCTCGACTTTCCTCCTACTCCTAGATCCGTTTTTCCTAGCGACGTTCCATGGCGGCCTTGCTCCTATCCTAGCTAAGCTAGTGTCATAACTTTAGGGACCTAGCATCCTAAGTTCTTAACATGGTATCAGAGCCGGTCGTGTCCACCGGACCCTCTCCCTACGTTCCCGTTGCGTACTCCTGCTGCATTCGCAGCCTTCGCGGTTTTCTGCCTGCCTGCCGTCGCGACGCCAGGATGTCGCGTCGGCCCCTTGTTACCTGCCGTCGCGGCACCAAGGTGTCGCGACGGCCCCTGGTTGCCCGCCGTCGCGGCACCAAGGTGTCGCGACGGCCCCTCGTTGCCTGCCGTCGCGGCGCCAAGGTGTCGCGACGGCCCCTTGGTGCAGCCGTCGCCCGTCCGCCTCACCGCTGCGACATTGACGGTGCGCTGCGGCGGCGTCTACGGCAGCCGACGGCATCGACGGGCTGCGGCCGGCCGAGCGACGTCTGTGGCGTCGGCGGGCCTGCCGCCCGCTCGCCAGCCACGGGCGTCCCTCAGGACGACGTCCTCCCGCCAGTAAGCGCCGCGCCATTTATGGCGCGTCGCTGAAGACTCGCCCCGCCCCCCCCCCCCCCCCCCCCCCCCATTCTCCCTTCCCCCTGCGTCTTCCCCTCCTCCTGTCGCAGCTGCTGTCTTCTGCCCGGACGTTGCCACATCACCGAGAGCCCTCAGCCGCGGCGGTCGCCGCCTGTTGTCCGCGACCCAGCCGCCTTGAGCCAGAGCTCCGCGGCTGCTTGTCGCTGACCCGCCTAGACGCCGTCGGCTGCCTCATGTACGGGGGTGTGTCAACGCTTTGCCTGAGGGTCAGATACCCGGCTAAGCACGAGCCTGAGGGTGTGCGGGGTTAGGGGGTGGGTTGGGTGCGGGTGTGGGGGTGTGAGTGGGCTTGACACTACCAAGCCTAGGGGGTGTGTTAAAATTATACAAGTTATAATTTTATATAGGCTTGGTAGGTTGCTACTGAACCTTTCTGTAGGGGGTACAAACCCCTCCTTGTACTCCCTTCTCTTCCTAATCCAACCCCCTTTCTTCTCGACTTTCCTCCTACTCCTAGATCCGTTTTTCCTAGCGCCGTTCCATGATGGCCTTGCTCCTATCCTAGCTAAGCTAGTGTCCTAACTTTAGGGACCTAGCATCCTAAGTTCTTAACACCTCGCTTGGGCAATCCACATTACATTTGGGTACAAAAAAGTACATGGATGACACAAAGAGTTGGCACATATTTGTTTGTTTCAATTGACAATATTTTGTGTGCCAAGCATTATTTCGCTTATTTGTGCTGTCTATTCATGCCACAACTGCAGCATCTGCTTCAGCTCGTGCCGGTGCTCTCTCCTTGACAGTCATGTAGAGTCCCTGCACGTACCGCACAATTTTGACATGGAGATGGGATGAGAAGGTGCAACAGGTGCTGTGAGTAACCTTATGAATCGTGCTTGAACGGTGAGCTTACATTCTTGGTGTGGATGGTGGCGCCGGTGGTCATGCTGATGTCCTGGTTGGGCACAAGTGCGAAGTCAAACTCGCGGATGAGCACCGACAGCGCGCAGATGGCCTCCAGCATCGCAAACTGGTCGCCAATGCACTTGCGCGGCCCGCCACTGAAGGGGATGTACCTGGTGCCGGGAGCACAGCAGGGCAAGGCGCAAGGAGAGAAGGACACTGAATAGCCAGGGGCTGACACCAGGCAGGTGAGTACCTGTTGCAAGGGACACGGCTGGAAAGGGTTTGAGGTAAGCAGTGGAGTGCGTGAAGGGACGCCTGGCAATCCAAGGGGAAAGACGTCTGCCTGTGATTGAAATGCTCTGCAGCAAAACCCTCTCAATCCTGTGAGCAAGCCCCCATGCAGCTTCAGTTCACACCTTTCTGCGCATCTCCCCCTACCTGTAGTCCGTGTTGACCTCATTGGGCACCGGCCCATCGAGGTCAAAGCGCTCGGGAATGAACTCCTCTGCCTGCTCCCACACCTGCCAGCGCCACGCGGTGATGCCAAGGGGTGGTGTCCACGAGACAAGGAGGGGAGGAAGAAGAACAAGCGCAGCGGACAAGATATGGGAAACGGCACAAGTGAAGAGATGGTGAAGCCAAGCCAGGGTGCAGAAACAGCAAGAGGGAATTGGTGCACAGTAAAACTTGGGGAGAGGGCATGTGCACACGTACCTGTGGCGAGTGGTGGATGTTGTAGACCGAGATCATGACATCTTGCCCCGGCTCCAGCTTGTACCCCCCCGGCAGCACGTCCCTCACCCGCGCCCGCCGGATGAGAATCTGCCATGCACACGTGACGGCAGCGGAAGGCATGGGGCGGCAGTGTAGAGCATGCATGACGGGACACCTCATGGGAGCACAACGCATACACGAGCGCCCAACTGCGCCTGGTGGCAATACCTGTGGACAACACCACCATCAGCTGCAAACACTCGCAATCAACCGCACAGAAGCAGCAGCATTCGACACTCATCCAACCGCATCACGAGCACTGATTGGTGCGTGGGTGGGGGTAGAGGCGCATGCACTCTCATGCACTGACTGGTGGGTGCGGGTATGGGCACATGGACTCATGCACTGACTGGTAGAGGCGCATGCATCCGTGCACTGACTGGGGGGTGGGGGGGGTAGGGGACTGACCGGGGGGTGGGGGTAGTGGCGCTTGCACTGACCGGGGGGTGGGGGTAGAGGCGCATGGACTCGTTGATGCAGCGCGTGAGGTACTTGAGCTCCCGGGTGTCTGCCAGGCTCGGGTGGCTCTTCCCCGCCAGCACGCGCTCCGCCTCCTCCTGGGCCTTGGCCATCTTCTCCGGGTTCTGCCACCGCCACCACGGGGGCACGTGCACCGGGGAAAGAATGCGGGGGGGGGGGGGGGGGGGGGGGGGCGGGGGTCGAAGGAGGGCAGGGGGTGGGGTTGGGGGAGGGGGGGGATAGTGTGAACGCGGGATAGGGAGGAAGTCCTGTGGATGCATCCGGAATGGAGGGACGTTTTAAGAAGAGCAAGGGGAGGGGGGATGAAAGCAACCTATGAGTGGATGCGTGGAAGCTGGAAAAGTGGGAGCAAGGCCAAGGAGGCCCGGCGGGTGGGTGGGGCTTGCCTGGGCGAGGAGGTAGACGGTCCATGTGAGCACGGAGCCGGTGGTCTCGTGGCCCGCCACCAGCATGGACAGCAGGTCGTCGCGCAGCTGCACGGATGACACCTGCGGCAATGGGGGGGGTCAGGGGGGCGGGATGAGGGAAGAGAAGGGACGGACCAGAAGATCGTCTTTGCCTGTTCCCAGCAGACGGTGAGGACGGAAAATGCCAGGGCGCACGACATAGCAATGGAAGCCTGAAGGAGCAGAAGGAGCACGAGAAAGGTGAGCCCCACTCACCTCTTCGCGGCTGGCGAGCAGGAAGCGCAGGATGCTGGGGTCGCTCTCGTTGACGTACTCCTCGTCGTCGCCCCGTCGCTCGCCCTCCGCCTCCACCATCTGCTTGCACTGCGCCACCAGCCGCTCCACCGTCTCGCGGATCACCGCCACCGCCTCCGCCGCCTTGCGCTGCCGCGGGTCGATGGCGCACAGCACAGGCACCTGCGGGGGAGGGGGGGGGGAGGGGAGAAGGATGGGGGAAGGCATGGCAGGGCCGTTATTGGGGCAGGAATGGGGAGCATTCATGCATGATCCCGAGTGAGCTGCTATGGGCAGTGGGTCCCATGCAAGAATACTTTGTAACACGTGCACTGAATACACTGCCTGCGCCTGTCAGAAGGTTCTTACACAGGCCTGGCCGGTAACACTCAACTCAAGGGCTCTAGAATCTTCGGTCTCCAACCCTCGCGGATTCGCGGCTAGATTCTCGAGCTTTGGGTTCTTTTGAGGCGCCTCAAAAGTCGAGCTTTGGGTTCTTTTGAGGCGCCTCAAAAGTCGAGCTTTGGGTTCTTTTGAGGCGCCTCAAAAGTCGAGCTTTGGGTTCTTTTGAGGCGCCTCAAAAGTCGAGCTTTGGGTTCTTTTGAGGCGCCTCAAAATTCGAGCTTTGGGTTCTTTTGAGGCGCCTCAAAAGTCGAGCTTTGGGTTCTTTAGAGGCGCCTCAAAAGTCGAGCTTTGGGTTCTTTTGAGGCGCCTCAAAAGTCGAGCTTTGGGTTCTTTTGAGGCGCCTCAAAAGTCGAGCTTTGGGTTCTTTTGAGGCGCCTCAAAAGTCGAGCTTTGGGTTCTTTTGAGGCGCCTCAAAAGTCGAGCTTTGGGTTCTTTTGAAGCGCCTCAAAAGTCGAGCTTTGGGTTCTTTTGAGGCGCCTCAAAAGTCGAGCTTTGGGTTCTTTTGAGGCGCCTCAAAATTCGAGCTTTGGATTCTTTTGAGGCGCCTCAAAAGTCGAGCTTTGGGTTCTTTTGAGGCGCCTCAAAATTCGAGCTTTGGATTCTTTTGAGGCGCCTCAAAAGTCGAGCTTTGGGTTCGGCGTTTTCCTACGCCGCCTCGCGGCCGCTCCTTGGCATGTGGTTCACTCCAGTTCACCTTTCACGCGTCCCTGCCATTCCATTCCTGCTACCGATGCCATCTCTTTTGTCCACGATGCCTGCTTAGCACGCGATATTCCTCACATGAGTAACGGACTCACCTGCCAGTAGGGGAGGATGTCGCCTCACCTGCCAGTAGGGGAGGATGTCGCCTCACCTGCCAGTAGGGGAGGATGTCGGTGGAGCGGGACTCGGTCTCCTTGAGCGCGGTGTAGACGGCTTGGATGAGCGGGGAGTCGGTGGAGAGCGAGTCGAACTGGAAGTTGAACACGGCCAGCCCGATCACGTCCAGCGTCAGCTGCGAAAACATCGCCTCCATGTTCACCCCGTCGCTCCCCCCCGCGCCCCTCCGCAGCTTGTCCACCAGGTGCGCCGTGCTCGTGGCGAACACCGTCGCCACCATGGTCTCCAGGTACTTCCGATGCAGCGACGGCCCCACCGCGCGCCGCCGAGCCTGCACGCACCACGTGCCTCGTGTCAGGCGTACGTGCAAGACCAGCAGATGCAACTTATGTGTGGCAGCCTATGTGCAACCTACGTGCAGCCTATGTGCAGCCTATGTGCAGGCTATGTGCAACCTATCTGCAGCCCATGTGCAAGCTAAGGAGCGCGAGCAGCGAGGGCGAGGAGTGCGGCTTACGGTCCAGAGGTCGCCCTCGGCGATGGCGAAGCCCGAGCCGAAGAGGAACTCCGCCACCTCCGCCACCAGCCCCTTGGCGTACGTCGCGCCGTACCCCCGCAGCACGTGCTTCGCCGCCTCCGGCTCGCCGATTATCACGAAGTTGCGCGGCCCTGCCGCCAGCCTGCACCCACACATCACGGTTCATTGAGCATGCCGTCGCGAGGCATCACTATCCCTGGCAGCATTGGACTATCCCTGGCAGCATTGGACTATCCCTGGCAGCATTGCATACTTTTCCCTGACAAGATCTCTCAGGCATTATCTCTCACGCACCAGCAGACAGGTATGATCGGTCACAACATGCCCGGCCATGCCGCTCACCGATAGACGGGCCCGGATTCGAGCATCCACTTGAAGAGCGGCAGGAAGAGCGCGCCGCCCAGCAGGTCCTTCACGTCGTCCAGCTTCGCGTCCGCTACAGGGATGCCCGAGTCGTCGGGGCCGCGCAGCGACGCGAACAGGGACGTCAACCAATCGGGACTCACCCACGTCAGCCCCGCTCCCGCCACGTCCTTGTTGCTGCCGTCCTGCCCATTCCTATCGTTGGCAGCTCTGGCCACCAGACGACCCTTCCTAGCTACGCCATTGCCTCGGCTTTTACGTGACGCGATGCGCGCATTGAGGCGAGGCTCGCCGGTAAAGAAAGGCGAGGAGGCGGCTGTAGGAGAGCCCAGCCGTAGAGATGCGGCGTGCGAGCACGCGATTCCTGCTGCTGGAGCCATGCTTCTGGTGCTCGCGACTGGTATTTGGTTGGAGTCGCGCTGCTTAGCGAAAGAAGAGCAGCAGGAAGCCAACTACAGTATGGTTCTAGCAGCAGAACTGAAGCCTGGGTGAGAGCCACAAATGGTTGCACAGCTAGAGAACTTGCAAAAATCCCGAGGGAAAAGGTGCTGGGCTTGGCTGGAAAAGCTGGTCATGACGAAGCAATCCAAAACCAAGGGAAAGCCACGTCAGCGCTTAAGTGCCCAGCGAGGCCAATCCAAAGCAGCTTGCCGCGCTGGCGAAGAATCCCAGCCACGAATGGATTCCACGGCGCGCTGTTGTGCTGGCCCCGTTTCCCTTTCACTGTCGTTTCTCAAATGCAACAGACCCTTTCTACAGCTCATGGGTTATCTTCATATAATCTCACTGCTAATAATGGAACGTAGTAGAAATTGTGATTACTCGTACATACAGGGTATATCAATATAGACTAAGATATTGGGTGGACTTGTGTCCCCCATAATAATTTGCAGCTGGTGTTCACTTTGTCAGTCTTCTCAGGATAGATCTTGCGATGCATCCCTTGCCCTTGTGCCTGCAACAGGATCTTTTGCAAGTCCACTAGCACCTGCTGCTTTTTCTCCATGTGCCGACACAGCTTGCGACTGCGTTTCTCAACCGCAGTAAATCGCAGCAGTGTTTTCTCTGCCCGCTCGAGCAGCTTCTCTGCCTCCTGCACCTGGACATGAGACTTGTCCACCGCCGCCTCCACCACACGTGGCTCCATTGCCTCAAACTCCTCCCTCCACCCCTTCTCCCGCTTCTCCTTGCAGCCGCCCTGCTCCAGCACTGCCACCATCTCCCAGTACACCGCCCCTGTCACCTGCTGCAGCGCCGCCCGAGCTGCCTGCAGCTGCCTCTGCAAGTCCTCCGAGCCCCCTGCCCCTCCTCCCCCGCCCTTAGCCCCAGTCCCAGCTGTGCCTGCTCCAGTTGCCCCTACGGCAGCAGCAGCAGCCCATAGCAGGGGCGTGCTCATCCATTTCCTCAGCCTGCTTGGCTCGCTGCCGCTGCCGCTGCCATTGTACGCGCTGCCTCCCCCTGCTACAGTGCCCGAGCCTGGCACTGTGAGGTACGACAAATCTCGAGTGGGTGTGCGAGTGGGGGTGTGTGAGGGAGTGTTTGTGAGTGTGCGGGTGAGTGTGCGGGTGTCTGTGAAGGACTGGGTGTGCCCCCTGGGCGTGGAGGCGTTGCTGGAAGGGCCAAGAGTCAGGGCCAGTCGACTGAGACTCCGCCGTGAGTTGAGCACTGCACTCGGCCCCTCGCCCCCACCCTTGCCAGCAACTCCCATACCCTTGGCATATCCTGCACCCTCGCTGCTGCTGCTGATGGCGGGCACCAGGCTCACCACCGCCGCCATCTCCTCGATCGCCCGCCGCCGGTCCTCCCCATGGCGCCCATGCGCCTCCCCTCCCTCCCACGCATCACTCGTCCCCTGCCCGCCCCCCCCCTCTGCCCCCATCCCATCACACAGCTGGTCATGCGGGTCACTCTCAGACCGCTCGCTGCCCGCCGCACACCACTGCCCGCCATGCCTTGTCTGCACCGACGGCCCGCGCTGCATGCCCTGCTGGGCGCCCTCGTGCTCGCACTCACCCCCCGGTGCCACCTGCTTCCCCCTCCCTTTCTCACTGCCTCCTGCAACTGACTTCACCCTCCTGTGTGCACTGCTGCTGCTCTGCTCCTCTCTGCTCCCAATCTGCTCGCTGACACTGGCACTGGCAGAACGGGCATGCATTACCCCTATGGACCACCCCTCACCTCGTGATGCGCCCTTGCTGCTCTCTGCCCCTCCACGCCCCTCCTCATTCTCCCTCTCATCCTCCTCCTCCTCCTCCTCTTCCCCATGCATAGCAGCAGCGTCATCCTCACTCTCCATATTCTCCCCTGCTATCTCCTCTTCTGATTCGCTCTCCTCCCCCTCTTCCTCTCCATGTCCCACGCTGTCCTCCTCAGCCCTCTCTTCCCCCGCACCTCCCTCTGGCACCACCCTCTCCTCAACCGCCCCACCACCACCCATCCAATCACACGTGGCAGCCACGACAGTTGGAGTTTCTTCCACGTCAGCAGCAGCTGACTCGTACCAGCCCTCCTCTGAACCACCCTCGCTCAAAACCTCCCCTTCCTCCACATCCTCGTTCTCCCCTGCTCCGTATCTCGCATCTTTCCCTTGTCTCCTTGCGTCGTCTCGTGCCCTCTCATCCTCTGCTCTTCTCCCCTCGTCAGGTCTCCTCCTCTCTTCCTCCTCTCTTTCTTCCTCTCGTCTTCTCTCTTCCTCCTCTCTTCTCTTCTCCTCCACTCTTCGCCTCTCTTCCTCCTCCCTTCGTCTCAACTCCTCCTCTCTTCGTCTCAATTCTTCGTCTCTTAGTCTCAATTCCTCCTCTCGTTGTCTAGATTCCTCCTCTGTCCGTCTCTCTTCCTCCTCTCTTCTTATCTCGTTCTCCTCTCGCCTCCTCGCATCCTGCTCATCCTCCGCAATGCCCTCCGCCATGGGTCTCTCGTGTGCGTCCCACATGCCCTCAGCGCCCACTTCATCCCCTCCAGGCCTGCCCTCTCGCCACCACTCACTCCTTCTAATCCCTCTCTCCGTCTCCTCCTCCTCCTCTTCCTCCTCCACCTCCTCGCCTCCCTCCGACCATTCGTCCTCGTCCCCCACGGGAACCCCTTCCGCCAGCACCCCACTCAGGCTCCCTGCCTCCTCTTCCTGCTCCTCCTGCTCCTTTGGATTCCCCCTCCCGCCCCTCCGCCTGCCCCCTCCCCCCCGGATTTTGAGCAGCAGCAGCTTGAGCGCGACGCACAGCTGCAGCGCGCCCTGCTCCAGCCAGTTGCGCTCCTCCGCGCGCGCACACACCCTCTCCGCGTCCCGCACCAGCGCCCCAACCTCCCCCCTCAACCACCTCGCCTCCACCCCCGCCTGCCTGCCCACCCTCTTCGCCACATGCCCCATGTGCCGCAAGTGCCCCTCACTGTGTCTTTTCTGTCCTTTGCCGTCCCTCTCACCATCAACCCCAGGATGAGCGTTCACTCGTGCCCAGCCCTCCTCTCTGCACTCTCTGCTGCCTCCCCATTGATCCCCACACTCTCCGCCCCTCCTCTCGCCATCACTCTCCGCCTCGCCCCCCCACCCCCTCCCATCACAGGTGTGCCCCAGCCCCGGCCCTGCCTCACCCTCTCCCCACAGCTGCTTCTCACCCTCGTGCTCATGGCGCCATCGTGTCCCCTGGCCGCCGCTCATTCTCTCAATACACGCCTCAAGGCCGCTGCAGCTCTCCATCCCTCTGCCCCTCATGCTGCCCCGCGGCTCCTCTCCCTCCACGTGCTCCTCCCACCCAAACACAGCACTGCCCTCCCTGCCACATGCGCCACCAGCCCCACAAGGAGCTGACGCCTCCCCTGCGTCGGACCCCGCCCCCCTGAAGTGGAACGAGAACTCCGACGCCGTCTCCGTCTCCTCGTCCGTCTCTGCCTCCGCCCACATCCCCCCGCACCTCACCCCCTCTTCCCCCTCCGCCCGGCATGCCTCACGCACAGCAGCACCTGCCCTCCTCTCACACGGCCTGCACCTCCCTGCCTTGCCCCTCCCACGCCCCTCCCCACCCTCTGCCCGCTCAGCAGCAGCGTCCCCTTCCCTCCTCCCCGCGGCACTCTGTCTGCTGCAGCTGGAGTCGTGGCTGTGGCTGCTGCTGCTCGTGTTGCTGCTGCTGCTGCGACGGCCCCCTCTTGCGCCTTTCCCGGAGGGGCCGCCGTGGATCATTTTCTCCCGGCACCCGCTGCACAGCCCGCTCATGCTGTCGGCGCTGCTGCTCAGACTCACGCTCAGGCTGATGCTGCCATCCACGCTGCCCGCCTCGCACTCATTCTCATTGCACGCTCTCGTCCTCTCCCCTCCTGCCCCCTCCTCCCCTCCCCCCTCCTCTATACCAATCACCCCCTCATGGACCGGTGCTGCTGGCCGGGACCACCCCCTCCACTTGCTCACCACGTCTGCTGCGCCCTCCTCTACCCCCCCATCTTCCGCGCCTAGCTCCAACACCCCCACTTCTCCCCCCAGCAGCGCCTTGCCGTGCGCCTTGCCATTCCCCCGCAGCTCCGCCATCAGCTGCGCGTTCGCGAGCCTGAGCGCGCGCAGGGCGTGGTCGGCGCGCTCCTCGCGCTCGATGGCGACCATGGCCATGGCGTGCGTGGCGCTCACCTCCTCCTCCATCTCGCTGATCAGCAGTCGGAACTGCTGCTCGCGCTGCGCCGCCGACCCGCACAGCTGCCGGATCTGCTCCTCCAGCTCCGCCACCTCCTCCCGCGCGCGCCGCAACTCCTCCTCGTCCACCCGCCGCGCGCTCTGCGCCGCTTCCGCCGCCGCCTCGCTCCGCTCCTCCGCGCTCTCCGCTTCGCTGGCCTGCTCCAGGAGGTCCGCCATCTCCGACTGAGTGAGCGGGGAAGCACGGGAATGAAGGGTTTCGGGAATAAACACGCAAAAGCAGAGCAGGAGCAGCGAGGCGTGGGGCGTGCGTGAGCGACTCTACCTGTAGTGTTTCCACCTCTCGCTCCAAAGCCGCGACTCTCCTCTCCGCCGCCATTCTCCGCCAACACTCCGCCTCCGCCTCTCGCTCCGTCGCGCGCGCCACCTCCTCTTCCGCGCGCAACGCGCACTGCAACTCCGCGATCTGAAAGGCAGAGTGGCGAGGGACGAGCGGATGGGCGTGGGAGTTGGAACAGAGAACGGACGCGGTGACTACCAGAGGAGGCTATTCTTTTCAAGCATCGTTTCTGGTGTGGGCCCGGAATGGGTCACGTGTCATGCTCTTGCCTTGGTGTTGAGCGCCTTCTCGCTGTCTTGCAGCGCCTGTATTTCCTGCCATGACGCTCGAAGCTGCTCCTCCACCGACTCGCCGCATCCTTCCAACTCCGCCATCCATTCTCGCCCCCCATCCACCTCCGCGCAGCGTTCCCTTGCACCTTCCGACTCCAATCTCCGCCCTCTTGTCTCGTCCATGTCCCCCGAATGACCCCTCGCACTGTCTCGCTCCACGCACCGTTCCTCCCTCCAATCCGCTTCGCCCCATCGTTCCCTTTCACCGGTATACTCTCTACAGCCTTCCGCCTCCGCGCGACTCTCCCTGCCCTCAACCTCTCTTGTCAACCGTCCCCGTGTCCTACACACTCCGCCAGATCGTTCTCTGGCGCCCATCGATTCCGCGCGCCGATCCAACGGCAGTGTCCCGCTGCACTCCCCCGGCTGCGTTCTTGTCCGCGCAGACTCTGACCGCCGGCCCAGCGCCATGCCCCAGCTGCCCTCCCTTTCACCCGCTGGCTCTGCGGGCTCTTCCACCTCCCCACAACTCTCCCTCGCCCCAATCTTCCCTGACAGCCGTTCCGGCGTCCTAGACAATCCGCCAGGTCGCTCACTACGCCCCACGGATTCCGCGCGCCGACCCAACGGCAATGTCCCACTCGGCGCTCTCGACCGCGCAGACTCCGACCGTCGCCCCATCGCCATGCCCCAGCTGCCTTTCCTTTCACCCGTTGGCCCTGCAGGTTCGTCCGCCTCCCCACAAGTCTCCCTCCCTGCCATCCGTTCCTGCGGTCTAACCAGTCCGGCAGATCGCTCACTACGGCCCACAGATTCCGTACGACGATCCAGCGGCAACGTCCCGCTCCGCGCTCTTGTCCCCGCCGACTCCGACCGTCGTCCCATCGCGCCGACCCATCTGCCTTTCCTTTCACCCGTTGATTCTGCGGGCTGTCCCGCCTTGCCGCGATTCCCCTTTGTTTCGGATATTCCAGCCGATCGCTCCCTTGCCCCGAACAGCCCGTCAAATCGTTCCCTACTGCCCACGGATTCCGCGCGCCGATCCAACGACAGTGTCCCGCTCTGCGCTCTTGTCCTCGCCAGCTCCGACCGTCGCCCCATCGCCCCGCCCCATCTGCTTTCCTCAGCCACGGGCCCCACCAGGCTCCGCTCTGTTTCCAATGATGTCTCCGAGTCGTGCTGCCTCCCCTCACCCAACAACTCCCCATCCCGCGCCCTCTCTCCCTCCAAGCCCCCCTGCCGCTCACCCTCAGCTCCGACCGTCGCCACCACGGCGGATGAGCCCACCGACGGCTGCGATCGCGACCACGACGGCAGGCGGCGACCAGGGGAGGTGGCGTTGGTGAGACGAGCGGTGGTCGAGGGAAGGGCCGGAGCGGTGGAGTGCGGTGAAAGGCAGTGCGGGGCATCGGTGGTGTGGTGTGTGGCTCCATAGAAGTGTGTGAGCCTATCTACCATGGCATGCTTGATGTAGGGAGAGGAGCGGCAGATGTGGTTGGTAAAAAAAAGGAGTGGAAGAATTGACAGTAGGGAAGAATCGTCCTACACGAGCATTTCTGTCTCTGACGCGTCCAGCCTAATCCGTAGCTAAGCTCAGGCTAAAGCTGATCTTGAACCAAACGTCCACGATGTAAGCTCTACAGGAGTTTTAGCTGCACTGGCGAAACAGCAGTACTAGGTGTACTTCGTCGATCAAGCATGATATTGCCAAGGTAAACATGCCCAAATTTCGTCAGCTTTCTCAAGCCTAAAGCTACTAGCTAGTCATGGCTAGAGCGTCAGCGTAGCTGAAACCTTGCACTAATCTCGTCTACAATCTGAAGACGCATCAAAAGACGAAAATTTCGGAATTGCTCTCGAAATAAGGTCGTGGTTGTGAGGAACCTAGGGGTCAGAGGCAGTTGGGGCACTCAACAGTGCGAGCAGCACCACCTTGGGATTCGCTCGCCACACGACACAGGCAAGCAGCAGCGCAGGCAGGGGCGTTGCAGCAGCTCGAGTCGGGTGATACGGGCTCAGGGAATTCGAAGGCAGGTGGAACAACTCGCACCCATTGGTTGGTCGGTGAGAACTTCGTCTGGCGCCGAAACGGGTTGAATAGTTCCCGCTCTTTTCTGAGGCAGGACAGTCACAACGGCTCGCGGCTTGTCGCGCTGGCTGGAAAATTTCTGTTCGCCAAATTCAAGGTGGGGTGCACTTTTGCGAAGAGAAGAAGGGTTACAGTTACATACGACCATATAGTAAGACTGAGATTATGCAGTACAAACCAACAAATCAAGAAAATTCAATACTCAACATGACTAAAAGAAATGCAGATGATTCTCTTTGTTTTCTTTGTTCAGATTAAATATCGAATGAGTTTTCCTGGTTCAAGCCTTCAATAGTTTCCATACATCTTGTTCTATTGCTGCACCGTCCACTTTGTTTCGCGTTCCTCACCATGTCACCATTCCACCGCCCCTTCTCCCAGTTTCTTCCTGTTCCTCCCCAGCCCAAGCCAGCAACAATGGGCCTATCTGGACAACGCGCGATTCCAGCGACTGATGCGCATTCTCAAGCAGTCCGCAGCCGCCATGCAGCATCCACGCCAGGCCTTAGAACCCCCATGTAGATGTGCCACTCCCCATCCGACTGCCGGTATGCCTCTAAACTAGTATCGAATTCGTCCCTATCGTCCTGTCAGCGGCAGCCATGGCGACGTCGCTCCTTCGCCTTGCTCCGCGATCCACGCCCTCCTCGTCCTACCACCCGCGATCCCACGCGCCTTCTCGTGCGCCACGGGGCGGAGTTGCCACGTCAGCGTCGCGTGTGTCGCTCCGACGCTCTCTCCCCGCGGCATGCCTCGCCCTGCTGCTGCTCTTGCTGCTGACGACGCCGCTTCTGCGCTCCCGCTCCCGCGCTCGCTCTCGCCCACTGTCGCCGGAAGGTCTATCGACGCAGGCACATCCGAGCGCTGCTATCCGCGTCGCCAGCGGTGACACCCCCGGAGGGACGGGAGGGGACGGCAGGGAGGGAGGCGGGGAAGAAAGGGAGGCAGGTGGCGAGTGTGCACACGCGAGTGGAGGGTCGTGCGGGCGGGGTGATGTGGGCGGCAAGACGTGGCAGCCGCTGAGGGTGTATCTGCTGCTGCTGCCGTCGCTGTACAACGTGGACCTCATCCCCATGGCGCAGGTAATTCAGCGCCTCACTTACGTATGCTCCTCTTCCCAATATGCGCATCTCTTCTCAAACCCTTCCTGTTCCTCTTACATGTCAACCCCCTCTCCGGCTCCCATCCCCACTCCGGCTCCCATCCCCTCTCCGGCTCCCATCCCCTCTCCGGCTCCCACCCCCTCTCCTGCTCCCATCCCCTCTCCCTGCTCACCGCCTGCTGCCTCTGGAAGGGCTTCAGTCGCTGCTGCCGCCAGCGGCCTTGTCCTCGCCCTCGCCGCCCTCCCCCTCCGCGGCCTGCGCCGTGCCCATCCACTCCCCCCACGCCGTGCCGCTCTCGTGGCTGCAACCCCCCTCCTCCCGCTCCTCCCCCTCGGCCTCCTCTGCATCTTCCCTCACTCCGGCTGCTTCCCCTGACAGCACTGCCGGCAGTGCCGGCAGCACTGGCACTGGCACTGGCAGTGGCAGCGCGCCTGGCACCCTACCGCCCCACCTGCTGCCGCTCCTAGGCACACCTGACCTGCCAGACGTGCACATGCCCGTGTCCTTATCGGCCGCGCCCTCGCCACCACCACCAGCATCGCTGCCAGCATCAGCCGCCCCTGTGGACGTGAGCGTGCCGTGCTACCCCGAGTACCCCTACTACCGCCAGCACGGGGCCGAGTACTTCCTCACGCTCTCCCTCCTCACAGGTACGCACTTGCCATTGCTTCCCACTCTCTCCTCGCCTCCACTTACCGCCCTCTCATCTCCCCTCCGTCCCCCAGTCAGCCGCCGTGCCTCTCTCTCCACCTGCCCCCTTCCCCTCCCCTTCCTCCCGCCGCCAGGGTCGGCAACAGTTCAGCGCGTGCAGAGCCCCGAGGAGGCAGAGGTCGTCTTCGTGCCCTACTTCTCCACGCTCGCCTTCCGCACCAACGCCAGGTGTGAACAGCAATGCGGGGTGCTGCCTTGTGGCCGCCAACTCCAATAGCATTCAACGCTCCTTGTGGAAAGTCCTCCATGCCATGCTGGCCCCACCCAGTGCAACAGGGTCTAAGCGTCAGAAATCATTCCGCGATCCATTGCTACTAATTCCATGTTGAAGTCTCAGGCCTCTCCTGCGTTCCCCTTTCTCTCCTCTGTATTCTCCCACTCTCTCCTCCCCCCGTGCTCGCCAGTGAGGTCCTGGACCCCATCATTGCTCGCGTCGCCCACCGCCACGCTGCCACAGCCGCCAGCACCACCGCCACCGCCCAAGCCACTAATGGCACCACAGATGACCCACCCAGCACAGACGGCACAGACACAGCTGCAAGCAGCAGTGGTGCAGGCAGCCGTGATAGCACTGGCAGCGGTAGCCCTCCTGCCCGCGTGCCTCCGCTGGTGGTGCCGGTGGTGTACCCCCTGGCCATGTTCAACCACACCCAACCGCTCAGCACCGCCATCAAGCTCGCCGTCGACCTCGACCTGCACTGGACAGAGGTGCACTCCATTCCTCCCCCTTCCTTGCACCTTCCTTGCCTGTTTCTTGAAGCACTCCTCCTTCTGACCTCCGCTGCGCGCTCCCTGCCCAGGGTGAAGGCACTCAACATTTGCATCGCGCGTCTCCCTCCTCCTCCCTCAATGACTGCCGTATCTACCATCCCTTCCGCCTCCCTCGCTGCACTCCCCTCTCCTCCCCCCCCTCTCCAGGCGGCATCGTTCGACCGCGATGTGGTGGTGCCGTACGTGCCCCTTGTGCTGCCCTTCACGCACGACACCGGCTCCTGGGCTGCTCGCCCGCTGCTGCTCTTCTTCCAAGGCACCACCGACAGATGGGGGGTGCGTCCCTGAAGGGGGTTTGGGGGGTGAGTCCCTGAAGGGGTTGGGAATGCGAGTGTGAGTGTGAGTGATGGGCAGGGCTGGGGTGTACCTCTCGACTCACACACACTGGGAAGCCTCATGGGCGGCCCGTCCCCTGCTGCTCGTCCTCAGAGGCACCACCGACTGATGGGTGATGTGTGGCGCTTGTGCATGGCAGCATGGCTATGGCTCATGCGTGTTGCGCTGTGCACAGTCCACCACGGGCCTCACCTCAGCCAACTGCCTGCCCGCCCCATCCCTGCCCGTTACTTTCCCGTTCCCCTTATATTTTCCGGGATCTCCTCGCTCTCCCACTCCTCTCACAGGGCGGCATTATTCGGCAGCACCTGCAGCACGTGCTGCAGGGGGAGGAGGGGGTGCAGTTCACGGTGTCGCGGGCCGACAACAGCAGCATGACGGGCGAGGCGGGTGCTGCCATGCGCCGCGCCAAGTACTGCCTCGTGCCCCGAGGTGTGACACGTAGTGAATGGTGTATGCTGCCCCGTGCGGAGGGCGGATACATTCGTGATTGCCAATGAGTGGATCATTGCCACTTGCATACCCTTCCTTCTCTCTCTCCTCCATGCTCTCCAGCTGCATGCCTGCGATCACCACATCAGCACCTCCATCTCTCCCTTTCATCCCGTGCCTCCCTTTGCCCCTCTCCCTGCCCTCCTCAGGTGACACCTCCTCCAGTTGTCGCCTGTTTGACGCCGTGCTCTCAGGCTGCATCCCCGTGGTGATAAGTGACGCCCTCGATCCGCCCTTTGAGGACGCCATTGACTACACCGCCTTCAGCATCCTCATCCCCGCTGCCCTCGCCGTGCGCCCGGGGTACATCCTGGGTGTGCTGCACGGGCGCACAGAGGCAGCGTGGCGGCAGCAGTGGGAGGCCCTGAGAGAGGTGCGTCCAGGTGCGTCCAGGTGCGTCCAGGTGCGTCCAGGTGCGCCCAGGTGCGTCCAGGTGCGTCCAAGTGCGTCCAGGTGCGTCCAGGTGCGTCCAGGTGCGTCCAAGTGCGTCCAGGTGCTGTCACTCCTGCCGCTCTGGCTGGACGCCATCGCCCCGCCCATTGGGCATGCCCTTAGATGCACCCACTTAAGCCGTGTTGTCCCCGCTATGGTTGCTGTGCGCCCCTGGTGCACCGTGAGCGTGCTGTACAGGCAGGCAGAGGCTGTGTGGGGGCAGCAGTGGGGCCATGCGGCAAGTGATGGGGGGGGGGAGGGTGCGTGTGTGGTGCTGGCAGGGCTTGTGTGGGAGGGGCGGTGAGAGAGGTGAGTTGCAGGGGTTGCTCCTTGGGTATGTGTGTGTGTCGCAGGCGGTAACAGCAGGGTGCACAGTGCCATGCCATGGTTGGAGGGACCTGCTGCTTGCATGGCCGCACCGCAACCCCTTGCTGCGGCCATCCGCTCCCTCCTCCTCTTTCTCCCTCGCAGCTGCCTCACCACGTCCTCTGCTCCGCGCCCCCACGGACGGGCGGCGCAGAGGACATGGCGTGGCGGAGGGGAACAGGTGGCACGGCATGGGCGCCCGCCAAAGTCCCCTTAGTTGTGCCTTCTCCCTCCCTGGTCCCTCCCTCGCAGGTGGCTCACCACTTCCTCTACTCCTCGCCCGCACGAAGAGGCGGTGCGGAGGACATGGTGTGGCGGGCAGTGGCACGGCGGGTGAGGGGGGGGTTCTCCCCGCACTACCGGAACAAGAGGGGGCGCATTCTACTTGGGCAGCTGGCTAGAGCAGGGCTCAATGCGTCCCATCTGGAACAACCCTTGCCGAACCGCCCCCCTGTGACCTTCGATGTATGGTAGCACGACGATGAAAAACACTAAAAATACACATGCGTTACAAAATAGTGATTTCATCGGGCGTTTCCTGTATAAAAGACAGCGCGTTACACCATTACATGGCATGGCACTTGCACATTTCTACTTCCCGATGCAGAACTTGCTGAAGATGTTAGACAGCACCTCCTCCGCCACATCCTCCTCGCCGCTCACCTGCCCCAGCGCCAGGATGCCGCTGCGCAGGTCAATGGACCAGAAGTCCAGCGGCAGCCCCGCCTCCATGCTCTCCCGCACACGCCCCACCGCCTCTGCTGCGCGCACCAGCTGCTCCGCCTGCCGCTGGTTCACGGCCCACTGCTGCCCGCCCTCTGCCACGCGCCCCGCCCCCACCGCCGCCACCACGGCCTGCTCGAGCTCCTCGAGCCCCATGCGCTGCGTGGCACTCGTGGCCACGCGCCGCCACACGGCGCGCTGCACCTCCTCTGGCACGTGCACGCTACCCTCCACCCGCTGGTCACTCTTGTTCTCCACCAGCACCACCACAGCCCCGCCCTCTGCCTCTGCACGCGCACCTTCTTGCGCCCCTGCATCTGTCCCCCACACTGCTGCTGCCGTGACGTGTTGACTCGAACCAGCACCTGCCTCCGTCTGTTGTCCTCCCTCCGCTGTTCCCTGTGCATGTGTATGTGCCTGTGCCTCTCCCCGTGCGTGTGCCTCTCCCCGTGCATGTGCGGGCGCGGAGCCTCGGATGCGGTGGAAGATGGCGCTGTCGTCCGCCGTCCACCCGTCCGCTGCACTCACCACCAGCAGCACCACGTCCGCCCCCGCTGCTGCCGCCTCCGACCGCTGCACGCCTGGCAAAAGCATTAGAGATGGCAGGAGGAGAATACAGGAGGAGAAAGGCAGCACGCAGGGTGGTGCAGGCAAGAAGCAAATGCCATGAGGTGGCACGCACGGTGCAAGCATGCATGAAGCAAATGCCATGAGGTGGCACGCATGGTGGATCATGCATGGCCTCCACACCCACTTGAGCACCCATGGCCGTCCCTCCACCCCTGAGAACCCCTGCGTGCACCTATGGCCTCCACAGCATCAGTGGTGTGGCGGATGCCTGCGGTGTCCGCCAGGCGCACGGGGAAGCCCCCCGCCTGGAGGTGCAGGTGGGCCTCCACCACGTCCCTTGTGGTGCCGGGGATGTCCGTCACGATCGCCCGCTCGCTCTCCGTCCACGCGTTCAGCAGCGACGACTTGCCCACGTTGGGCCGCCCCACGATGGCTACCTGCCAAGGCGTGCCGTGCCGGAATGGAGAAACAAGGAGGGCCGAGCCGGAATGGAGAAACAAGGAGGGCCGAGCCGGAATGGAGAGGGCAGGAAGCTGGAAGGTGAGTCCCCTTGAAGTGAGTCTAACATGCCGTGTTCTACTTCCTTGCAGTAAGAGTTTTGCACCACCTGTCTAACAGCTGGGCCGCAATAGCCCTACCTGAAGGCCGTACTCCAACAGTCTGCCCCGATTGGCTGTTGCCAGGGCGTCCTTGATCTGCTGCCAGATGGCGGCGATCCGACGGCTGACCTCCTCAACATCCAGTGGTGGGAGATCGTCCTCGAAGTCGATGCGCGCCTCGATGTCCACCAGCACGTCCATGCACGCTGCTCTCACACCTCGTATGTGCCGCGACAACCCGCCCTGCATGGTGGGTGATGGGAGATGCAGGGTGAATGGCGAGTGGCAATGAGGGGAAGAGGGAAGGGACGACCCTTGCTTCGATGCATGCCAGCACGTCCATGCATGCTGCGCTCGATGCCAGCACGTCCATGCATGCTGCGCTCACGCCGCAGATGCGCTGTGATAGCCCGCCTTGTGTGAAGGGAGATGGATGGGCGATGGACGATGGATGGTGAATGTTGAATGTTGGCATGGCAGGGAGGAGGGGACATAGAGGGTGTGGTTGGGGAGAAGGGGGAACAGTGAGGGCGGCAAAAGCAGCAGCACGTGATGTTTCTGCCTTATCCACTCCCTACCAGCTCTGCCTTATCCACTCCCTGCCAGCTCTGCCTTATCCACTCCCTGCCAGCTCTGCCTTATCCACTCCCTGCCAGCTCTGCCTTATCCACTCCCTGCCAGCTCTGCCTTATCCACTCCCTGCCTGCTCTGCCTTATCCACTCCCTGCCAGCTCTGCCTTATCCACTCCCTGCCAGCTCTGCCTTATCCACTCCCTGCCAGCTCCGCAACCATGGCAGCAGCAGCAGCAGTCTCTGCGTAACAGACCCTGCTCCCCCATTTCGACCATACCACACCCCCCTCTCCAACGACTTTATCCCCCTCTTCCCCCCCACCCACCTCCTCCCCACCTTGACCCCCGCCAGTGCAGTGCGGGCGGCAGCAACCGTCTCGGCTCGGATGAGAGCGGACACGGCCTCAGCCTGAGCAAGGTCCAGGCGGCCGTTGAGGAACGCACGCAGGGTGAACTCGCCTGGGGGGGGGAGGAGGTGCGTGAGTGGGGGAGAGAGAAAGAAATGGAGGAGGCGATGGGGAAGTGAAGTGGGGGAGAGAGGGCAGGAGAAGCTGACGTCAGCAGAGCATGTTGAGAGATGCGGCATGGATGGATGGATGGTGTGGCACTCAAATCACATGCAACACTCTGCACATTGACTGTGTAACACAGATGGCATGCCATGTCAAATCACCGCAGTACCATGCCACGTCATCACCTGCTCCTGCCAGCCTAGCGCCGTGGTGGACGGCGGTGGCGAGGCATGTCTGGGCGCACACCCTGCCGCCGTGGCAGTGGATCTCCACCACGTCCTCACGCGTGTACGAGCGCGGGGCCAGCATGGGGAGGATGAGCACCTGCACAGGCGGATGAGAGACGAGGGCGAAGAGGAGAGGAGGAGGAGGGGAGGAGAGGAGGGGAGGGCAGGAGGATGGGAGCTGGATGTGGCCGGCACCGTGCAACGCCACCAAACGCACCGCAAACTCATATGAGTCCTTCACCGGATCAGAAACATATGAAACCCAGAAACCCGCAACCCCCTAGACATACACAGGAAACGCTAAACCCTGAACCTCTTCCACCTCGCAACCCCCTAGAAAGATACACAGGAAACGCTAAACCCTGAACCTCTTCCACCTCGCAACCCCTTAGACAGATACACAGGAAACGCTAAACCCTGAACCTCTTCCACCTCGCAACCCCCTAGATAGATACACAGGAAACGCTAAACCCTGAACCTCTTCCAACTCGCAACCCTCTAGACAGATACACAGGAACCGCTAAACCCTGAACCTCTTCCACCTTGCAACCCCTTGGACAGATACACAGGAAACGCTAAACCCTGAATCTGTTCCACCTCGCAACCCCCTAGACAGATACACAGGAAACTAAACACCCTGCGCCCCTCCCACGCACCTCGTCGATGGTGTCCCCCGCCTCGTCCTCTATGTGTCCGTAGCTCACTCGGTGGCTCTCCACCCGCCACTCCCCCACCACTCCCCCTCCCCCGCACCCCCCGCGTTGCATCATCACCCCTCCGCCTCTACCCTCCTTTCCCCCCTTGCTTCTTTCCCCCACCTCGTCCCCCGCATTTCCCCCTCCTCTGTCGTCCCCGTCATCTATTGCTGCCCCCTTCCCCAAGCCCCCCGCCCCTCCGCCAACTTCTCCGCTTCCCCTTCCCCAATCGTCGCTGTTCACTGGCCTTTGCGCCATCTCCCCCTGCTTCCGCGCTCTGCCCGCTTTCCGCGAGGGGCGGAACATGCGCCGTGCGATGCTCACGGCGGCGGGGCCGGAGACCCGCACGATCGCGACGCCACCTGACGTGGACGACACGGCAGTGACCACCGCCGCGATCGTGTCGCCGCCTGTTGCGGCGCCCTCTGAGCGGGTGCCCTCCTCCCGCGCGCTTTCGGCGGAGCGGGGGGCGGGGAGGCAATCCCCCGGGGCGCCGGGGATACCCTCATGAGGTGAATGCGCGGCCGAGCCGTGCGCGGTGAACGTCTGCGCGCCATCAAGGTGCGCGGAAACCCGCGCACTGCCCCCTCCGCGGTCGTGGCTGCGGCTGGGTGCGCCGTCCGAGCGACGGTCAACAAGCCGGCTGACGTGGCTTCTGTGGCCGAATTGGCGGATGCTAGCGACGCGATCGACGAGAGGAAGGGAGGAAGAAGGACGAGCGGCAAGAGAGAGCGGGACGGGCGCAAGGCGCAGCGCTCCAAGGGCCATGAGGCGCGCCGGCGCAGCCAAGGCCCGAGGGAAAACGGAGGCGGTACGCGCAAAGTGAAAAAGGAATCGGGCACGCGCGATCGACGGCACTATGGCGCACATATGGGCACAGACAAAGTACAGGCGAGTTGCAGGATATGACGGTGCGCCATGGCACCTCGCTCAGAACATCGCGGTGACAGGCAGCCCGCTAAGGGCGCGGAACTGAATGCTCGGTTCACTTGTGGAGATTCGATATTTCTAGAGGCAACCAGATTCGCAAGTGTCGTGAATTCGATTCGTCGTTCCAACCAGAAACGGGCATTTGAAGCCCTGGAATGTCGCACCGCAGACGTTTCGAGCTAAATTTCGCAAGCGAATTTCGCCGACGCCGGAGGGATATCGTTAAAGCCGTGGTACACATTCCCTGGGATGTGACCCAATGTCTATAAATTAATAGTTGGTAACGCGGTTTCCTTCAGCCATGGGTGGGCGAAATTCGGGGAACAGGGGGGAGGGTCTGCGGAGAACATCCGCCGCAAGGGGGAGTGGCACATTGAGGGTGCGTTCGATAGCGCGGTTTCCCAGACCCAACCGCACCCAACCTAGTAATCTAGACATTTCATCTTTCACACTCGGAATGAACCGCGGCTAACCGCCCAAAGCCGAACGCATGGGACGCGACCAATGTGACTATCGATTCCACCGGCTTGTAAGGGGGAAAATTACCGCCGCGGACTGTCCACGAAACTTTTCATACTTTCGTGGACAGGCCCTACTTTCATGGATACCACATGGAAGTTTTGCTTCTCCCCTGGACTCCGTCAATACTTTCGTTGACTCCAGGCTAACTTCCATGGACACACGCGAATTTGAAACACAAAAAACATACAGAACTGTACAGATGCTGACGGGAGGAAAATAAAAATAAAAATTATGGCGTAATCAAGTCCATCGCGAAAACTGTAGTCGCAAGCTACAGTAAGTGCAAGCCACCAGGTGCGCTAGCTGTCTCGCATGTTTAAAGAAACACTGAAGCGATCCTCAAAATTCATTTGAATGACTGACGAAGCGGTATTAGTTGAACGACAAGTAAAGCAGATCGAAAAGGCTAAATCTCGCTAAAAAAAATATTCATGCTGTAGAATAAAAATAGATATTATGGTTACAAGGTCAATAGAGTTCAGTAAAAATCGTAGTAGTCCCAAGATAACGGTTTGGAATTTCTACCCACCATGAATCGGGAATACCATAGACTCTGGCATTTTAAATTATTTCAATGAATAGTAAGTGGGATTTTTCAATAAAGATATGAAATCTCATAATACCAATAATTTTTGGTAAACATGGCTATATAAATGGAATGTTTCAGGCCTTTATATTATTATTAGTAAAAGTTTGTTCCATAATAAAATATTAGGCCAAAAAAATACAATTATTTTACATTCACAAATTTGGGAATATGCTTTCCAATTTTGAATGAAAAACATACTTCAATGCGAATAAAAACAAGTGATTCTGAAAAAAAAACAAAAAAAAAACTATTTCTCTGATTTTTTTTTCGTTTACAGAATTCATAATAATGAAAAAATGTACTATGAAGGAGAAAAGAACCGTTGATTGATGATGGCTTGATCAAGGACGTGCATAATATGTTTTTGTTGAGTAGTTCTAATTTGAATGAGAAATGTTTCTATTATCAACTTATACATATGTTCTATGTAGAAGTTATAGGCTAGACTAGGTGTGTGCTTCTAGTGAGTACAACCCAACAGGTATATGTTATAGGTTTCTCTTCCTAGTCTACTCATTCTCGTTTTCTAACATGGTATCGAGTAGGTTAGGTCCACCCACCCGCTTCCGCCCGCGCCCTAGCCTCTCGCCTCCCTCTACCTACCTAGCCACGCCCGGCCCTTAGCGCCCGCTTGACCTGTAGCGCCCGCCCGCCCCTTAGCGCCCTCCTGGCCCCGTCGTGCCCTCCTGGCCTCCGTCGCGCCCTCCAGGCCCCGTCGCGCCCTCCTGGCCCCCGTCGTGCCCTCCTGGCCCTGTAGTGCCCTCCTGGCCCCCCGTCGCGCCCTCCTGGCCCTGTCGCGCCCTCCTGGCCCCCGTCGCGCCCTCCAGGCCCCGTCGCGCCCTCCTGGCCCTGTAGCGCCCTCCTGGCCCCCGTCGCGCCCTCCAAGCCCCGTCGCACCCTCCTGGCCCCCGTCGCGCCCTCCTGGCCCCGTAGTGCCCTCCTGGCCCCCCGTCGCGCCCTCCTGGCCCCGTCCCGCCCTCCTGGCCCCCTCGCGCCCTCCTGGCCCCCGTCAAGCCCTCCGGGCCCCGTCGCGCCCTCCTGGCCCTGCGTCGTGCCCTCCTGGCTCCGTAGCGCCCTCCTGGCCCCCGACGCGCCCTCCAGGCCCCCGTAGCGCCCTCCTGGCGCTCGACGCGCCCGCCTGGCCCTGTCGCGCCCGCCTGGCCCCACCGCGCCCGCCTGGCCCCGCCGCGCTCGCCTAGCCCCACTGCGCCCGCCTGGCCCTGTCGCGCCCGCCTGGCCCCATCGGGCCCGCCTGGCCCCGCCGCGCTCGCTTGGCCCCACCGCGCTCGCCTAGCCCCACCGTGCCCGCTCGGCCCCACCTAGCGCCCGCTCGGCCCCCAACCTAGTGCCCGCCCGGCCCCACCTAGCGTTCGCCCGGCCCCACCTAGCGCCCGCTCGGCCCCACCTAGGGCCCGCCCGGCCCCACCTAGCGCCCGCCCGGCCCCAACCTAGTGCCCGCCCGGCCCCACCTAGCGTCCGCCCGGCCCCACCTAGCGCCTGCTCGGCCCCACCTAGCGCTCGCCCGGCCCCACCTCGCGCCCGCCCGGCCCCTCCTAGCGCTCGCTCGGCACTTTCCTCAGCGCCCACCCGGCCTCTCCTCCTACCTGCCCGGCTCTTGCGGCTTGTGTCGTCTGCTTGCCGAGCTGGAGCGTCTTGTCGCTGTCCTGTGGAGCTGTGCCGCTGTGTCCCTGTGTCGCTGATTCTGCACGATGGCTGAATTCGTCCTCTGCCTGGACGTTGAGGGCCACGCGGTTGACTTCGCCGCCTAGCTGTCCGATCTCCGCCGTCACCTCACAGGTCAGTCGGTCCGATCTCCGCAGATGGGCACTCCTTGGTTGTCCATGTTGATGGCGTGCTCCCCCGCCCCCCTGCACCTGCTCCCCTCCCTGCTGACCCCACCTCTACTGAGCGTGAGGTGTTCCCTGCTGCTGCACTTGCATGTGCCATCTGGGACTCTCGCGTTGCAGTTGCTCAGGTCGCTATTAGTCATGCCCTCCCTCTGCTTGAGCGTTCGCGTTTTGCTATAGTTGATACAGCCAAGGCTTACCTAGATGCTGTAGTTGCTCGCTATTCCATGCCTGCCTCTGCTACTGCAGGCCGCCTGCTCTTTCCTATGCTTTTCCCAGACCTTGCTTCCTTCCCTACTGTTGCTGATCTTGCCACACACCTGCGCGCCCTCGAGTCCCGCTACCGCACTGCTAGCACAGTTGCCCAGCTCGCTGCGCTCCCTCCCCCCTTCTGCATGACCCTCTACTTTATCGCTATGCGCCTGCCTGACCGCCTTGCTAGTGCCCGCGACCACATCCTTAGCCAGCACCCCGGTGACCTCACCCTGACAGCCTTTGTCACCGCCCTGACCGAGATCGAGACTCGCCAGCGCACTATCGCTCAGTCGAGCGGTGCACCGGCGGTCTCTATCTTTCACGGCTGTGCCCCCTCCCAGTGCACGTTTACTGACGTTTCGGTTGCGGTCGCTACTACGACCCCTCTGACCGAGACTGCCGTTGCCGTGCACTCGCAGCAGCGCCAGCGCCGCGCCGGTCATGGCTGCCAGGGAGGGCGTGGTGGTGGAGCTGGTGGTGGTGGTGGTGGTGCCGGGGACAGTGGTCCTACTGAGGGGACTGCCGCAGCTAGTCCGGAGCAGTAGCCGTCGCCCCAGCAGCAGGAGCAGCCGCCGCAGCCGTCGCAGCAGTCACAGTCGTCCCCGCATCTGTCCCAGCCCCAGCCGTGGGCTCATCTCCCCCCGGGTTGGCCCGGCACCTCCGTGGGAAGTGGCCGTGGTGGCGGCCCGCGCAGCTTGGCGTCTCCTGGCAGCTCCGGTGGTGTGACCTGCCAGTACCAGCTTCAGACCAGGCCTCTCCGCGGCACTCTGTGCCGCCGCCCGCACCCGACCGCCCGCTGTTTCCGCCGCCTCAACGATCTCTTTCGTCGTCGCTTTGGCCCGGCCCCGGACCTCCCCGACTGGCACAGCCTGCTCCGCCAGGGCGTGCCGATCTTTGAGTTAGACATGGATCAGATAGGTGCTGCTTTGCATGCCTTGTCTCTTGACGCTTCTAGTGTTGCTGGATCTTATTACCCTGTGTACTCTAGTTTAGGTGTTGCACCCTTGTGTAGCTTAGCCTCCCCTGCTGCGTCAGGCGTAGGACTGCCTAGTTTGCCTAGCCTAGTCTCTGCACCGGCTCCGTTCCCGGCCTCCGCCACTGCCTCGCTGTCCTTCACTCTCGACTCCGGTGCTTCTGCCTGCTTCTTCCGCGATCGTTCTACGCTCACGCCACTTTCAGCGCCTGCTGTCGTCTCTCTCGCTGACCCCTCTGCGGGTCCTGTCGTCGCTCGCAGCTCCACTTCCCTTCCCTGTCCAGCAGTTCCCTCGGGCTCCCTTACAGACCTCCACACTCCCTCGTTCTCGAGGAACCTGGTTGGTGTCGGCTGTCTCCAGGACCTCGGCGTCACCACTACGTTCCCCGGGCACGAACGGTTCGCTGTCTGTTCTGAGGCTGTCTCAGGTTCCCCCCTTGCGATGTTCCCCCGGGACTTGGTGTCCGGCCTGTTCACCCTAGACACCGCTTCCCCCCCGGTTGGTGCGTCCTCCCAGGTTGCTGCAGCTTGCTTGTGTCGGTCCCTCACTCACCCGTCCCTTCTGTGGCACCACCGCTTAGGTCACCCTGCTCTCCCTCGTCTGCGTCACATGTCCCAGCACGGTCTTGTCTTAGGCCTCCCCACGTCGCTCCCTGCCCTCCCCCCCTCGACTGCGCCACCGTGCACGCCCTGCGTCGAGGGCCGGCTCCGCCATGCCCCTCACTCCTCCTCGCTGCGCCCTGCTACTGCCCCCCTTCAGACCCTGCACCTGGACGTCCGGGGCCCTGCCCCCGTCCCCGGACCGCGTGGTGAGCGCTACTTCCTTGTGCTCGTCGACGACTTCATGCGCTACACCACGGTGTTTCCCCTGGAGTGGAAGGCCGACGTGCCCGACGTTCTTCTCCCGTGGGTTGTGGCTGCGCGTCTTCACCGCGGTCTCCCCATGTTGTGTCTCCACTCTGACCGTGGCGGCGAGTTCGCCTCTGGTCGGCTTGGACAGTTCTGTCGTGCGGAGGGCATCACCCAGTCGTACACCTGGCCGGACTCGCCACAGCAGAATGAGGTTGCTGAGCGCCGCATCGGCTTGGTCATGGAGGTTGCTCGTACCTCCATGATTCATGCCGATGCCCCCCATTTTCTGTGGCCGTTCGCGGTTCGCTACGCTGCTCACCAGCTTAACTTGTGGCCGCGCTCCCATCGGCCGCAGGTTTCGCCGACCCTCCTTTGGACCGGGTCTCCCGGTGACGCGTCTGCGTTCCACGTCTGGGGCTGCCTTGCTCACGTTCGTGCCTCTGGCATGGACAAGCTCACTGCCCGCACTGTCCCCTGTGTCTTCCTCGGTTTCCCCCTTGACTCGTCTGACTGGCTTTTCTACCACCCGCCGTCTCACCACTTCCTCCACTCTCGTGACGTCACCTTTGACGAGTCTGTCTCCTTCTACCGCCGCTTCCCTCACTGAGGTCTCCCGGTTGCCCCGCCCCTGTTCCTTGCTCCCCCTCCTCCGGTAGCCCCTGCTCCTCTCCCGCCTCGTCCTGCCCCGTCTGGTGTCTCTCACGTCACTCCCCTCCCGTCGGTTGTCCCCGTTGAGGAGTCTGCTGACTCTTGTGGTACCCCCGGCCCATCCTTGCCGCGTCCCCCTCCCCCGGTGTCTCCGGCCCTACTGTCGCAGTCGCCGACTCCGCCGCAGCCGCCGCCGCCGTCGCCGCCGCTGCCACCGCCGCGCTTGGCCTCTGGGGGTGCTGGCGTTGAGGAGGGTGTTCGTCCCGCCGCCCGTGGGGGTGCCGTTGGTGCTGGAGGGGGTTCTCGCTCTGGGGGTGTTGGTTCTGGGGGTGCTGCTGTTGAGTGTTCTGCCGGCGGTCGTCCTGCCGGTCCTCGAGTTCTGGCCCAGCAGTCACAGCCGCCGCAGTAGCCGTCGCCGCCGGTCTCCGCTCTTCGCCTGCTCGGCCTTCCCTCGCTGACCGCTCGCCGGTGTCTCCACCGCCGCCTCCTGCTTTCCTGTTTACGGTCCTGTGTTCCCGCCGCCGGACTCGTCTCCGGCCCGTCCTCCTCCTCATTCCCCTCCTGTGTCCCCTCCGCTGTCTCTTGACTTTACACCTCCGTCCCACGTTTGGTCTCGTCGTCCCTCCCGTGCTCGTCCCGTCTCTCCTGTCCTGCGCTCCCACCCTATGTTGCTCCGTTCCCACTCGTCTCGTCCTCCCCTCCTCCCGTCCCCTCCTCCCTCGTCGCTTGCTGTCCCACCTCCTCCGTTGTCTAACTACCTCCGCGCCGCTCGTCCCCTTGTCCCTCGGGTTCTTGCCTCTCTTATTACCGACCCGTCTGTTCCTGTCTCGCGCCTTGACGCGCTTGTCGCTGCTGTCGCTGACTTCGCCTCTACTCGCCGCCTTGACTACGCCACCGCTCTGGTCTCTGACCCTGCTCATCCTCCGTCCGTCGGGGGTGCTCCTGCCCTTGGCAGTGACGTGCTCCCCATCTCCGCTCCCCATCTCTGCTCCATGCTGTTAGTCCCTGAGGGTGACCCAGACACCCTCGACATCTCGACCCCTCGCACTTACGCTGAGGCCACCTCGGGACCTTGGGCCTCTCAGCGGATAGCTGCCATGGAGCAGGAGATGGCATCTTGGAGGTCCACTGGCACTTACATCGACGCAGTTCCCCCGCCTGGGGTGAACGTAGTCGATGGTCGGTGGCTCTTCAAGGTGAAGCGCCCCCCTGGAGAGCCGCCTGTCTTCAAGGCATGCTACGTGGCGAGAGGCTTCAGTCAGCGCGAGGGGGTTGACTTCTTCCAGACCTTCGCCCCGACCCCGAAGATGACCACTCTTCGGGCGCTGCTACACGTAGCAGCACAGCGCGACTACGAGCTTCACTCCCTCGACTTCTCTACTGCATTTCTTCAAGGCAGCCTACACGAGCAGGTCTACCTGCGCCGACCACAGGGCTTCACTGGCACCTTCCCCGCTGGGACCCAGTGGCTTCTCAGGCGCCCAGTCTACGGCCTGCGTCAGGCCCCCGCGAGTGGCACGACACACTGCGGGCCACGTTAGCAGACCTGCAGTTCTTTCCGTCCTCTGCTGACCCCTCGCTGTTTGTGCGTTCCGGCCAGACTCCGTTCTACATCCTTGTCTACGTAGACAACATGGTCTTTGCTACTGCTGACAAGGACGCACTGGCCTCTGTGAAGGCCGAGCTGCTGAAGAGACACACCTGAAGTTACCTTGGAGATCTGCGTCGCTATCTTGGCCTGCAGATCTCTAGGGACAGAGCAGCATGCACCATCACTCTGACACAGTCACACTTGGTGCGTCAGGTCCTTCAGGGGTTCGGTCTTCAGTTCTCCTCCGCACAGCCCACACCTCTACCTGTAGACCATGGGCTCTCCGCTCCCGTTCCTCAGGAGCCAGTAGAGCCCAGTGGCCCCTACGCAGAGCTTGTGGGTTGCCTCATGTACCTGATGACTTGCACTCGCCCAGATCTCGCATACCCTCTCAGCATCGTGGATCGCTTTGTGGCTACAGGCAGACACCGACCTCAGCACTGGTCTGCCGCTAAGAGGGTTTTGCGATATCTAGCAAGTACATCGGGCATGGGGTTAGTGCTAGGAAAACGCAGGCCAGTGGCCCTCACTGGGCACACAGCTTCTTTGGCAGACGACTCAGAGACTCTCAGGTCGTCTCAGGGCTACTGCTTTAGTCTTGGTTCGAGTGCTATCTCTTGGAGATCCACTCGCTCGTCGTCTGTTGCTCAGTCCAGCTGTGAGGATAAGATCTACGCCGGTGCCATGGCGGCACAGGAGCTCCGCTGGCTGACCTTCTTGCTCACTGACTTAGGTGAGCGGCCTAGCTCTGCCCCGGTCCTGTACGTTGACAACAGGGCCATGATTCTCCTATGTCAGGAGCCTCGGCTTGAGGGCAGAGCGAAGCATATCCAGCTGCGGTACTTCCTCCTGCGCGAGCTACAGCAGCGTCGCCAGGCCCGCGTAGTTCACTTGGCCTCCAGTGCCAACACTGCTGATATCTTTACTAAGGCGCTTGCGCCTAAAGATCATCAGCGGCACTGTGTCCAGCTTGGTCTTATTCCTGTCACTTCTCACTTGTTAGGACCCTGATTGTGTACTCTCTACTATTTATATCTGTCTGACTGGCCTTGTGGCCTTACCTCCAATGGCTGGACTAGTAGTGCCGCCCTGGCTTGCTTTAGTCTGTTTGTACTCTTGCTGAGTGGTCTCCGGACCCCTTCCTCAGTGGTTGGACTAGTAGTGCCACCCTGAGCTGTGTGCTTCTTGCTTAGCTCCACCCCTTATCTAGCCTAGGGGATGTGTCAACTTATACATATGTTCTATGTAGAAGTTATAGGCTAGACTAGGTGTGTGCTTCTAGTGAGTACAACCCTTAGTCAATCATTCTTGTATTCTAACATCTATTATGTGGATCCTAATACACCATATTTTTTAAGTTTACTGCATTTTTTAGTGCGTCTGCTATCTCTTCCGAGAAAAGCTCCGAGATTCTGTTTCCGAACTGATTTTCAACACTGTAGCTCGCGATTACTTGCGACGGACATATAGTCTAGTCTGGAGTATTTCTACTTTTGTGCCCGTAATCACCTGTAGATCGCTGAATACTCCTCCTCAACTGCGAATATGCGTGTGTCCATGGAAGTAAGGCGGGAGTCCACGAAAGTATTGACAGAGTCCACGGAAGTATTGACGGAGTCCACGGAGATGCAAAACTTCCATGTGGTGTCCATGAAAGTAGGGCTTGTCCACGAAAGTATGAAAAGGGCATGTAGCCTAAGGGCGTGTAGCCTATGGTTTTGTGGGCCCAATTCCGGAACTGGGTTCCGTCACTGTTATTCGCTAGTTCCATTTGCGCATGGAACCCCGAGTTTTGAAACTCGCATTCGTAATCTGTTTGTGGACGAAACTTCGAGTTCCGCAACTCGAAGTTCCAACGTTCAAACGTTTGAACAAAAAACGAACCCCCCCCCCCCCCCCCCCCCCCTCCCCGCGAAATTATGAAAACAATGTTTTTGCATCCAATGACAAACAATATTAATTTGGCCAATGCCAATGTCTTGCCTCGCGAATGGTCGAATTGGCGCGTGGAGTAACAGCATCGTCGTGATGTTTCGTTCTTTTCGCGGGAGTAGCATGGGCTTTTCGCTTAGAACTGCAGGAGAGTTTCGAACAGACCTTCGGATGACCATTCGAAACCAGCGTCCAGACAGGTGTGGAACCTCGAGTTCCGGAACTCGTGAATCCTTCGCGAGGTCATTGACGAAAAAAGTAAGTGAGTAATGTCGAAAACTGTTTCCCTTTTCGCCCACGGACGGTACTCTGTTCTGAAACCGTAGGATACACGCCCTAAGGGCGTGTGATATGTGAGGGTTTTGCTCAAAATGCGAACAACATTCGAATTTCGAAGCATTCAAACAAGCTGATTCGATGTTCATACAACACTAGGAAATCACATGAATAGCTAAACGCAATTCCTGTGCCGTCAAGACCCAATCCGGAAGTTTGATTGTTCAAACGCATGCGACAACGTGCGAGGAGGGAGGGAGCTATTGGTGGGGCACTGGGATCGTCCTACAGTTGAGTGTCGGAGGGCTACAAGTCCGTCCCGGGGGGTAATGGGTGCGCTACCCACCACAACAACATGCCCTTTTAACCCAGTCGGTAGCGGGCTGGGCCAACAGTGGTACCTGAGCGGTGTTCGAATCTCAGTGTGCGCAGAGGAGGTGTCGGGTGCCCAAAAAGTCCCAGAGAGAGGGAGACGACCCCAGTGAGGGGGAGATTGTTGGTGGGGCACTGGGATCGTCCTATAGTTGAGTGTGGGAGGGCTACAGGTCTGTGCTGGGGGCTAATGGGTGCGCTACCCATCACAAGAACATGCCCTTTTAACCCAGTTGGTAGCAGGCTGGGCCAACAGGAGCACCATTCGAACGGTGCATGCTGGACAGTTCGAATGCCGCCATTCGAATGGTCTGTGTCCTCTCATTTTGGGGTTTTCTCCCATTTTTTGCGACACATTCGCGACGGCTTTTGCGACATTGACGAAACTTGTAACCTGGCATTCTGTTCGGATTCTGGCGTTGTTCGTACTAAGAGGTCACACATCCTGAACATGTGATCGGAAAATTGCACTCCCGAACTCCCAAAAACGAAAACGACCCACACTCTCGCACCATTGCCAGGGATTAGAACCAACAGAGCCACTTTACCCATGCACTGCAGATCGGCTAAGCACGTCTAGTACGTGTTCTGTGCAGCCCGAACACAGGTAAAAAGCGCCACGGCGACGTAGAGAAGACTAGAAAAAAAAAGAGATAAGTGAAAGATTTCTAAACCTCCCAGTATTAAGTGACGCCATGATCAAAGGTCGGCGTCTTAGAAAGCATGAGTAAGATTAAAATAACGGCACCGGAATGGCGCACACGTAGCATTTGGAATCAGCCCAAAAGCTTAAGAATTGAGGAATAACCTGTCAATAATATAGAAGTGGGTACAAGATACTTCAATGGAATGACCATATAGTTTTTCCTCTCTGGATTTTAAACAAGCAATCAAGCAAGTAATTGTAACATCGAAGCGCGCGCGACTCGAAAGCGGACAAATCCGTTGTCGCCACTCCTTTCTTACAACCCACCTCCCTTGGTCCAAGTCAAGGGAGGTCCTTGGCATGGGGGGAAAAATCTCCCCCACAATTCCAACAACGAGGAGGGGATAACGTGAAGAGGGAGAGTGACGAGAAGAGGTCCGGGAATGACGAGGCGACGAGAGTAGGTGCAGCGAAGGGAAGTGAGGCTTCGACAAATAGCGGTGCGGCGAAGGGAAGAGAGGCGGCGATGAATAGCGGTGCGGCAAAGGGAAGCAAGGCAGCGACGAATAGCGGGACAACAAAGGGAAAAGATATATCGATGAATAGCGGTGCGGCAAAGGGAAGAGAGGCGGCGACGAATAGCGGTGCAGCGAAGGGAAGAGAGGCGGTGACGAATAGCGGTGCCGCGAAGGGAAGAGAGGCGGCAATGAATAGCGGTGCGGCGAAGAGAAGAGAGGCGGCGACAAATAGCGGTGCGGCAAGGGGAAGAGAGGTCGCGACGAACAGTGGTGCGGCCTAGGGAAGAGAGGCCGCGACGAATAGAGGGGGGACGAAGGGAAGAGAGGTGGTGACGAACATACTAGGTGCGGCGAGGGGATGGGAGGCGGCGACTACAAGGTGCGGTGACGGGATGAGAGGTGGCGAGGATGGGAGCAGAGAGAAGTGGCTTCGGAGAAGTGAGGATACGGGGAGCGCCGAGGAGATGAGGTGTGGTGACGCCCATCACTGCCGTCACAAGTCACCAAAATTTTCCCCAAAGGTGAAGGGTGTCCGCGAAGGCTCGCAGCCGTATCTGAGTCCGACAAATGCAGGCTCTGCTCCCACTGGAAAAGTTGCTGCTCGGATGCAACTTTCGCACAATCCATATCGAAAATATTACTAGTGAGCATTAAGTTCCTCTCCCTATCCCAAATTTGTGAACCTCGCGTCCCCCCCCCTCCGGCGAGCACCTGTACACAAACCTTACGGGGACAACCCAGAAGGGCCCAAAAAACGAACGAAAGAGGTGGGGGTGGTCTCTAGGTACTCCCTGCGCCATGCCAGGAAATAACGAATCTGTTGTCCCAGATAACATCCCTGGCGACAGAGTTGACGGTCTGTCGCCAGCTCGTCCGACGGTTTAGCGGAGGTGCTCAGTTAGGCATCACCCAGCATAACGCCCACAGAGTGGTTGAATAAAGTAGAATAGAAAGCAAGAAGGGCGACACCATTGGCCAGCAAAAACCAATGATGGTTCATGATTGGAGATGAGCGCCAGCGACTGTGAGATGGCTAGTCACAAACAAACGACATGATGAAAACCTGTTTTTTTTGTAACACAGATTGGCATCAACGCTAAGAGACAAAAAACGAAACGGATTCATGAGCCGACGTGCCATTGGCTTGCGAAATAAAAGAGGAGCCATATGATTGGATGGGCCACGTCTAAAACAACAAGTGGCGAAGACAAGGCCAATCGCCATGAAAATGACTAGACCGCACAGTAACGACTCGCACCCCCGGCAAAATACATCAATCAGTGCTAGTACCAGACAAAGAAGAGTTGACGAAATGGCGAACATGCTTACCTGTACGAAATGTTCACGATAGACCATTCTGAAATAGCGAGGAGGATAGCTGTCACCAAGGAACATACATGACATGTCATCGAAATCTCAGATACAGACGAATTTGGAGGGCCAATGTCATTCGGCCACATCCTCACGCCATCGCATCCCTAGGGTGATGCCATTGCCAACCATTTCTCTCCCTCTGCTTCCCTTCCTCCAGCCACGCCGTCTCCCGTCTACTCTCTCACCCAGCTCAAGCATCCTCCCATTTCTACAACTTTTTGCATTTTGGAAGGGTTTTGCTCCCTTGTTTTTGTTTCACCCACTTTTTCGTTTCATAGTTCTGCGCACTTGTCAAATCTCCCACACTTATGCGGAGCTCACGCCATCGCCTTGCCTTTCATATTATGTTATTCGCACTTTCGCGCTCTCACGCTTTTTGCTCGTGATCATGTCTGACGCAGCTTTCGCTTCTCGCTGCGATTTTTCCGTCTTGCTTAGTTTATCTACTTCCCCTCCCCCTATTTGTGTTAACTGATCTGCATGGCGATTGTTTTCATTATGCAAACTGCACATTCATGCAGGCATTGCCACAATAGTCGCATCTTGATTGGTTGGTGTTCGCATCTTCCGCGGCTATGGTGCACGCTACAACAATAAAATCGCTAAAATGCGAGAGTGCCATTGATTGGCAGGTATGGACGCGTTCATTTGACTGCTTTTGCTCGACCTAGCATTTCTCTAAACGTCTAACCATGCAGGCCTCACGAAATGGCCCATTGAGTAGCGCGTACGAAGGTATGCCCATGCCGGCATGTAACTTTTACACTTCACCATTCACTTGTTGTCTCTCACTTCGACATTTCTACCTTGTGTGTAGAGCGCCGGAATTTGTTTAAGGGCGCATATTGGATGCACTTAGTGAATTACTATTATGGAATTTCTATTATGGTTAATGCCCATACCCATTGCTTAGAGTAGTTTGCACTCTCTGGGTTTTTCCACATGCCTTTGAATGCTTGATGCTTTTAGAGCTATATTCATTATGTATGTATATTTATATATAGACATTTTAACAAAGGCACTATTCGAATTTATTATTCTTATCGAAAACGTACGAATCGGACGGTTTCGATAAGATCTGGAAATCGCGCTTTCATAGCTCTACTCCAATGCAGCGCCACCGACATTTAGGTCGGTGGCTAATGGGACGACGCTACGACAGCGTGGAATGTGGGCTTCATTTTCGCGCTGTAGCTGGACAGCACCTGGTGACAGCGTGGACATGCCACCCCCAGTTTGCCGCGCATAATGTGTGTTTGTCATGCGGAGGGAGTGGCCATGTCATTCTTGGAGGTGGTGTGTACCCTTCGTCTAAGGTTTGGTATGTACAATCTCGACCTGGGTGTTATGCCAAGGTGCCCGAGAGCAGTTGTACACAATGCCAGCATACAGGTTTACGGGCAGGGCCTCAGATTGGTTCTAGGGAGGCGGATTGCTCAGGGTTGCCCTCGTGAGAACCCATACTTTTGACAAATTCCTGAATTGTGAAAGTTTGCTTAGGTCCTCTTGTAAAGGCAGCATGCTTCATTTCATCTGGGAAACATACATGGTTCTCGTCCAACAAAGAACTACACACAAGAGGGTGGGTGGGCGGGGAAATTGAACTAGAGAAACTAGAAATGAAGAACGTGGGTGAGGCCGAATGGCCTCACGCCCCTCTTTTGTAGGCAAAAGAGGGTGAGTAGCGCTTCGTCGCTGCCTTTGCTGCGTTGGCCCTCGCTACACTCTCACAATACACATTTTCAGAAAGTGTTACACACTTTCAAAAAATTACATATTGTGAAAGTTTGCTTAGGTCCTCTTGTAAAGGCAGCGTGCTTCATTTCATCTGGGTCTTCTGAGACATGTGCAGAAGGGGTTGGCGGTGGCGTTCAATAGATAGCTGGTGCTGATTGGGCGTGAGAGCGGTGGCTGCGTCTCGGAGTTGCATGGAGGCTTGAAGGAGTTGGTCATGAGCGATGGTAACGTAGAGCTCCTTGGCATTATCGCTGCGCCAACAGCCAAGTCGCTTGAACAGCCGGTCGGATATCCCCAGGCTGGCTGCCGCTGTAGCAGCGCCCTTGCGAAAGGAGTGGGTGCCGAGGTGGGCGCTATCGAGGCCGGCCCTGGTGAATGCTTCAAGGCACCAGTTCCGGATGGTGGTGTACGAAGGTGCGTGGTCCTGTGGAGTTGCCGTACTGCTGTTCCCGAAGACTCGGATCAATGGCCTGTGTGGGGTGGAGGTGTGACCCGCGAGGAGAAGAAAGTGTCGTGTGCAGCGTACCGGGCAGTATGGGCCAGAAGTGGCGGCAACCGGAATCCACGTACCCCTGCATTCCTGGTCGGTCTTGAAGTGCGGGATGAGCAGCCACATCGCCTCCGACTCAAACTGTATGTCATGCCATTGGAGACTGACAAGGTCGGAGTAGCGTAGGAAGGCGGCAAACATAAGGATGGGGATGAGTCCTTTCTGGTATTCGGCCGGCCGGGTGGACTCCAAAAAGGGGCGGGCCATGGTCAGTCATGAGATGCGCGAAGGCGACGGCGGAGCATGTAAGCGATATGGCAGATGTGGTGGCCTGGTGATTTAGTGCATGAATGAGGTAGAGTGCCAAGGTCATATCCGTTGCAGGCAAGTAGCTCAACTTCACCTTCATGCAGAAGGAGCGAAATTTGAGCCAGTAGGGCTCATACGTTCGGATGGTGGAAGGGGCACGTACATGGGTGATTACGTGTAGTAGTTGTGTTTGCAGCTTCGTTATAATACCTGAAAAGGTACAGCGTAGAGTACAACTATTATTAATTTTTATACGTGACATGCAGTGCAATCATCTTACTAGGAGGAAAGCCTTGTCCTGCAAAAGCGAGTGCGTGTGTGCCGGGGCGTAGGCATTGGCTGCCGTGGGTGAGGGGAATGTGTGCCGTTACTTCTGGCACCCAGGCGTCAGGTGCCTATTGGAGGAGTGGCCACCATGATGCTCCCGGCCACTCGGGAATGACCAAGGTCACCTCAGCGTGTGTGCGTTTAGCTTGTCGTAATGTGACTAGAATGAGGTTGGGAGGGGGAAATGCAAAGCCGCGCTCGTGCTGCCAGCTGAACGAAAATGCGTCAAACACTGCGGCCGTAGGGTGTGGAATCTTGGAACAAAACCTCTCCAGCTGAGCGTTGTGCACATTTGCGAAGAGATCGATAGAGTGGGGACCCAGGCGGCGATCCAAGAGCCGGAACCACGGGGCTTTGAGGGAGTAGTCATCGTGGTCTTGGATTTTTGAAAGTTCGTCGGCGTGCGCATTCAGCTCTCGTGGGATCCATTCGACAGCTAGCCTTGTTTGGTGTTCCAGGCAGAGGCGAATGATTGCTTGACACAGTAGCGTAAGCGTGGGGTGGCGCGATCCACCTTTGCGTAGGATGAATACCACGCCTTGATTGTCTACCCAAACGAGTACGTGGCGCTTGGGTATGCGGGCAGCGAAAGTTCGGAGAGCCCATAAAACTCCTTCGAGTTCCCGTCGAGTGCTGGAGGTGGGCAGTAGTTCCTCGGGCATGCGAGCACTGGCTTCAATGGGCATCCCAGGAAGTTGTGTCAGGGTGGCGCCCCAGCTGTGTGCGCTTGCATCGACGTGGATGACGGCATCGAACTGGTGACTGAGATGGAATGGGTTTCCGTTGAACTTGTCAAACTGCGCAAGCCAAAAATGCAGCTTGTGCACTGCTGTCGACGACAAGTGTGCCTTGGCGTGCCAAGAGGTGGCGTCTGCAATAAGTCGAAGGAGCTCGTGACTAAAGGCACGTGCCGTAGCACCCAATGCCAGATTCATGGAGGCCAGCATTCCTGTGATTCTCGCAAGGGACCGGATGGGAACCGGTCATCCCTCTTGTCCCTGGGTGATGAGGGCTTGGAGTGAAGCAAAAAGTTGTGCTCGACGTTCGAGTCCGACGGAGAAGGTGCCTTGGGCGGCATCAATCTCCAGGCCGAGGAAAGCTATCTAGCACGAGGGGTGTAGATGTGACTTTTTGCCGTTTATAACAAAACGTGCTGCCTTTAGGTCCTTAACAACAGCTGCGCAGGTCGAGCGTGCATCCGAGTGGGAGTTGCAGAGGAATAGTAAGTCGTCGACATATGGAACAACCCACACGCCGCTTGCCCGCCATCGCTTTGCCAGTTGTTTGATCAGTTGTGTGAAGACGAATGGGGCAGTGGCAAGCCCGAACGGGAGCGATATGAAGGAATAGTAGTCTTCTTCGAACTGGAATCCCAAGAACTTCTAGCAGGAGGGGTGGATCTCGACATGGTGGTAGCCTGACTTTAGGTCGATGGAGAACATCCAATCGCCTGGGCGGATGAGTTCGGCTACCCTGTTCAAGCCTTCGTACTTGAACCTGGGGATGTTGAGGTAGTTGTTGACTTTGCGCAAGTCAAGAATGAGGCGACACTTGTCGCGCTGCTCCACCACGTTAAGTGGACCAACACACATGAGCGCGTCCTTCGTAGGGGCCTTGACGGCGGCACCCGAGGTGACGAGGTCGCGAATCGCTTCACGAGTGAAGTCCAGGTGTGTGTGAACTCCAGCATGATTGCTATCCTCAAAGGCATGTGGCACGGCTTCCTTCCAGGGAAGCCAATATCCTTTCGCGATGATGGACAGGATGAAACTGCTATCGCACCATGAGCACCACAAGTGTAGGGCGTGGCGCAATCGACTATGCATGACAGTTACGTCCTTGTCTGTAACCGCGTACTCGTAGGGGTCATGTTCGTTGTGTAACCATCCTTTCCCAATTTCTGCTGGACCAAAGGGTCGGGTGGCAAGAATCACATAGGTACCCAAGTGAGTGAGACCAGACAATTGCCTAAAGGGTGGATGTGTCATAGTCGATTCCAGGAGGGGCATAGCTCCCATTCAGTTGGCAAAGCAAGAGTGGCTCATGTTCAATTGCAAAAAGGGCATGGCTGATATTCATGCCTTCTCCCTTTAGCGCTCGAGCCTTCGTCACCTCTCTCTCTCTCTCTCTCTCTCTCTCTCTCTCTCTCTCTCTCTCTCTCTCTCTCTCTCTCTCTCTCTCTCTATATCTCTCTCTCTCTTGCTCTCTCTCTCTCTCTTTCTCTTATGGTCTTTCTCTCTCTTTATCTTATGCTCTCTCTCTCTCTCTCTCTCTCTCTCTCTCTCTCTCTCTCTCTCTCTCTCTCTCTCTATCTCTTGCTTGCTCTCTCTCTGTTTGTCTTGCCTCCTCTCTTTCTCTCTTTCATCGAGGCCTTGCAAAAGTTTTTTTTTTTTTTTTTTTTTTTTTTTTTGCAATCTTAGTTTCAATGCGCCATAACGGCATGCATGATCCATACATGGAATAAGGCAAGGTTCTAGGCCCACGGCCTTCTCTGCCCCTAGGGCTACCCTAGTCTACTAGGCCATTTGCCTTGTCCTAAGGCCGGCCACCAGGCATGCACCCCCAGTGCAGCCCAATATGCTTCTTGCATATTGGCGAAGGGCACCGCCCTTACCCCCGCTCACACCACCGGTGAGGGGCCTTGTGCTCCACGCCCGCCCATGGGGCACGCGTTAGCCATGTGACCTGGCTGGCCACAGCAGAAGCACACGCCCTTGAAGCGTGGCTGCTGGCACGTGAGAGGGGGGGAGCCTTTGAGGTCCATTTCTCCATCACGACCGCCGGGACGACCACCACAGGGGTAGATGGCGCGTGCACGCTTGAGTGCAGCCACATCGGCGACTGCCAGCTTGTAGGAACGGGACGTCAGCACACTCTTGGACTGGTAGAGCTGGAAGCGATCAGCGGCCTCAAAGCCGGCCTCATCCGCCACAAGAAGCACCTCGAAACGCTTATTAATAAGCGTCTCAATGTGTTTCACTATGTTGAGTGCGCCGGTGACGTTGCCGTGCTGCAGCTCGAAGTCGATGTGCTGCAGGTGTGCTTGGATAGCAGTGAAGACTTCGGCCTGGTCG
This sequence comes from Closterium sp. NIES-67, assembly GCA_027943415.1. Taxonomy (NCBI): domain Eukaryota; kingdom Viridiplantae; phylum Streptophyta; class Zygnematophyceae; order Desmidiales; family Closteriaceae; genus Closterium; species Closterium sp. NIES-67. Next base: position 825,968 of record BQMB01000298.1, on the reverse strand, counting down.
CGCACGCCCTTACGCATGAAGGTAGTTGCTGCGAGCGTGGGACCAAGGGGGGGAAGAGGGGGCGCGGGGGCGAGAATGCGATGGCGAGCAATATTGACAGGAGCCTCACCATCATCGTTTTCAGAGTCGTCTCTGTCGTCGGTGTCATTGGCGAGTGCGGGAGTCGGTGCCGGGGGCTGGTTGTCGACGCGCGGAGCTTTTGGCGCGCGAGTAGGTGGCGGCATTTCTTTCTTCTTGGCGAAATTGGTCGTAGCAGTTATATTGTCCGAAGATGTTCCGAGCGTAACATTCGGCTGCTGGTGTAACAGCGCCAAAAGCGCCTGGAGTTGTTGTGCAGTCAACGCGGGGGCGGCGGCGGCTGGCACGACCTTGTCAAAGGGCGTGTGCTCGGTGGGGCCCGCGTGGCCTGCAGCCGTCGCGACGTGCGTAGGCGCGTGGTCCTCCGTTGGCAGCTCGCGCGGCTGCTTCTGGAGCAGCGCGATTGGCGCCAAGCAGGACCTCGACAGCCGAGGGCCCCTCGCCAAAAATTTCCTCAGCAGGACGTTTCTGGCGACGGGTGGTTGCCCCGGCCGAAGTTCCGGGCTCCACGGAATTGTTGGGGTTGTTCGTCGGACTATTCGGAGTCGTGTTCGTCGACGCCATGTTAGCGAGGTTGTGCTGCAAAATGTCGGTGAGGAGCGTCGTCGGAGCCTTGCCTCGGGGGAGGGACTGGGTCTTCTCCAGGTTGGACGAGAAACTGCGGAAATTGAACTAGAGAAACTAGAAATGAAGAACGTGGGTGAGGCCGAATGGCCTCACGTCCCTCTTTTGTAGGCAAAAGAGGGTGAGTAGCGCTTCGTCGCTGCCTTTGCTGCGTTGGCCCTCGCTACACTCTCACAATACACATTTTTAGAAAGTGTTACACACTTTTAAAAAATTACATATTTTTGGGTCCGCGCAGCACCCTGCTTTGATTGGATGATGCCTCTCGATATTCTCGCATAGGCAAGTGCGAGTGTCACCATCCTTCAAATCTTGTCTCACTGACGTATCGCGCCCCTAGAAATCATGTGCAAGTGGCTGATCTGAGGGAAATTTGGCAGCACTCAACCAAACATAGGCGGGTGAAGGCGACCTGGATATAGAAACTGGTTTTGGAAATTTCAGCTGGGCTCGAGTTGCAGTGGGTGGGAAGAAATATTTCTACAGTTGAAGACTTAGCGGTCGTCGGGTGTGTTGGGAGGGGGGGGGGGGGGGGGGGGGTGGGGGAGAGATATATTTGTACAAGATGACTTAAGGGTTGTGGGGGATGTGAGAGGGAGGATATCAGTAAATTATGACTTGGCCAAAAAATCTGGGTTGTTCGGGGTGTTGGGGGGGACTGCGTCTGACGACAGTACTTAATCGAAAAATTCAATGGGTTGTGGGGTGTGTGGGGGATGTCTCTAGCGTTCCTGGACTTGGCCAAAAATTCCGATGGGGTGAGTGTGTGGGGGTTGTCTCTAGCGTTCGGGGACTTGTTCGAAAAAACTGGAGGTTAGTGGTACGATACACCTGTTTCAAGGTCTGTACGCGCTATGCTCTAGAAACTCAGTACTGGGTTAGTGACAAGTCTGATTTTCTCGGGATCCCCAGAGTCGTACTCTGAAGCGATCAGGATTGGGAAAATGGGTTATCAGGAAATTCAGGTTTGGCAAAAAAAAGGGTATAAAATTTCAGATTAATCAAAGTAAATAGTCTGATAAAATCAGCCCTGTCGCCCACCTCACCCCCTTCACCTCCCCCATTTCCCCTGCCTCTGTAATCTGCGCCATCTACCGTATTCCCCCGCATACACGCACCGCCGGCTAAATCTCACCATGGTGCATATATCCGGAGGGGTGCCATAATGGATGTGCCAATTATACGCACCCCCTTTTTGACCAGGATCTAATCCCTACACGCATCCCCCTATTTTCCTTGCATTGACTGGGGTTGACCACGTTTTCCTTGATTTCAGTTGAGATTCTCCAACCCAATCGTTTCTTTACACGAAATCCTTCTGCGCCACCTCACCACGCAAAATCCCGTCAGCATTACCCTGCTGTTGTGTGATGATGAGAGAGGAATGGATGGCCGTGATCGACCCTTGCTCGCTAGCAAAGTGCAGCAATCCTGCCTAGCTCGCATGCCAATCTGCTCTCGAGCGGTTTTCGAGGGGCTGTTTGGGGCGTTCCCATTTGGGAGCACATCCACACGAAAGGAAATTGTACAAGCTAGATTTTCATGCTAGTTTATGAAATTTCCATAAATCCCTTTATTTCGCACTGAGCCATATGAAATTAATTCAAGTGGCATGTATCAGGGGGAATACGGTATTGCTGCTCTATTCCCAACCCCCCCCGCCCATTCGCCATTTTCTTTGCTTCCCCTTTCCCAATCGCCTTTGTTCAGCTCATTTTCCGCCATTTCCCCGCCCTTCCGCACTCTGCCCGCTTTCAACGCAGGGGGAACATGCATCGTGCGATACTCACAGCGGCGGGGCTGGAGAGCCGCACGATTCCACCGCCACCTGGCGTGGACGACACGGCTGTAATCAGGCGCGATCGTGTCGCCGCATTTTGCAACATCGTCTGCGGTCACAAGGAAATCTCGAGGAAAGTACAACATGCATGTACACTGGCGGAAAGAATTGTCCACATGTTTTGCATTTTTCAGAATTTCGGCCGTTAGAGGGCATGTGTACATTAAGCCTTAATTGGCGAGTCGCGGCTATTTGTGCGACCTTCAATGCCCACGGCTGGTCGTCCACGCATAGTCACGGATAGAATTCGTCGTGGGATCGTTAGGGCAATTACTAGCGGCAAGGTGAAAACCTCGAAGCACGCGGCACAGATCGTCGAATCGCAGCATGGCATTACGGTACATCCTAGGACGGTGCGTAACGCACTCAAATCTAGCGGCCTTGTTGCAATCCAACAGCCTAAGAAGCCGCGCCTCTCTAAGAAAAACATCCGTGATAGGCTCGACTTCGCACGGGCCCATGCTGATTGGACCATCGAGGATTGGAAACGTGTGATCTGGTCGGATGAGACCAAGATCAATAGATTCTACTCTGACGGCCGCGCGTACGCCTGGGTTCGTGAAGGTACGGCCCTCCAACACCACCAGATCAAGCAGACCGTGAAACATGGGGGCGGGTGCTTGATTATTTGGGGCTGCATGACGTATGAGGGGGCGGATTTCATGTGCAAAATCGATGGTAGGATGGACGGGCCACTGTATCTGAACATTTTGCAGGACGAGCAGAAGAATACCATCGACTTTTACGAGCTTTCCCCCTCGGATGTGATCTTCCAGCATGATAACGACCCCAAGCACAAGTCCCGTCTGGTACAGTAGTGGCTTCAAGAGCAGGAGTTTGGGGTGTTGGAGTGGCCATCTTCAAGTCCCGATCTCAACCCCATTGAGCATCTCTGGGCTCATCTCAAGAAGGAGCTGGGTAAGCACGAGATGCCTCCCACTGGTATGGTGGACCTGTGGGAGTGTGTACAGGAGGAATGGGAGATGATCCCATCAGAGGTGTGCACCAACTTGATCGACACCATGCCAAGGAGGATGAAGACGGTGATTAAGACGAAAGGGCGGTGGACCAGGTACTAGTTTTACAGTAGTTAAAGTTGCTGCCTGCGCCTAGCACTAATTGTCCGGATGTACCGTGATTGCTTATGTCTGCTTTTATCTGTTAACTATAGTTGTTTCATCAAATGTAAAGCATTGTCTTGTGTTCTTATATTGGTCTGCATACAATGGATAAGGCCTTCAATTAAGGCTTAATGTACATATGCCCTTAATCGGCCTAAATTCATAAAAGTGCAAAACATGTGGACAATTCTTTCCGCCAGTGTAAGAACGCGAGTTGGTGCGAAACCTGATGTGATCCGTGCAGTAACTCTCTTCACAAACAGGTTTTCCTCGATGTCGGCGAGACAGTCCTCGTTGACCGCGTTACGCGTTTGCCTCTTCGCCATGATGACTACACTGAGCGAGTTCCTACTTCGCGGCTGGGAGATGACATAGTTTGACGTCGGTGATTCTGCCTCCTTTTCAACCTGCTCTATGAGTTGTGACTGGGCTCGGTGGCTTGGGTTGGGTTGAATGGAGTGGAAGGGACCTCGGCGAAGATAGCTCCGATTGGACGGTTTGGTGGCTGTCCGCGCGCGTTGTGTTTGTGCGATCTGTTCATGGCTAATTCGTTCGTTTTTGTGCCCGTCGCTAGCTTTGGGCAAGTCGCATTTGTCAACATATTTATATATTATTATAGGCTAGATAGGCGCATGCTTATAGAGAGCACAGCACCATAGCACAAAACCTGCCGGTATGCCTCATTCTACTCCTTTGCGTTATTCTGAGATGGTATCACGCTAAGTTAGGTCCCCCCTCCCCACTTATGCTTCCGCCCCTAGCCCTAGCCCTAGCTCTAGCCCGTGTACTAGCTGTGCCCTAGCCCTAGCTGTGCCCGCGCCCTAGCCCTAGCCGTGCCACACCGCACCCGTGCCCTAGCCCTAGCCACGTCCAAGCCGCGCCCGAGCCGCCCGCGCCACCCGCGCCGTCCGCGCTGTTCGCGCCGTCTGCGCCGCGCCCGCACCGCCCACACCGTCCGCGCCATCCACACTGCCCACGCCGTCCACGCCGTACGCGACGTCCACGCCATCCGTGCCGTCCGCGCCGTCTGTGCACGCGCCTGCCCCGCCAAACCGCGCTGGCCCCGCCACTTCGCACAGGCCCCTACCACTTCGCACCGGCCCCGCCACTTTGCGCCGACCTCGCCACTTCGCGCCGGCCCCTGCTGCCACGCCGCACCGCCAATCTGCCGAGCCGCCGAGCCACCGCGCCATGCAAGCAAGCTGCCGTGCCGCCAAGCCACCGCGCTGCTGAGCCGTCGAGCTGCCGAGTCACCAAGCCGCCGAGCCGCCGAGTAGCCGCGCCGCCAAGTCACCAAGCCGCCGAGCCGCGGAGTTGCCGCGCTGCCGAGCCGCCGAGTCGCCGAGCCGCCGAGCCGCTGCACTGCCGTGTCGCTGTGCCGCCTCGACCCGCTGGCCCGGGTTCCCTCCTCTGCGCTGGCGCTCCCGCCTGCTGTCTTCATTGCCAATCTCCACCGCTCCCCACCGCTCTCTCCTCCTCCCCCTCTCGCGGCGGTCCGCTGCTGCAGCTGTGGCAACGACGGACGCTGTGCTCCGCCTGGACGCGGAGGGTCGAATGATCCTCTTTGAGGCGTGGCTCGCCGACCTCCACCACTCACGGAGGGACATCGCTGGGATGGCCAGTCCCTGGTTGTCCAAGTCAACGGTAAGATCCCCTGCCCTGACCCGCCTGCTGCCCTCTCTGACGCCCCCACGCCCGCTGAGCGTGAGGCCTTTGCAGCTGTTGAGCTCGCCCGCTCCGTTTGGGAGTCGTGTGACGCAGTCGCGCAACTTGCTATCAGTCGCGCCCTCCCCCTGTCTCAGCGCCCAAGGTACCAGGCCCTAGAGACTGCAAAGGAGTACTTAGATGCCGTCATTGAGCGCTATTCCACCCCCTCCTCCGCCTCTGCTGGCCGTCTTCTTCTCCCCCTGCACTTCCCTGACCTTGCGTCCTTTCCCACTGTCGCTGATCTCGCCACTCACCTGTGCGCGCTAAAGGCCAGCTACCGCGCTGCTAGCACTGAGGCTCAGCTCCTTGTACTGCCTCCCCCCCTTGGCGCTACCCTCTAATTCCTTTCAACGCGCCTTCCTGACCGCCCAGCCACTGCCCGCGACCACTTCTTTGGCCTCCACCCCGCTGACCTCACCCTTGCTGACTTTGTCACTACCCTGTCCGCGATAGAGTCCCGCCAGCGCACTATTGCTCACTCGAGTGGTACTACGGCAGTCCCTATCTTCAAGGGTTGTGCTCCCTCCTAGTGCACTTACTCTGACGTCCCTGCCGATGTTGCTGAGGAGATCTTTGCTGCTGAGACCGCTGCGGCGGCCTCAGCGCAGTCTTGTTGGGGTAGGGGACGCCGGGCCCGGGGGGGGCATGGCGGCAGGAGGGGTGGCGAGGGGGACGGGGGTGACAGGGGTGGCGGAGGTGGTGGAGGTGGTGGAGGGCATGGTGGTGCAGACGAGGGGACCAAGGCTGGTGCCCAGGCGCAGCAGCAGCAGCAGACTCAGCAGCAGCAGCAGCAGCCGCAGCAGCAGCCCCAGCAGCCGCAGCAGCATCAGCAGTCACAAGACAGCAACCGTGGGGACCCCCGCCGCCGTGGTGGCCTGGAGGCTCTGGTGGTTGTGGTTGTGGTGGTGGGACGCACAGCTCAGTGTCGCGTGGTGGCTCCAGTGTGGTCACCTGCCAGTACCAGCTTCAGTCCGGCCCCCGCCGCGGCACCGTCTGTGACCCTCCCAGTCACACCGCCACTCGCTGCTACCGCCGCCTTGACGACCTCTTCCGTCTCCGGTTCGGCCCTGCTTCATACGCCCCCAACTGGCACAGCCTGGTACGTCGCCGTGTGCCGATCTTTGAGATGGATATGGATCAGATTTGCTCTGCTATGTATGCCATGTATGCTGATGACTCTAGTGTGACTGGACCTTATTACCTTGTATTGCCTAGTATAGGTGTGCGCCCTATGTGTAGTCTAGGGTCCCCTGCTGCGTCAGGTGTAGGACCTCCTGATTTGCTTAGCCTAGACTCCACGCTAGCCCCTCCGCCGGCTGTCGCTACTGCCGCGCTTTCTTTCATGCTAGACTCTGGTGTGTTCGCCTCCTTCTTTCGCGACCACATTGCGCTCACGCCGCTTGCCGCCCCTGCAGCTATCGCGCTTGCTGACCCCTCCTCAGGTCCGGTAGTTGCCCGTAGCTCCACCACCCTTCCCTATCCAGCGGTTCCCTTGGGCTCTCTTACAGGCCTGCACATCCCCTAGTTCTCCAGGTTCCTAGTTGGTGTCGGCTGTCTTCAGGACCTCGGCGGCACCACTACGTTCCCCGAATACGAGCGGGACGCGGTCTGCAACGAGGCCGCCACTGGTGTCCCCTCTCACCACGTTCCCCTGGGACCCGGTGTCTAGTCTGTTTACGCTTGACACCGCGTCCCCCACGGTGAGGGCGTCTCCCCTAGCGGCCGCACCCTCCCAAGTCGCTGCGGCTTGCTCGTGTCGGTCGCTCATTCATCCGTCGCTTCTGTGGCACCACCGCCTAGGTCACCCTGCACTCCCGCGTCTATGTCACATGTCCCACCACGGTCTTGTCTTTGGTCTCCCAGTGTCGCTCCATGCTCTCCCTCCCTCGCATGTGCCGCTGTGCACGCCCTGCGCCGTGCTCCTCACTCCTCCTCGCTTCCCCGTACCACTGCGCCACTCCAGACCTTGCACCTGGACATCTGGGACCCAGCCCCCATTCCTGGGCCACGTCGAGAGCGCTAGTTTCAAGTGCTTGTCGATGACTACACGCGCTACACCACGGTGTTTCCCCTAGAGCACAAGGCCGACTTGCTTGACGCTCTCATCCCCTGGGTCATAGCTGCGCGAGTCCACCACGGCCTCCCTGTGTTGCGTCTTGACTCCGACCGTGGCGGCGAGTTCGCCTCCAGTCGGCTTGGCCAGTTCTGCCGTGCGGAGGGCATCACCCAGTCATACACCCTTCCGGACTCCCCGCAGCAGAATGGGGTCACTGAGCGACGCATCGGTTTTGTCATGGAGGTGGCTCGTACCTCCATGATCCATGCCGGTGCATGCAATTTTCTGTGGTCGTTCGCTATTTGCTACGCCGCTCACCAGCTTAACATGTGGCCACACTCCCAGCGGCCGCAGGTTTCGCTAACCCTCCTCTGGACCGGATCCCCTGGTGACGCATCTGCGTGTCACGTCTGGGGCTGCCTCGCTCACGTTCGTGCCTCTGGCACGGACAAGCTCACTGCCCGCACCGTCCCTTGTGTCGTCCTTGGCTTTCCCTTAGATGCGTCTGACTAGCACTTTTACCACCCGCCGTCTCACCGTTTCTTTCACTCTCGTGACGTTACTTTTGACGAGTCTGTCTCTTTCTACACCCGCTTTCCCCACCGAGGTCTCCCGGTCACCCCGCCCCTCCTCCTCGTCCCCACTAACCCGGTAGCACCTGCTCCTCTCCCTCCCTGTCCTGCCCCGTCTCGTGTGTCTCACGTCACTCCCCTCCCGTCGGTTGTCCCGGTAGAGAAGTCGGCTGACTCTAGGGGCCCTGCGGCTCTGGTTTTGCCGCCTGTCTCCGCCCCTGTGTCTCCTTCTCCACTGCCGCAGCAGCCGCCACCATCACCGCCGCAGCAGCAGCCGCCATCGCTGCCACAGCAGCAGCTGCCGTCGCCACCGTCGCAGCCGCAGCAGCAGCCGCAGTCACCGTCGTTGCAGTCGCAGCTGCAGCAGGGGTCCGCAAGCTCTGGGGGTGCGGGCATTGAGGAGGGTGCTAGTCCTGGGGGTACTGTTGTGGCTTGTCCCGGCGGTCCTAGGGGCGGCACTGGTGCTGGAGAGGGTTCTTCTTCTGGGGGTGCTAGTCCTGGGGGTACTGCCGTGGCTTGTCCCGGCGGTCCTGGGGGTGGCACCGGTGCTGGAGAGGGTTCTTGTTTCGGGGATGCTATTGTGGAGCATCCCGGAGGTAGCCGTGGTGTGGCTGGAGGTTTGGCGTCGGCGTGGAGCAGTAGCAGCAGTCGTCGCTGGTGTCCGCCCTTCGCCTCCTGGGTCTTCCCTCCCCCGACCGCCCGCCTGCGCCTCCCCCGCCGCCGCCTCCCGACCTGTTTACACGCCTGTGTTTCCTCCGCTGGACTCGTCCTAGGATCGTTTCCCCCCTCGTTCTCCTCCTTTGTCTCCTCTCTTATCTCCTGACCCGACCCCCCCCTCCCTCTGGTGGTCTCACTGTGCCTCTCGCGCACGTCGTGTTTCTCTTGTCCAGTGCTCTCACCCTTTGTTGCTCCGCTCTCACGCGTCTCGTGCTCCTTTTCTATCATCGCCTCCTCAGTCGTCGCTTGTTGTCTCTCCGCCTCCTCTTTCTGACTTCCTTCGTGCCACTAGTCCGCTTGTTCGTCGTGTTCTTGCCTCTCTTGTTATCGACTCGTCCGTTCCTGTCTCCAGTCTTGACGCTCTTGTCGCTAACGTCGCTTTGCCTCTACCCACCTCTACTCACTCTCACACAGTCACACTTGGTGCACCAGGTCCTTCTGAGGTTTGGTCTTCAGTTCTCCTCCGCACAGCCCACACATCTGCCAGTAGATTACATGCTCTCGCCTCTAGTCCCTGAGGAGTCTGTAGAGCCTAGTAGTCCGTACGCAGAGCTGGTGGGTTGCCTTATTTACCTGATAACTTGCACTCGTCAAGATCTCGTATACCCTCTCAGCATCCTGGCTCGCTTTGTGGCGAGAGGCAGACACCGACCACAGCACTGGTTGGCCGCTGAGAGGGTTTTGCGTTATCTAGCAAGTACATCGGATATTGGGCTAGTGCTAGGAGGACGCAGGCCAGTGGTCCTTACACGGCACACAGACGCTTTGTGTGTAGATGACGCTAAGACGCTCAGGTCCTCCCAGGGCTACTGCTTTAGCCTTGATGCAGGCGCCATCTCGTGGAGGTCCACCCGCTCGTTGTCGGTTGCACAGTCTAGCTATAAGGCTGAAATCTACGCTGGTGCCATGGCGGCACAGGAGCTCTGCTGACTGACTTTCTTGCTCACAGATTTAGGTGAGCAGCCTAGCTCTGCCCCGGTCGTGTACGCTAATAACAGGGCCATGATCCTCCTGTGTCAGGAGCTTTGACTGGAGGGCAAAGCGAAGCGCATCCAGCTACGGTACTTCCTCCTGTGCGAGCTTCAGCAGCGACGCCAGGCCCGCGTAGTTCACTTGGCCTTCGGTGCCAACAAAGCTGATATCTTTACGAAGGCGCTTGTGCCTAAAGATTTTCAGCGGCATTGTGTACAGCTTGGTCTAGTTCTAGTAGCTCCTCGCTTGCTAGGACCCTGATTGCGTACTACTCTTTTATATATTCTCCTGATGGGCCTTGTGGCTTCTGTTCCACTGGCCGGACTAGTAGTGCCGCCCTGGTTTGCTCATGGTTTAGGGTTTAGGGTACTCTTCTGTCTGGTCTTCGGACCCTTGCCTCAGAGGTTGGACTAGTAGTGCCACCTTGAGTTGCGTGTCTCTAGCCAGGCACTGCTCCTTGTCTAGCCTAGGGGGTGTGTCAACATATTTATATATTGTTAAAGGCAAGATAGGTGCATGCTTATAAAGAGTACAGCACCATAGCACAAAACCTGCTTGTATGCCTGATTCTAGTCATTTGCCTTATTCTGAGAGCATTCGCTTGTATATGTCGTGCACTACGATCGTCGCTGGGTGGGAGTTGTGCGAATCCCACGCGTCATCACCAAATTTGCATTGTGAGATTGCTGCCAGGGCCCAAAATTGGTTCTAGAGCACACTTTGGAATCAGGGTATGCCTGGCAAAACACCCTGACATAAGGGGTGACTTATATTTCGAGTCTGATTCTGCAGCCTAATTTTTTTCGCACCCAGTCTGTTCAGGGTATTTTTTCATGCACACGGATTGTAGTACACTTAAGTGTGCAATTCAATATTGCAGTTAACATGCACAATTATCTCTACATGGCCTACCTACCTACGACTACATACTTCCATTAAGCTAGCCTACCTATAGCTACTTAGATGTCAGCATGCAACAGTAATGTACCCTAGCTGCTGCTATACAAGCCATCCTACTCAACCACTACTGGCTCCTCCAGAGGCTGAGTCTCTCCTTGGGGCTCAGCAGGTGCAGCAGGGGCCGGATTCACCCCATGAAGGTCTCGGGTGGGGCGACGGTGCCTCTCTGCACGGAAGATAGCCATGACAGCGTACCAGTCCACCTGGTACTCCAGCAAGCTGCATCGCATCAAGTCACCCAAGCGGTCATCCCCAAGGCTACCCCGGCCCCAGGTCTTGATTAGGTTCTGTTTAGAGAACCCACGCTCGCACTCAACAGTGCTGAGAGGCAGCACTACCACCGCCTGCCACAGCCTCAGGATGTTGGGGTAGCCTTGCTGCCAGTCGTTGTTGTCGAGGATGAGGGTCAGTGCTGTGTAGAAGTCGTCGTCCTTGTACTGCGAGGCCATGGTGCTGGTGAACATCCATAGCTCCCTCACAGCCTTCTCGTAGTCAAAACCTGTAGGGGGACAACGAGGAGCAAACAACAGAGGGATTGTGAGACATGGGTGCTTCAGGTGCAAACACATTGGGCAAACTCACATGGCACACACACATGTACTGAGCACACAACTTACCAAGGAGCTTGTTCTTGAAGAGTCCGGCCAGCTGCCTCAGCCACTGCCTGAAGCGGGCCATGCGCAGGTCGTCGTTGTTGAGGTAGGCCTTCATCTTGAAAAGCTTCGTGCCATCAAGGTTGTAGAGGTCGTTGAAGCGGCCGTTGATGCCGATGACTAGATCACTAGCGTACTTCCACGCAATGACATTGCATGACGCCAAGTCACTGCCCGTCTCTCACCGTCCAGCTGTCGCTCATGGAGAGTGTAGACAAAGGACTGGGGATTTCCATCGGTGTCCACACCAGACACCCGGTGCTGTCTCTTGTCCGCAGAGCCATGGCGGTCGAGAAACGCCCCGAGGAGCTCGCTGTCCGCCATTGCCAAAATGAAGACCATCACCACGGTTGATGTAGTGGCTCTGAATGCGGCTGCATGTGTTCGCCACTACTGCAGCGACGACCGTGATGTCCACCTGCCAACAGGGGGGGCAATAGGATCATGTGCATAGAGTTAACCAGTTACAGCTAAACCGGTGCACGGCTTGGCGTTGAGTTTAAACACATCAATAGTAGAGTATCAGTAGCATGAAAAAGGGTTCCTTTGAAGACCACTTACCTGCCTCTGTTGAAACCAGAGGTTGAGGTGGTTGAGCTCCGCCAGGACGTCGGCGAGGAAGTAGAGGAGGAAATAGAACTTGAAGGATGTCACGATGTCGTAGAGGTGGCTCCCTGCTTCTCAAAGCAGGACGATCGCCGCAGGGAGCACATCCGCAAAGCGGCGCACTGCTTCACCTCTTGCAAGCCAGCGGATGGCGTATATCCCCTGGGCTTCAAGGTTGGTGAAGCGATAAACCACCTGCAGGTTCATGAAATGCGAGTGCTATACTGTACGTTCGAGCGCCCGACGAAATCGGCGAAGCCACGGATGACGGTGTCGACAATCTGCAGCGCCGGGTTTAGGTTCGCCGCTTACTTCGCCGCCAACGACTCCCTGTGATTAGGCAGGAGGAAAGAAGGAGATGGAATGTAAACATAGGATGCATGGGCAGTAAGGGGATTTCAGTGTTTATACCATGTCAGCAAACCGACCTGTGAGCAATGCAGTGAGCGGAAAAGAGATGTTCAATTCACTCACGAAGATGGGCCACCACGCCCGTCCTCTCGCCAGTCATGACGGAGGCTCCGTCGGTGGCAACACCGACGATCCTCTGCAGATCCAGCCTGATAGACTAGAGGTAGTGCACGAGAACGGCGGTGAGGGAAGCCGCGTCGGTGCGGTCGAAGATCAGGAGCGTGACGAACTCTGACATAACGATCGACCCCTTGACGAAATTAGCATACAATATAAGGTGCTTGCCATGCACCCTATCTGTGCTTTCATCGATCGAGATGCTGACAAATGGGGAGGCCCGGATGTGCTCCACGTGGCGGTCGCGAAGTTACTGTGAGGTAGCCTTCAAGCACTCCTTGAATCCGTAGCTGTAGGGAGTGTGGCGCAGGGGGAGCAACATCAAACCGAGTTAGTATTGACTATGTAAGGTGAAACTATTTCGATGCATGTGGAAAGCAAGATAAACAACCAAGAACTGTTCAAAGGCGTAGGCTAAAACAACTTACTTGGTATAGTAGTTTCCGTATGCCCCTCCTGGCGGGGGATCTGGCAGTCCTTCATGAGGAAGGAAGAAGCAGAGCGCGACGAACATGGCGATCGGCGCATCCGCCTTGCAGACGAAGAGGGCGATGTGGAGGCACCGAATCAGGTGCTTTGTTGAAGCGTCCATCCCCTGCCACCGGTCGAGGGTGCGTTGGCGATCGCGCTCCCGCTCCTTGTCTACTTTTGCCGCGAGAGCGTCCTTGTGCGCTCGGGTTCCGAGATGAGTGCGGATGCTGCCGACCTGCTGGTCGCGTCCGCCCTCGCTTTTCCTCCCGTATTTCATATTGCTGAAAACGTCGCCGTACTGCAGACATATCGCACACTTCAGTGACGGGTGGCCATTCTTCATACGATGCAGGTGCAACCACGGGAAGTGACGGGACCAGTCATCGACGTAGCGGCGGTTGACGATGCCGTACTCCGTATCGGCATCGGTGCCCGGGGTACTACGAGGCGGAGGAAGAGGAGGAGGCGGTGTTGCCACGGGGGTCAGAGGTTCCTTCGGCGGTGGCGCAAAAGGGAGACGCTGCTGCGTGTATCCACCGCGCTTACACGTGGCAGGTGCTGGAGACTCGGTAGCATGGCCTGAGGAACCTTCACTGGTGGATGCGCACGGCTGGGCGGCGGGAGTCTACCAAGATGTCTCGGGGGAGCTAGGCTCAAAAGGGTAGCTGAAGGGTGGCGTATCCACATGGGGCAGCGAGACAGCAGGAGGCGACCCTCTCGCTGGCGTCGTTTCTATGTGCGGCGATGAGACTGCACGAGGAGACCTCAATGGAGGGGGGGACTGCGAAGCACGAGAGACTTGCCCCGTACCTCCAGTAGACAGTGGTACGACCATGGGAGGCTTGAGAGGAAAGATCCCCAGTATGCTAAGGCCGTCACGGGGATGGGACTAAGGGGGTTCGTCGTCATTGTCGACTGTCATCTACTGGTTCTGCTCGAGAAAGCTAGTGAGAGGGAGTTCTCCTAGGGAAGGGTGATAAAATGGGGTCTAGTTTGGGGGGGATAAAGAAGTCGATGGAAGGGATGGAGGGCCAGCCGTCGTCACCCAGCTGAGATTCCTCGTGCAGTCACGCGGGCCCCTTCAAGCGTGAGCTGTCGAAGTCCCATCTATGCTGGAACTGAAAGGCTTGCACTGAGGGCGCGGTTCATGCGTCACATGCAATGAACTCTCGTCGGCTGGGACCAAGGCAATATTGCTGCCAAAGCAACCAATAGCGGGCCTAACAGAAGCTGACGCAGGGACAGCTGGAGGGGAATATCTGACAGCGCGGCTGGGGCAGGGTGGCAAACTACCGCAGGTGGTAGGAATGTGGATGGCATTTGCTGATGGTGCGCGAGGAAAAAATGCCACACGTAAAGCACTTATTTTGCATTATGGGTAATTTTCGGGCCACTCAGGCGTATCAAGGTTGGCTAGGCGCACACCCAGATTTAGCCAGGGTAAAAAGAAAGGAACACTTTCTACATCAAGGTTAAAACTTTTCAAACCCTGAAAAATCATACTAGTACAAAAAAAATACCCTTAAAATCAGGGTAATCAAGGCATTTCATCCGGATATTTTGGGGCCTGATTGCCGTGTGTGCGTGTATCTGGGTCCAATCAGACGATCAATGCATACATTGATGTGGCCCCGCCTTGCTGGCTGATCCTAGCATAGGGTACCCTCCGAGATCAGCCTCGTTATCGCGAATGCTGATCCTGATCCTGCCCCCCCAGGAACAGGGCCCAAAATTGGTTTTAGAGCACACTTTGGAATCAGGGTCTTCCTGGCAAAACACCCTGACGTAAGGGGTGACTTCTTTTTCGAGTCTGATTCTGCAGCCTAAATTTTTTCGCACCCTGTCTGTTCAGGGTATTTTTCACGCACACTAATTGCAGTACACTTAAGTGTGCACTTTAATATTGCAGTTAACATGCACAGTTATCTCTATATGGCCTACCTACCTACGACTACATACTTCCATTAAGCTAGCCTACCTACAGCTACTTAGATGTCAGCATGCAACAGTAATGTACCCTAGCTGCGGCTATACAAGCCATCCTACTCAACCACTACTGGCTCCTCCAGAGGCTGAGTCTCTCCTTGGGGCTCGGCAGGTGCAGCAGGAGCCGGATTCACCCCATGAAGGTCTCGGGTGGGGCGACGGTGCCTCTCTGCACGGAAGATAGTGTTGGTGCAACCCTATGGCTTGCACTCGGCTTGTCGTCCTTATTTGTGTGTGTGCATGTATGGCATGGCATGACTTGTGAGTCTATGTCATTGCTATCTAGTGCTTGTGTGTGTGCTTGAATGGTGTATCACAATGTGGTTTGTGTCGGTCAAGACATCAGTGAGATTTTACAACTCGCATGTCAAGTCGTCGTTTGCGTGTCGTGTGTGTTTTTTCTATTTCGTCGAGTGTGAAGTGTCCATCGCGTCGTAGGTGTGTGCAGCAAGCCTTCGTCAACTCAAGAGGAATTTATCTTGCAGAATCAATACCAAGAGCTCAAGATTTCAAGCCCAAGGGAAGTGGATAAATATTAAAATAGTGAAAATAGTAATGCTACTTCATGTAGTGTTACATTTCACTTGGTCCAGCCCCTTGTTGAGTTTGTTTCGAGTCCCTTCGTAGTTGGGGACTCTGTGGTGGTGTACCACCAACCTGGACCTCGGCTCTTGGGGCTTGTAGAGCCTAAGAACCATCGAAATCTCCATTCTTCTTTCTACGTTAGTACTTCTAAGACTATAGTGGCTGCTATACCTCCTGCCAGTCAAACTGCCATAGCGTCGTCAAATCTTAATGGAATTTCATGATTCAACTTGCTACTGATAGGCAATAGCAACGCGCTTCAGATCCAATTTATAGATCACCGTTTGATTCACAGATCAGATCGTTATCAATATTTGAAGCCGTCTAACGGAAATCCGACTGTGCACTCTCTCTCATTTTAGGCACATCTGAGCCTATTGTGATTATAACAAGTGGTATCAGAGCCCTTTGGAGCCATTTCGACCATGCCTAGATCTAGGGAAGGGGGTGGCTGTTAGTATTAAGGACGGAGTCTAGGTGAACTTAGGAGCTAGAATTACTCAAAATATAAATCCGAAATTCTGGACAGAAAAATCGTCTTCACAAGAAACAACGTCGACGAAAAACTAGCCGTTGGAGTGTCGCGAAACTCGGATATTTTGTAGCTCTTAATCTCAGCTACCGTTTCCAATTTGAATCACGTAGATTGATGAAGTATTCGCGACGCTATGGCTTTCGACGCATTAGGGGGTAAGCTGTAGGAGGAGAACTTAACTCAATCTCAAAAGTTCAATCAAAGTTCAAGAATCTCACAAGGAATTAGAGGAGCAAGAGAAAAGGTTGGGATGGAAAGAGAAGAATGAGAGGGAAGGTCCCAAGAGAGTCCCCAACCAAGGAAACCCCATAAGCACAAAGATTCCCTCCCTATAGGAACCCCAACTTTGACATTTGTCCCTCCCCAACAAATCCATCCAAGTTGGCCACCCTTGCCAACCTAGCTTGGTTGTTCCCAACCAATTTGCAGCTGTTACAGTAGAGTGACAAATTTCCCCAACCCCCAAAGGTCCCAACTCCATATAGAGTCACCCCACAACTTCACTTTGTAACCGCCGCAATTGTAACGCAAGCTCATGAACTTTGAATCTTCATAGCTTTCGCGTTCTTGCTCCGATTGAAGGGATTCTCGTTGCGTCGGAAAGATCTTCTCAAGATCTATCATCACAAAATACATGCTCAAACAAAATAACACAAAACACATTCCCAAACTCCATAACACATCACACACAAATTCTTGCACACGTTCAAACCACACATGCAAGTTGAAAACATGGGATGGGAGGCAGACAGAATGTGATAGCATATGATGACATCACACAACAGTGGCAGAGGTGCTGGTGGCAGAAAATATGCCCAAGTATAAGGCCAACACCAAGATCCACCCATTGCTCCCGTGAAACATAGCCTTGGCCCCTCTAAGGATGAGCCTAGAGTGTTTGGCCTTGACAAGTTCAACGGTGACAATTTTGCTGAGTGGTCCTTCAAGATGGAGAACATCTTTGACCACTATGATCTGCTGGAGATGATGGAAGAAACGGAGAAGCGCCCCGAGAACGACCCGGAGAAGAGCCCGTGGGTGCGGAAGAGCGGACAATGCTACAGTATCTTCTACTTGGGCAAGCGTTGGGGAGCAGCCAAATCTGTCACATCAAGCCTTTTCAGCGTGAACCAGCAAAGGGACCGAATGCATGGGCTGCTCTCAAGGGTGTACACGCTCCTACAACAGCGGCGGTGGCTGTGATTTTGGAGCGGCAAATGGCGGCACTTCGAATTGACGAAGGTGAACCGGTGGAAGAAGGGGTGCATAAATTCTTCGACTTGTTGACACGGCTCGAAGGAGCTGACCTGAAATACAATGACCTTCAAAAGAAGACCAAGCTGCTGACTTTACTTCTAGACTCATGGTCTTCGCTCATCATCAACCTAAATCGAGATCGGCCCCGCCTCTCGCTCGAAGATGTGAAGCGGGAAATCTTACAAGAAGATTTCCGCCGTCGCGAATTGGCTGGTCCCGATGGTGCCGGAGTTGCAAGCATGGGCCGTGGGAATGGCCGTGGAAGGGGCAGAGGGTGAGGAGGCAGATTTGGCAGCAGTAACGTCAATGCAGGCCGTGGTAATGGAGGATATGGCAGCAGCAACAACAACAATGGCTACAGGCGTAGGAGCTAATCCCCCCCCAAAAAAAAAAATAGTCTGAAGGGCCTTCAGCCGAAATTTTTGTAGTCTGAAATGTCAGGGTCCAGAACTCAGCGAGTCTGATTTTTTCAGGGTCCAGAACGTACAACCAGAATCACACACGGGAAACACCCCCACAGCGAGAAACATCCCTCCCTCCTACACCTCCCAAAAAATCGGCTAAGTTCCTTGCAGCATTAAAAATCCTCCCACAGCCCGCGCCCCCCCCAACCAGCAACCTTGTCATACTCTCGTTTTGCGTAGTTGTTAAATGTGGGAAACGGGGAAGTCGTTCCTAAAAACGGAGGGGTTAAAATCGCACTGCCACGGAAATCGAAACTGAGAGGGGGAATCGAAACTGACGGGGAAATGAGGGAGGGAATCAAAATGGAGGGAAGGGGGGAAGCGAAACGGAGGGGAGGGGGGGGGAAGGGGGGGGGCGGTCGAAACGGAGAGGATGGGGGAAGCGAAACGGAGGGGAAGGGGGGAAGTGATCGAAACGGAGGGGAGGGGGGAAGCGAAAATGGAGGGGAAGGGGGGAATCGAAACGGCAGGGAGGGGGGAAGCTGGGGAATAGGAGGGTGGGAGAAATTTCGTGCCCTTGCAGCGCCCCGGTTGGGAAATCTTGGACGTTAATCGCTGTATAACATCGAACGATTGATATACGTCGAAACGATCGCAAACGATCGTGACCGTTAAATTTTGTTAGACTTTCAGTTGACCAAACGGGCAACTGGCGAGAATTTCCATATGTTAAAAATGCGGAATTTACTCTCATTTCAATGCAGTTCAAAAAAAAGTGAAAGTCTCATTCAAAACTTCTGGGTTGTTCCAGGTGTTAGGGAGGACTGTATCTCACAACATGACTTAGTCGAAATTTAGGGTGGGTTGTGGGGTGTGTGGGGGATGTCTCTAGCATTCCGGGACTTCGCCGAAATTTTAGATGGGTTGTGGGGTGTGGGGTGGGGGTTGTCTCTAGGGTTCGGGGACTTGGCCGAAAAAATTTAGGGGTTGTTGTGGGGTATGTGGGGCATGTCTCTAGCGATTGGGGACTTCACCAAATTTTTCGAAGGTTGGTACTGTACAGGTAATGAGTCAGGGTCTGTACGCGATGTGCTCTGAAAACTCAGTACTGGGTTAGCGACAACTCTGATTTTCTCAGGATCCCTAGAATCGTACTCTGAAGGGATCAGGATTGGGAAAATTGTTCAAATTATATTTTATATAATTGTAGGCTTGATAGTTGTGCTACAAACTGCTTCCTACTGTAGAGGGGATAACTCCCCTTCTTGTACTTCATTCTCTTCTAGTCTAACTCCCTTCTCTCTCGTCAATCTTCCTAGCTAAACCTCGGCCGCCATTTCATGGCGGCCTTCTCCTTTCTTGCTTCATCACTTCATAACATGGTATCAGAGCGGTTCGCTTCTAGCGGGCCTGCTCCTCACGCTTCCGCCGCGCTTTTCTACCGTCCTTTTAGTGCCGCCGCCGTCCCTCGCCGCGCTGCCATGGCGACCTCGACACTCAGCCGTGGCGGCCATGTCGAGGTGCCATGGCGGCCTCGTCGCATGGCTGCCACGTCGAGCAGCCGTGCTGGGCTTGCCGCCCTGAAGTGGCGGCTCCGCCGTTCCACCTCCCCGTCGCGCCTCCTAGCCTTGTCGCGCCCCTCCTGGGCCCCGTCGCCCCCTCTAGCCCCGTCGCGCCCCTCTTGGGCCCCGTCGCGCCCCCTAGCCCCGTCGCGCCCCTCCTGGGCCCCGTCGCGCCTCCTCGCCCCGCCAGTAAGCGCCGCGCCTATGGCGCCACGCTGAAGTCCTGCAGCCCCACCACAGCAGCCCCACCACCTCTCCCTCCCCTGCATCTCCTCCTGCTCCTGCCGTAGCTGCTGTCTTCGGCTCGGTCGTCGCCAGCCCGTGCCACACCGCCGAGAGCCCTCAGCCGTCGCAGTCGCCGCCTGTCCTCATCGACACAGCCGCCTTGAGCAGGAGCTCCGCCGCTGTCGTCATTGAGGCCGCCCAGATGCGGCCAGCTGCCTCTCGTCCGGGGGTGTCATCGCCTAGCACGAGGGGTCGATACCCGGCTGCTCACGAGAATGAGGATGTCCGGGGTTAGGGGGTGTGTGTGTGGGTTGAGTGGGCTTGCCACTACCAAGCCTAGGGGGTGTGTTCAAATTATATTTTATATAATTGTAGGCTTGATAGTTGTGCTACAAACTGCTTCCTACTGTAGAGGGGATAACTCCCCTTCTTGTACTTCATTCTCTTCTAGTCTAACTCCCTTCTCTCTCGTCAATCTTCCTAGCTAAACCTCGGCCGCCATTTCATGGCGGCCTTCTCCTTTCTTGCTTCATCACTTCATAACAAAAATGCCTTATCTGGAAATTCAGGTTTGGCCAAAAAACAGGTCTGAGATTTCAGACTAATCAGAGTAAATAGTCTGATAAAGTCAGCCCTGACCATCACCACAGTTGATGTAGCTGTCAAACATGTGTATTTGTCATATTTGTATAGACTGTATAGGGTCGTCTCTTAGAGGGTACAACACTTAGGTATATCTGTGTGTACTCTCACTCTATGATTCATTCACTTCTCTAATTCTGATAGTAGCGGCTCTGAATGCGGCTGCACGTGTTTGCCACTACTGCAACGACGACCGAGTAAGTTGTTTTAGCCTGCGCCTTTGAACAATCCTCGGTTGTTTATCTTACTCAGTAGTGGCAAACATGCGCAGCGATTTCCGCTTATGGTACTGCATTCTATGTAAATTTATTTGCATTGCAGCAAAAGCTAGCTACTTTCTAGTTAAACACTACAATATTTTATTCCTACAAGAAAATATTACACATAGCAAGAGCAATGAGCACTCCATGAGAGCCAACAAGAGGCCGTCTGGCAGCCTTGCCGAGGACGATGGGCAACGACCACACCCCTGTCAGGAATTTTACCTTACTAACCCTGATTTTCAGGGTATTTGTGTACTGGCCCTGAAGAATCAGCCTTGAAAGTGGAAAAACTAGGGCCAACCAGTAGGAAAACCAATACCAGCCCTGAATTTCAGGGTGTTTTTTTATCGGCAATGATAAATCAATGTGGCCTAAAACGAATCTGGGGGCCTGGCGAGGACGAGGCTGCAGGAGGCAAGGAAGTGACAGCTGCATTGGGAACCTCCAGATGCGCGGCAAGAGCAAGATCCAAGGGCGAGGGCGGCGGCGGTGGCTTGTCTAGTGTGTCGGGTGCTGAGGAGCAGTCGAAGGTGGTGTCGATGGGGCGGATGAACGACTGGTCGCCCGCATACTTGCCCTCCACAAACCTGGCAGGGGGAAGGGAGGGGTGAGCGCGTGGGCAGGTTGGAGAGCAAGGGGATGTACGTTGCAGGATGAGAAGGCAATGGGTGCCATAGGGCAAGATAGTCCTCAATGATCATGCATGCTTCCTCAAAGGACAACCGAGAACCTCTAGGTACTTATTCCATGGTTTTTAGCTTGTGTGCACCACCCATTCCAGACAACATATGCACACAAGACAAACGGCCAACTTACACTATATCTTGCACGTCGAACATGTTGGTGTAGACCTTGTTGTTAGCCGGGTTAACGAGGTTGCTGCAGTACACGGCCTTGTCACGGTTGGCTGCCACACACACGAACTGATGCCCCACTGCCATGCTGCGCGATGATATGCCCAGATCCGTTGTGGCACGTGGCACCACCTGATTCGTTAGGGGAGTGGAGAGTTTCAAGCAGGGCTCAGGTGGTGAGGGTAGGGGGTCAAGAAGAGTTGGAGAGGCAACGAGCTGGAGTGCTAAGGTGTGCTTCAGTGTGAGGTGACAGAAATGTAGCAAAGGAGAAGGCTTTGTTAATTTGAAGCGATGGAAACAAAGAGGAGGGGGACGGAGCGCACATGGTAACCCGTGTTGATGAAGGTGAGCGCCCCGGCGATGTTGTCTTGCGGGCACTGGGCGCCGCACGCCAGCAGCTTGTTGAAGTCGATCACCGCCGTGCTGTCCTTGAACACCAGCGACACCAGTGCGACATAGTACAGCCCCTGATAGGAGAGGTGTGGTGGGGGGAGATGTGGGGAGCAAAGGAAGGGAAACAAGGCAGCAGCCTCTAAAGTCACGGCTGTGCTGTGCTGTCCTTGAACGCCAGCCACACCAACGCAACGTAGTACAGGCCCTGGCGGGGTGCGTGAGCGGTGGTACAAGAGGTGGGGCAGCAGGGTAGCGGAGCTGCATGGCTGGTGGATGTGGCGAGCACGAGGACCGCCAGAAGTAGAATTAGCACGCTCAGGCACGGCAGGTCCAAGTCTGGTCAAGGCAGGTCCAAGGCCGGTCAAGGCAGGTCCAAGGCCGGTCAAGGCAGGTCCAAGGCCAGTCAAGGCAGGTCCAAGGCCAGTCAAGGCAGGTCCAAGGCCGGTCAAGGCAGGTCCAAGGCAGGTCAAGGCAGGTCCAAGGCCGGTCAAGACTGGTCCAAGGCCGGTCAAGGCAGGTCCAAGGCCGGCCAACGCAGGTCCAAGGCCGGTCAACGCAGGTCCAAGGCCGGTCAAGGCAGGTCCAAGGCCGGCCAACGCAGGTCCAAGGCCGGTCAACGCAGGTCCAAGGCCGGTCAAGGCAGGTCCAAGGCCGGTCAAGGCAGATCCAAGACTGGTCAACGCAGGTCCAAGGTCGGTCAAGGCACCAGGGCCGGTCAAGGCAGGTCCAAGGCCGGTCAAGGCACATCAATGCACATCAAGGCAGGGATGCAGGGAGTTGAAGATGCAAGTCTAGGAGCCTCTCTGACGCACCTTGGGGTAGAAGAGGATCTTGTCGGGCATGGAGTTGGGCGGCAGAGTGACGTCAGGCCACTGCAGCGAAAACACCTGGTCGCTTCCCACACCGGGCAGCATCTGCACCATGCGGATCACGCTCGCCCTGCTGTCCACCGCCAGCAGGAAGGTCTCATCTGGCGTCAGATACAGCCTGTCCGCCTGGGAGGGGGTCATGGTAGGGGGGTAAGAAAGGGGAGGGGTGAGGAAAAGCTCTTTTTCTCACTCCCTCTCGCCTCCCACAACTCTCTTTCCCCCTTTCCCCTCCCTCTGTGCCCCCCGGGCTTGTCCTTTCCACTCTTCTTCCACCGTCCCCACCCGCCCGTGCCCAACCTTTGCTGTCCCCTTCCCTCTTCCCGTCCCCTTTCCTGTTACCCGGTTACTCGGATTCAGTTCGCAGGGAGAAGAGGAGAGCACTGAGGGGGATGAGAAGGAACGAGACGAAGGGGGAAAGGCGGTGGTGAGGGGAGAGGGAACGAGGGGAGAAAGGCGTGAAGGGAGCAGTCAGAGGTGTCGGAAGAGGGGCCTTGTTTCTCTGGCCAGAGCAGACCGCATCTACCCGCACTCCGAGATGGCGGCATTCTTCACCTCCATTCCCCGCGCTCAGCTCGAGATTGCCGCATTCCCCACGCGCACCTCAAAGCCTCCGCGCCGCGCACTTTGGGAATACCGCGCTATTCGGCATGCGCCCCTTGATATTGTCGTCGCCCGCCATCTCACAAGTGACGCATTCCTCTCACCCACCTTGGAAAAACCGCGCGTCTTCCCCGCACCTCGAAGCCACCGCATTCCGCACCTTGAAGTTGAGGTACCCCACGGGCGCGTTGTCGTCGCCCGCGATCTCCACGATGCCCGGCTCGGGCGCGCTCGGGTCGGGCGGACTGCCCGCCTTGGCGCACGACACATATGCGCGCCGATTCACCGCCGAATACACGGCCTCGCGCGTGGCTGAGGGAGTAAGGGTGGGAAGGAGGAGAGGTGGTTGAGAGGGAGCGCAGGGCGCGGGTGCCATGCGGCAGGCAGTGACGGCCATGCGATCTCGGGCCAGGGGAGAGGCGGACGAGAGGCAGAAGAGAGGGGAGAGGCGGACGAGAGGCAGAAGAGAGGGGAGAGGCGGACGAGAGGCAGAAGAGAGGGGAGAGGCGGACGAGAGGCAGAAGAGAGGGGAGAGGCGGACGAGAGGCAGAAGAGAGGGGAGAGGCGGACGAGAGGCAGAAGAGGGGAGAGGCGGACGAGAGGCAGAAGAGAGGGGAGAGGCGGACGAGAGGCAGAAGAGAGGGGGGAGGCGAGGAAGAGGCACACGCGAAGCAACAGCGAGCATGCATGGGGTGGCAGCTGACCGGGGCAGTAGATGGGCGTGTCGGGCGGCAGCCATGGCTGCGACTGCAGCATGGCCTGCGAGAGGTCGAGGAACGGCACGTCGGGCGACTGCGTGAACAGGTTCAGCGCGAACACGCCCGGCATCTGCGATGCCGTCTGAAAGGCCTTGCCGTTCAACGCTGAGGGTAACGGGAAGCAGGGAGGAGAGATGGGGGGAAGAGAGATGGGGGGAAGGATGGAAGGTAACGAGACACCACGGGTGACGAGATTCAGCGCGGCCACCGCAGGCGCTCACAGGGGGGCTAAACGGAAGCAGCGGGGACGGAGGGTTACCCAAGCCGGTTATCAGCGGGCTTACCCGAGTCGGCGAGCAGGCGGCCATAGCCCGCCTCGGCGAATTCGGAGGAGTAGCGCGCGCGCTGCAGGGCGTATGGCGGCGACGCGGAGATGACGGCGAATGTGCCGTTGACGTCAGCGTGGGCGAACACGCTTCCCTGCGAATGTGATTGCAGCGAAGGGGAAATGAGAAGGGAGCAATCAGTTCGTAGCTTGCGCGAGTTCGGGAAGCAGTAGGTTGAATCCCTTCGCTGCCCTTTGCTTCCTTTCTCAGATGAACCCCACACAAAGCTTTGGCAATTCATCCAAAAATCTCCGCGATTTGGTCCGCGCGGTAACTGCAGGTTCGTAGACACGACCCTCGGCTTCCCCGAATCTGAACGCTCCTCGCCACGTCAGCACTCACCACTTCGGGCACGAAGACGATGTCGTTGGGGATGTCGGGCACGGCGACGGACGCTGCGACGCTCTGCGACGAGGTGTTGACGACGAGCACCATGTCGGACAGCCCCGGCAGTCGCAGCGGCGTGGGCTGCTGGAAGCTGGCCGTGATGAAGATGGTCTGCTGGTCGATGCCCGTCGTGTGCCGGTTCCACGTGCCCCTGGGGGAGGGGGGGGAGGGGGGGGGACAGGAGGAGGGGGCAAAGGCGAGTGGGTACCGACACGGTAGTCCATGACTAGCGTTGTGAAATCAGGACACACATGGATACGGTCAGCTGGTCGACGAGCGTTGTGTGGCGGTTCCTCGTGCCTCTTGGGGAGGGAGGGCGGGGAAGGGAGGTGGTGGCATAGATGGAAGGAGAGGGGCTTCTCTATATCGAGATGTAAGCGCGAGCTAAGAACGCGGAGTGGCACGCAAGATGGTGTGCTGCTGCCGCATGCTTTTCAAGGATTCCACATCAGCGCACTCACAGTACGTCTCTCAAGGTTCACCGCTACCCTCGCCGCAAGGCACGGCGCTTACTGCATGGGGTGGCCGGGGCAGGAGTTGGGGAAGGGCGCGGGAGCGCCTTGCGACGTCTGGTTGATCTTGGTTACCACCTTCTGCGACACCGGGTCCACCACCACGATCTGTCGCACACGGGTCACACGACGCACAAGCCAAAGAAACACGGGTCAGCGTCGAACACGGCGAGAACGATACACGCGCGCGATAGCGACTGTCGAAGGCCAAGGTCATGATCGCTGAGATAGGATGTGGGGCTGCAAGGCGCCATGACAGGCTGCGGCGGGTGGTCCAGATTTTTCGTATGCTTAAACGTCTTGTCTGGCAACATGAGCTACGCACCGCCCGTTCTTCCTAGGGGTCACCACCCACCCCCCGACTAGTCCGCAAGGTCACCCACTAACTCGTTCCGAGAGACATCCACCGGCATGCCATCGAGAGCAGCCACTGACCTGGCCAGACATGAAGAAGTAGAAAAGGCCGGGCCGCGTTGGATCAGGAAGTGTCACGTCAGCACGACTTAGCGAGCAGAGCGATGCGAGCACGATTAGAGAAGACAGGACTAATCTCCAGGACGCTCGCGGAGCCATATTTGAAGAGATACTGGCGTTTTCCCTGACTAGCTGGGATCTGTCGCTGTCAGGCTTACGAAGGAGATAATTGAAGTCCCTAGACCTGGGCTTTACTCTGAGGTCAGCTGCATACAATAAGAGCTAAATGGATGGCGAAGCGAGGTCCAAGCCTATAGCAGCTGAGCCTTCTCAAGTGTTCTTCATCACAGAATTGAAGAGTGGGGCAGGACAAGGCGAGCGGGGTAGCATAGAGAGCACAACACGGCCCCACAGCGCCCCTCCCGTACAAACAAAAACCAGCTCTCACACCGCAAGCAGCAGCACAGGGGCAGCTGACACTTGTGATGGGGGAATTGCGTGCGGCGGAGATTGACCCACAAGGAGTTGGCGGAGGGCGCAAGTGCGACGCGAATGTCCCGAACCTGAAAGGGCGGTGCGGAAATGTACGTGACTACTTGTAGCGAAGGAACCCCAGTCACTGGTCAAGCAGACTCGCTACTGTAACTTTCAGATGATGTGGCGAACCGCTTTAGTGTTTCGGAGCCACTTTCATTGCCATGTCAGCCGACCCAGGGCAGCCAAATCATCACCCACAGAACCCCACGACGCGGGAATTTGGGCAGCCCCGCCGTGTTGTCCCCAAGTGACATGCCACTCACTCAGGTCACGCAGCACCACAACGCGCATTTCCCTCCACAGCGCGCGCCTGAGCAGCACAGAGAGGCGCATTTCCGTCCAACAACGCGGATGGGCGGCCGAAAACACATTCCACTTGCTAGAGCACGGGGACGAGATGGCAGCAGCGGCAGAGCAGCGCAAAATGCTTTCGTTGCGCTCTCAACCCCTCCCATTCCATCCCATCCATGCTTGGCGTTGCTTCACCCCTTCGCCCGCCTTTGTGCCCCGCGGTCATCCTAATGCTCTTTCTGCTTCCGAAGTCAGCTTCCGCTCTCACCTTGCAGAACGCCACCAAGTTTCTCCTGATTAGCCTTGCGAGCTCTTATGTGAGGTATCTCTTTCTGTAGCTGCAGTGTTACCCCCTTAGCGTCTTCTCGTTACCGATAGTCTTCTACACGGAAGCGATGAATATGGCGTCTCGAGCGGCCATGCGCACCGCCTCGCTGCTTTTGGGGCTGACGTGTCTCTGCCGTCTGATTACCGCTGAACCGGTGGCGAGCACGAGCCGCGGCATCTTCTACGCCTTCGCTGACGGCCAGGCAAGTGCCGCATGAGGTGGTGGAGCGCCGACTTGCATGCTCTGCACTGGAATAGAGGCACAGCTAGCTGTCGACAATCGCACTGTAGTTGTCACCTAATAGGCAACTAATGCCACGCGACACGACGTTGGCAGTATATAAGGACGTTGTAAGGTTTGATAGAATGGCCACTAGAAGATTCAATAGAAGCTCAGACCGAGGATTGTTGGCGGTGCGCGCTCGAGCGTCGTCGTCGCGATAAAGTCAAGTCGGCACAGTCAGTCATGCGAGGCGCGCCTTGCGCCGAGAACACCACTGCCGTCGATCCACTCTCTACGCCGCAGGATGGCACTGCGAGAGCGCGGGGGGGAGAGGGGTGCGGTGAACGGAAGGACGAGCCGAGGATGGCGACATGCAGTCGACGCCGTGACAGCCGCTAAAGGTCCCAGGCTCATCGCCATGCCCCCCTCTCCCTCCCCTCGCCATGCCCCCCTCTCCCTCCCCTCGCCATGCCCGCCCATCCCGATTTCCCAATCACGTGACGCCAGGTGGTGCTAATTGACCCAACGTTGGGCAGTCCGCTATCGTCGCTGCGCGCGTTCAAGGGTCCGACCGGCCACGTGCCCTTCCCCAATAAGTGCCCGGCGCACCCCTTCAGGTACGACGCGAACTCTCACGAGCGTTCCTCCCCTTCGCGGCACGTCTCTCAGCTCTTATTCAGCCTCCCATTGCCCGCCGTCGCTCACGCCTCTCTCCCTCCGCATTCCTCGACGCATCCCTCGGCGCATCCCCACTCTTCCCCTCGTTTCCCTTCCCCGCGCCCCTATCAGGGGCGAGTGGCGCAGCGTGGCGTTTGGCCCGGCGCAGCGCACGCTGCTGGCCGCCGCGAGCTACGGCACCACGGGCGCGCTTCGCCTGCCGCAACTCACGGACGCGCTGCACGTGTTCGACGCGGTAGCGGCGGACGTCACGGCGCGAGTGTCGCTGAACAGCACGCCAGACAGCGTCTACTTCGTCCCCCTCGCTGTAAGCACAACCGCCGCTTCGCGCACTCTGCGGTTCTCGAATCCGGTGCCGTGTATGCGCAGCGGCCCCCTCCATCCGCGCCACGAGCCTTACTCTCCCCCACCCGCCCTCCGCCCCGCACCATCCCACCCCATCCCTAGCCCCTTGCGTCCATCCCCGGCTCACACCAACCCCCACCCCGCACCCCCCTTCCCCGCCCCGCCCCCCAGAACGAGGTGTGGGTGCACTCGTCCGACGTGGCGGACCGCTACTCGTTCTCCATTCTGTCGGCGCAGCCGCCATTCGCGGAGGCGCATCGCGACGGCATCAACACCCTGCTCCCGGAGGGGCGCGCGCGGCTGCTGCAATCCCCCAGTGAGCGCCTTTTGAACAGCCCTCCCAACTGAATCTTGTTTTTGAGGCGCCTCAAAAATAGACTCCCAACTGTATCCTGCGTCGTTAGTCGAATCAAGTCCATCTCCCCTCCACCAGCCCCCATTCCCCCATTCCGGCCCGCGTTCTCCAAAACACCAGACGCGGGCACGCGTGCCTGCCCGACCACCTTGGGGTCGTCGTTCGTGCACACAGTCGACCATCCCTCTCCGGCCACCCCTTCCCCCCCCCCCGTAACCCCAGATCTGGGCACGCGCGCCTTCCTAACCACCTCGGGATCGGCGGGCGTGTACACAGTCGACCTCGCGCGCCCCTCCACCGCGCCCGCGCTCTTCCTCTCCTTCGCGGAAGCCGCCGCCGTCAACAAGCTCGCCTGCCCCGGCGCGCTCTCCAGCGCGTATGCGCGCGTGCTGCGCCAAGCCTTCGTCTCCTGCGCGCTTCCCCCGTCCCCCATTTCCCCTGCGGATGGCGGAATCGGGATCGGCGTGAGCGGAGCGGGCGCGGGCGCAAGCAGGAAGGCGGCGAGCGCAGCGGGGGGACTGAGGGAGGCGGGGAAACTGGCGACGGTGCAGATCGACGCGCGGACGAACTCGATCGTGGCCGTCTGGCCGTTCGCTGTAAGCTCGTGGGAGAGGGAAGAAAGGGCGGGGGACAGATGCAGAGGCGAGTTATGGGTAGAGTGAGAGGCGGCAGAGGAAGGAGAGCGATTGAGAAGAGTGAAGTGGTGCGGAGAGGCAGAGCAAGCGAGCATGAGCAGGGGGTGCTGCAGGGGGTGCTGCAGGGGGTGCTGCAGGGGGTGCTGCAGGGGGTGCTGTCGGACGGAGTAGCCCAATCTCATTTCTGCCCTCCTCGTCAACCCTCTTCCCACCTCCTCCCCCTCCCCGCCTCACGTCCCCCCTCACGTCCTCCCATCACGTCCCCCCCTCCCTCCCCCCCCCACGTCCCCCCCGCGCAGGGCGAGCTGTACATGGCGCCTGACGAGAGCTTCCTCTTCGTGCTGGATGCGACAAACAAGGCCATCCACCTGCTGCAGCTGAGTGCCATCCAGCCGCCGCCCTCGCAGCCCAACGGGCAGCCGCAGCCCACGCCGCGGCCGCGCCCCAACGCGACGGCGTGGCAGGCGCTGACGTTCAACGTGGACTACACGCCACTGAGAATGGTGTTCACGCCTAAGGTGAGGCACCCAGAAGGAGAGTCACCCCGAAGGTGAGCTCCATGTGGCGCTCAAGGTGGGCTCGCCCTCGCTCCCCCTTCCATGACCCTCTTGCTTCTCCCCTTCCTCCCATTCCTTTCCTGGTTTCTCTCCTCCTGCACCTACAGTGCCCTGTCCGCTCTTTGCATCCCTGTCCTGCTTCCTCTCTCCCTGTCCCCCATTTTTCTGCACGAATACAAAAGCACGCTTCTCCTATTCCTCCTCTTTCTCTCTCCCCTCCCCACCCCCCTCCCCCCTCCCCCGACAGCCGCCGCACTACCTGGTGTACATAAGCGTGGCGGAGGGCGGGGTGATCGGGCGGTTGGACATGCAGCAGCTGATGCAGTGCGGCAGCGGGTGCTCGCAGGGCAACATGGCGTCCTTCGTGCAGTTCGAGCAGCAGATGGGCGAGCATGTGAGCGCCTGCTGCTATGTGCTTTCGTTTGCTACGTTTTTTGTGTGTTTTGAATCGTGTGACATGGAGGGTAGCTGCAGCGGATGGGCATGCCCCTCAATCTCTGCGTCCCCTTCTCCTCCCTTTCCCTCCCCAGTCCCCCCCAAGAGGCGGCCTTGTGCTATCGCGGCCGGTGGCAGCAGGAGGGGGCTATGTGTGCCAGGCGGCAGCATACGAGCGCAGCATTGTGTGTCTGGAGGAAGCTACTGGGAAGAAGACCCCCTATGCCAACATCAGCGATGTGCAACACCTGATGTGAGTGCCGCCATTTCATCTACTTTTCTTCTTGCAGCTGCTTGCCACATGGCTTGTGGTTGGTTGCAATGATCTCAACTCACTTCTACAAGTGGTGCACGTCAAGCCTGTCCCTTTGTTCCCCTTGTCTATCCTTTACGTTTGTGTTCTCAATTCCCACCTCTTCCTCTCCACTGCTGCCCCCCCCAGATTTGTCCCTGGTGACTATACTGGAGCCCCCACCCTAACAGCATTGGACACCAACCTAGATTGCGCCACGGTGCCTAGGGACATCAGTGTTCCGCCTGCTTCGTCTCCTCCCCCCTCTGCACAGCCCAAGGCAGCAATGAGCAATCACATTATTGGTTTCGCTTGGCAAATACTAGCGATGTTAAGCATTCTAGCTGCTGTTGTTTAGCACTGGTTGTAGTTTATGCATATTTGTGGTAGGATAAGAAATCCTATGTGCTTGTCATTTCAATAATATGCCGGTAGTCTGGCATCTTATGAAATTTGCTCCATCCGCGGATGAAAATTTTCTCCAACCTGCACCCCCCGTTCATTCTTGAGAATGCTCCCTCGGGAACTCCTGCCATGTTTTGCTGTCAAACTCCTAGGCTTGTCCTTGGCATGGTCAGTGGTCACACCGCGCAGCTCATGCGCTCCCTAGGTCTTTCCAACCCATGTGTTCCAAGCTGCGACATGTTCAGCCTCGTTGCGACGCTGCGACCATGCGCCGTGCGCGACGTCAGCCTTTCGCCTATCACGCACCATGCGTCGAGGCTCGCTGAGCCACTTCGCATCGGCGCGAGGGATCCCAGTCAGCCCAAGCTCAGCCTGCGCTTCGCCAGCGTGGCGGATTCGATCACTCCGACATGAGTGGCGCGGTCAGCTGAGTGAACGCCACCTCCGCGTGCTCGTCCTCCCCGCGCACAGCCTGCACAGCCGGCGCTTGTTCTCGCAAAGCCCGCTTCACCTGAGTCTTATGGCCACCCTCTCTGTCCTTCCTAGCACTCGCATTCATCCTTCTCGGGCTCTCGTGAATTTGAATTTCACTACCTACCAAGCGGGCTGTCCATGGCTCCCCCAGAAGGCGAGGGTAACTGCATCGGCTACGCCGCGCGCGACTGCAGCGGGGTGCTGTCGCCGTTCCGGTTCCACCGCAGGGAGGTGGGACCTAGGGACGTGAAGATCCGCATCACGCACTGCGGCGTGTGCCACAGCGACGTGCACCTGACCCGCAACGACTGGGACTATTCCAAGTACCCCATGGTTCCCGGGTAGGCCGCTCCACCCGTTCAGCCAGAGTCGTTGCGTTGCGTCCATCCTGCCATTTTACTGCAACCAACCCCTTCCCTCCGTCGCCATTCCTCTCTTCTCTTGTTGCCTTTCCGTCGACCTCCTCTTGCCTCTGAAATCTCCCATCTCAGCGTTTTTCCCTGGCATCTCACTCGCAACCTACCTCCCACTCCTCCCTCTGTCCGCCTGAATGCTTTGTACACACAACTCGTCTTTCTGATCCTTCCATTGGGCATCATCCCGTTACAGTCACGAGATCGTGGGAGTGGTGGAGGAGGTGGGAGCACAAGTGAGCAAGGTGGCGGCGGCGCAGCGGGTGGGCGTGATGGGGATGGTGGGGTCATGCCGTGAGTGCGTGCCGTGCCGGCAGCACGAGGAGCAGTTCTGTTCCAAGTGCGTCTTCACCTACAATTCTATCGACCCGCTCTCGCCGTCCGGCCAGACCACTCAAGGCGGCTACTCCTCCTTCATCGTGGTTGATGAACAGTACGTCCCTCCGCTCTGCTGTTCACCCAATCACAAAGCGAGCACACTCCACTTCCGTCCTTCCCCTCTGCCTGCCACTCCTGTTTGCTCTCCCACAACCTTCTCCTCTGTTGTTTCCTCGATCTTACCACCTTTTCTCCATCTTCCCCTACCGCCCCCCTCCAGCTTCGTCCTCTCCATCCCTGCTGAGCTGGCATCTGACGTGGCAGCGCCTCTCCTGTGTGCTGGCATCACGGTCTATTCCCCTATGATCTACTATGGCGCCAACAAGCCCGGCATGCGCGTGGGCGTGGCGGGCCTGGGCGGGCTGGGCCACGTGGCGGTGCAGATGGCGCGGGCGTTTGGCACGGAGGTGACGGTGCTGAGCACATCGCCTGGCAAGGAGAAGGATGCCAGGGAGCTGATGGGGGCTCACAGATTCATTCTGACTTCTGATGCTCATGCCATGAAGGTGGGATGGCTCATGGATGAGAGTGTTTCCCCTGCGCTGATTTGATGTTGCTTGGCATGACACAATGGGGGTTGGTTGCATACCTTCCAGCATTTATTCCTCTCGCAAGAGTACACCACCCTTTATCTTTCTTGGATGCTTGCTGTTGCGCCAAGCAGGCAGCAGCCGGCTCGTTGGACGTCATGATCAACACGGTTCCAGCGCAGTATGAGCTGGGCCCCTACCTCGACCTCCTCGCCTTCAATGGGAAGCTCCTCATCCTCGGCATTCCTGCAGTCCCCTTTGTTCTCCATGCTGGCCAACTTGTATACGGTGAGCCCACTGCTGCCTTGGAATCCTCTCCAGCTGGGAGCTGTTCGCGCTATTTCTTGCAGCAACATCAGTCATGGGCTGAGCTCAGCCCGTCTTTTAGTAGCAATAAGGATGTTTTTTTTGTTGTTAGGTTGAAACACCTGTATGTAGTCACAGCTGTCCGCTCAAAGCATTTGCATGCATGTTTATGCTCCGTGGTTACCTTTCTTCCTGGTTGCATTTGACAGGGCGCAAGATGGTCGCAGGTGGTTTGATAGGAGGCATCAAAGAGACTCAAGAGATGCTGGAGTTCTGTGCAAAGAATGGTGTGGCGTCCATGGTGGAGAGGATTGATATCAAAGATGTCAACAAGGCGTACGCGCGCTTGCTCGAGGTAACACCTGCGGTGGTCATTGAAGTGTATAACATGCAAGGCGAATTTTCTGTCTTCTTTTTGCTGGTGCTACCATGCTTTATATACTCTGACTGTCGTGCTTGACTGGTTCTGCAGAAGGACGTGAAATACCGTTTTGTCATTGATGTGGAGAACAGTCTCAGTTGAAGAACACAGATTGCCATAGTACAGAGTGTTGCTATCAGTGATTCAGCATATAACAGGACACAGGGCTGAGGCTAGCTGAGGGCACCGTACGCATGACCATGTGGGGGCTATGTTGAGACTTTTGTCGCCACGTAGTTTCGTACTAGTATTTTATGTAGATGTACAATAAAATACTTTACTTTTTTCCCGATTATCTCGACCATGCCCTTTTGTAAGGGACAAATCTTGCGAGGCAGGCATCACCGAAGCCAACTCCCGACATTTGTTGTACCCCGCTCAATCGTCGCCTCCTAATGCATTTTGTCGCCACAGCCTCAGTCAAGCGGATGGCATTCGCAAGCTGTTTCGCAAGCTGCTAATGGCGACAGTTCTGCTGCCCGTTTCCCATTCGCTTCGCACCCGTTACTGTACGTCAACTGCTCGTCGCGCAACTTGCAAAATCTGTCGCTGTCTGTCAATCTCCTCTCGTTTCGTCAATCGGCACATCGACGGGTGCGCGCGATTCTTGAACCTCAGATTCGGCTCGACGGATGCTGCGGATCCGCGTTGAGGTTCAAGAATCTGTGCGCGGAGCACTGCAGAAACTGTGGGCATCCCCTTTTGCTCGAGTTCCTTTGCCGTCCGCACTCCGCCTCTTCCCCCCACCTCATCTCCCATCACTGCCGCACACTCCACCCTCAGGGCATGGTGCCTTAGGTTTCGGAACTGGGTTCCGTCCATAAACGAAGGGTAATACTTTTCGCCTGTACTCGTGCATGAGTTCGTCAACCACGTCCCGAATACCCCGTCCGAACAAGTTGTGTTACCCTACGTCCGGACAGAGCGTCCGGCCGTCAACGGAAATTCGTCATTTCCGACACTTTTCCGTGCCCGGGCGACAAGGCGGAAATTGTGAGCGGGAAACACAGTTACATTTTTCGCCCAGCGCAATGGCGACATGTCTCGCTCTGGGTTGGTAGGGATGGCGGTTGGGGTATTTTCGCTCTTGAACTGATGGTTTCGAACATCGTCGTTATGTTTCGTCATTTCGGCCTGATTCAAAAATGTGAATTTTGGGGCTTTCGTCTGACGGAAGGTATCAGACTTACCTGTCCGCACAGAGGGGTGCTCGGGACACGATGTACCAGACTTGTCTGGTTCGGACACGCGGAACTTCGGAACTCAGTTTCGGAATTGGGCCGTCCGAACTGTAGGCACCACGCCCTCAGCAGTACAATGGGCCAATCCGAGCGGCCAACCCGAACGCCACAGAGTTCCTTTTTTTAAGGTGCTGTAACTCGAACCACCACTCCTCCTGCTTCCGAACAAACTGAAGGGCTGCATCACCGTTAGTCACAGATCACTTCCCAGGCTGCTATTCCAAAATCTTTCTTCTTATCTGTTGCCGCAAGAACCTGCTTGTTGCCATGGCGGCGTCGTTGGTCATGCTTAGCGAGCAAGACGGGGCGAGACGGCGAACAATGGAGAAGGCGATGCGAGTGATGCAGCTACTCCACAACGACGTGCCCTATAACGCGGAAGATTCCGATCCCAGTGATCGGATCGCCACCGCGGCGATTAGACGAGTCCCCATTGACGCGCAGGCTTCGCCACGTCAGCAACAGCCGAGCCACCGGCGAGGGTCGTCAAGAGTCTCCTTGCAACATTCGGCGGAATTCGGATACGAAATAACGACGCCTAATTTGCGTGCTTCTCGAACCGCATCGGACTCCTCGTTTTCTGGCTCCAAGTCCTCGCCCTCGCCGCGTTTGGCGGCGTCTCGTTCAAGCAGCAGCGCTTCGACGAGGTCCCCTAACAGCTCCGACGAGCCGCTGACTCCCGTGCCGCCCTACCACCGACCTCTCGACCCGCCTTCTCAAGCACGACGCCGCCCCCAGATTCGCCTCGACGCGGCGAGTACGTCGGCGCTCGAATCGCTGTCGAGTCTTCGCCGCAGCAGCAGCAGCAGTAGCAGCAGCGGGGGGAGCAAGCAGGCTACTTCAACCGGCGGTTTTAACAAGTCTCAAAGCCTGGGCAGCGACACAACGAGCAGCGTCACCCCGAGAACACCGAGGACACCCCATGGCGCGCGCCATGCTTCTCTAGTGAGCGGCTCTCCCGCTCTCGCGCCGCCGCAAGGAGTCGCGACCTCGCCGAGGCGCCCCATTCCCCTCGGCGCGGCGGCGGGGGTGCCGCAATCCCGTCGGCTGCGCCACCACGACACGTGGCATGGCGAGTCGCTAGATCGCGCAGTGATCCCGAAGGCGCGGGCCGACGTCCCGTGCTTGTCGCATCATCTGTCGCCGCGAGAGCTGCCACGTCAGAAGCATCACCAATCTGCAGCCGCCAGTCGCGAACAGCGCGCCGAGCCCGCTCCGTGCTCCCACCATCCTCATCACCATCATCATCATCCGTCGCCGCGCGTTTCCCGCGGAGCAATTCCGAGTCGTGGAATGTGCAAAAGCCGATCCGACCCTGCCCTCATGGACCTTGCGGAATCGCCAAACCTGCCAGGTGGCGCGCCCGCCGGTGACATCGCTGCGGTGGAGAGCTCTCCGACCGATCCGAGCATCTTGAGAGCAGCGCCGCAGGCGTCGAGGCGGCCCAACGGGAATCCAAACGGTCGCATTAGGCGGCCAGCAGCGTTGGTGATCGACTGCGATGCAGCTGACGATGGCGACGACCTGTCGTCCCCACCAAAGAGCGCTCGCGCCCCGCCTACTAGCGCCGGCTCCGCTGCTTGGAACCACAAACACAGTGAAGTCGGCTCCAGCCCTTCCTTGCGGCCTTTAAATCCGCATGGCGCGACACGCGACGCGGGGCGGGAGCCGGCACGAACTGCAGCCGACAGCTCGCCCCGCTTCCCCTGCGCCATTCCGTCACCACGACTGACCCACCCGGTTTCTCCTGCAGCCAATCAGCGGTTGCCACGTCAGCCAGCATCTCCCTCCGTGGGTAGCACCTCAGCAGTGCAGGCTGCTAGGGGACGGAGGAGAATTGGTGACGACCAACCCTTCAGCCGACGGGTGAGTCGCTTCCACACGTGGGACAGCGAGCAGCTCAACGACGAGCCCACGCCGCAGATTGCAGTAACACCTGCCCCAGTTCCCCCTTCATGCCCAGAGCCTCGGAGAAACGGGGGTTTCTTGGGGCGGCGATACGCTGGAATCCAGTCAGATGGGTGTCGACGACAAGTGAATGGCGGAAATTATGATGATGGTGGTGGTGCGCACACCGTGTCGCCACATGGATACCCGCCCATGATGTCCCATTCCCAGTCGATCGACCTTGCCCACTCCCTTCCCCTCGCCCGCTCTCCTACCCACTCGCCCTCCTGCTCCCACGCGCCCCAGCGATTCCTTGCGCCGTCCCCCTCGCTCCCAGCCCCCCTTCCGCCCCGCCGCTCGCACCAGGGGGGCTGGGGCATGCCAGGGGGCAACGAGGATATGTATGGCGGCGAGGTGAGGGGTGCGCAAGGGCGAGGGCGGGAGGAGGCAGCAGGTGCGGCAGACACCATGTGGCACCTGGGACAGCAGGAGGGCGGGTGGGATGGAGTGGCGGAGGAGGCGATATGGGAGGACGAGTGTGAAGGGCCGGAGGTGTGGGCAATGATGGAGTGGCAGAAGGGCGTGGAGGAGGCTGAAGCAGAGCTTTGGTTGGGCGGTTTGGCAGGGCAGGAAGAGACCGAGGAGACGGGTGATGGGCCTGTGATCCATCATCCCCACACACAAGCACACCAGCAGTATGGTGCCCCGCCCCCACACATTGGAGATGGGCCGTTTGGGTATCAATCCGCAGAGGCGTATCCTCAGCATCCTATTCTCGTCCGGGACTGTTCGGATCATGGCCAGCCACAGGCTGAGGCAACAGAGGGAAGGGATGCCCAGAGATCTGGCAGGGATGCTGAGGCCGAGGGGGTGAAAGCGGCTGAAAGCAGGGGAAGCACCAAGAGCGGCAGCTCTGGTGTGGGTAGCGTCGTGAAGCCCAAGAGCAAGCTGCAGAGATCGCTGAGCGACGACGATGAGGAAGAGGATCAGCCCAAGGATGCAAGGCCGACCCGTGATGAGGGCAGCAGGCAACAACAGCAGCGGAAAAAAGTGCTGCTTCAAAGGTCTTTGAGTGATGACAGTGATGATCATGGTGGGGCCAGTGGAAGGAAGGTGGGGAAGAAAGGGCGTGACATGGTGGAAGGGAAGGCAAAAAGGGGAGGTGAAAGAAAGGAGTTGAAGGGTGGAGCAAAAGGTTTAGTCATGCGTGTTGGCAGCAAGCAGGATCCTGAGAAAGGAGCACGTGGTGAAGGGAAGCCCAAAAAGCAGAGGAACAAGAGCTTCGTGTAGAAAATTGTTGTCAACAGGCGCGTTATAAGGGTTCATCTCAGCTCAACCGTTTTAGCTCAGATAGATGTGCTGAAACGCAAAGCATCATAAGGGATCGCATGAAACGGAATTCAAGCAGAAATCATTACAGGTTACACCTTTCGTCCAGTGAACCGCCCATTCATTAGATGCCAAGTGTCAAACTACAGGCCCATTGGTTCTAACACACGGGCAATGTAAGGAATTTCCATTCCTTACTGAGTCGCCCGCTACCGCGTACGCCCGAACACTTCGACTCGTCACGTTCGGCCTACATTTTCGACCCAACCCTTTCTCGAGTCGCGTCCGACAGCGTCGCCATATTGCCGAACCTACCCACGTCCCAAGGTTATCGCCCTATTACGTCTACTCCTATATAACCTCGTGCTTTCATTGCAATAGC
This sequence comes from Closterium sp. NIES-67, assembly GCA_027943415.1. NCBI lineage: Eukaryota > Viridiplantae > Streptophyta > Zygnematophyceae > Desmidiales > Closteriaceae > Closterium > Closterium sp. NIES-67. The sequence continues at coordinate 788,050 of BQMB01000298.1, read as the reverse complement.
GACCTTGTATTCTCACGTTATAGTTCATTGACATCTTCTAAATCATAACAGTTGGTATCAGAGCTCGACCTTTCTCGGAACCTTCCGTTTTCCCTGTTAGTTATGTTGGGCTGAGAAAAGCCCTTAGGATCTTTTGCAGAGACTAAGTCCCAGCTGTAGAGACTTGAGACTTGGAGTAGTGCAGCGGAAGTTGAGGCAGTTGAACCCTTGTACTAGTATGTGAGAACAAGTGATTAATTAAAGAAACAAGCATACAGCAATATATAGAAGATAAGAAAGCAGTTGCAGAGTACAGTTACAGGAACGGTTTATCGAGTCGCATAGCGACTCGATTGCCGCTTCGGTTACCATCCGTGATGCTGTAACGGTCAGTCGCAACCTCCAGTTGCGACCCTTTGAGTCCCAGACCCTTCGTGTTCTTTGTCCGCCCCCTTGTGTAACCTCCGTTGACTCGCGTACCCCTTGCAATCTTCCTCGAGTGTAGTGTTACACTTCAGAAACGCTTAAGTCTTTTGATGTACTTTCAACACTCCCCTTCGTTTCTGGAGTGCTGACTTGTTCAGGTCCGATGACGTTTGTTTGTCCGGTCAGCACCGTGCAGTAGTCGAATTTTGCCTTCGCCAATTTCTTCGTCAAATAGTCTGCGGCCATTTCTGTCGTCGGGCAGTAACTGAGTTGAAGTCTCCCCTTCGCGATTTCATCCTTGACGAAGAAGTACCGCAGGGCGATGTGCTTGGTTCGGTTGGCGAAGCCGTCCTTGTTTGCGATTTTGATCGCAGATTGGTTGTCGCAGAAGAGTGAGAAGGCGGGCAGGGTCGCGATCTTCGCTTCCTCGAGTAACTCTCGCAGGTAGAGTCCTTCCTTGGTCGCGGTACAAAGGGCGATGTACTCTGCTTCAGCAGAGGATAGTGCGATTAACTCCTGCTTGCTCGACTGCCAGGAGATAGTTCCGACGGGTTCTAGTCGGTAGATGTAGCCCGTCCTAGATCGTCGATTTTCCCTATCTCCCGCGTGGTCGGCGTCGACGTATCCGAGTAGTTGTACGGACGATGTTGTAGCTTTGCTGTAGGTAAGTCCGATCGTCGGCGTGGAGATGAAGTAGAGTAGTGCCCGGTTGAGCTCCTCGAGATCCTCCTGTTCCGGTTGCTTCAGATGCGTCGCCAGTTGACTTGCACTATAGGACAGGTCGGGTCGGCAGGTTACTGCTGCAAATAGTAGGCAGCCGAGCTTCTGTTGGTACTCCTGGATTTGCTTCGCGGGGAGTTTTGCGGAGGCGCTGTTGTTGTTTCCGTAGCGGTAGGGAGTTGAGGCGGTAGCCGGTGTTAGTCCGAATTTCTTCGCGACAGTACCTGCGTACTTTCCAGCGTGTAGGTAGAACGCCGAGTTGTCTTCGACGATATTTAGCCCCAAGTACTGGGTTACTGAGTCGGACACTGTGAGCGTCAGGTCCCCTTTCAGCTCCCCTTCGAACCGGGTGACGATGTCGGTGGTAGAACCGATGTAGAGCAGGTCGTCGACGTAGACGATGAGCAGAATGTAATCTCTTCCCTTCTGCAGTCGGTACATGCCTTGGTCATGTGGTAGCTGTAGGAAGCCGATTTTTACGAGACGGCTGTGAAGATGCTGCTGCCAGAGCCGCGGGGCTTGCTTGATCCCGTATAGGGATTTTGTCAGTCGGCATATTTTCGTGGGGTCGTCGATGAATCTGTGGGGTTGTTCGACGAAGATCTCAGCGTCCACAGGTGCGTATAGGAACGCATTCGCGACATCGATTTGGCGTAGTGGCAGTTTTTTCGTGGCCGCGACGGCGAGTAGGATGCGTAATGAGGTGTGACGGGAGACTGGAGCGAAGGTTTCTGTGTAGTCGGCTCCGTATCGTTGGTCGAAGCCTCGTACGACCCATCGAGCTTTGAATCGTTCGACGGAACCGTCTGAGTTGGTCTTGATGCGGTACACCCATTTCCCCGAGAGAACGTTTTTTCCGTTGATGCTCGTTGCAGGTACCAGTTTCCACGTTTCTCGGTCTTGCAGAGCTTTTAACTCCTTTTCCATTGCTTCCTTCCATCTTGCCTTATGTTCCCCTCCCAGAGCCTGCGACAACGTTGAAGGCTCTCGCGGAGAAGGCGGCGGCGGATTCTGGACGGAGACCCAGAGGCCTAGAATCTGGAGTCCCGTGGGCGTGTGTCGAGGGGAATTTTCATTCCCGGAATAAGCTGCTTCGTCACCGTCTTCGGGGTCAGGTAAGAAATTGGGGCCGATGCGTTCCGAAATATTCGTGTCGACGGGGTGAGGTGTAGTGTAACCTTGGTCGGCGAAGTGGTAAAAGGTGTCGAGGTTGTTGCTATCGAGGGGATTATCTTCATCGAGTGGAACAGGTACGGAACAGAATGGGAGTGGTCCGGCAGCTTCCGAGGCTCCAGGTACGTCTTCTTCTGCTGCGTCAGCCTCGGCAGTGTGGTCAGCGAAGGAGCGAAGGCCCGCGAAGCCGTCGGTGGGGTCTTGTGTGTTGGCAAGGTTGTCCAGGTAATGCTGCAGCGTCAGTCGTTCGTAGAAGATAACATCGCGTGATGCCACCGTGTTTTTGTCTTGTATGTCGAGAATTTTCCACGCGTGAAAATGTTTTGCGATGCCGAGGTGTAGTCCCCATCGAGCTCTTTGTGAGAAGCGTCCTGCTCGGGCTGTGTGGGGTCTGTACTGTACCATGCAGCCGAAAACGCGGAGTAATTTTGTGCTGCCCCTTTTTCTTGTCCACAACAGGTGCGGCGATGCGTTGTTGGGAAGTGATGACGAGGACAGCAGGTTGTGCAGGTGAACAGCATGTGTCATCGCGTCTGGCCACAGTGCGTTGGGCAGCCTCATCCCCAGAAGCAGTTTTCGCATCGTCGTCTGCAAGGTCCGGTTCATGCGTTCTGCTACCCCCTGCTGCTGGTGAGCATAGGGCAGAGACACCAGGCGTCGGATTCCCCTTTCCGCGAGATAGGTCCTGAATCGTTGTGACTGGTATTCCAGTGCACCGTCTGACTGGAAACTCTTGAGTTTGGTTCCTGACTCTCGTTCGGCGATTGGAAGCCATGTGGTGAAGGCCTCGAAGGCTTGATCGCGCGTTTTGAGATTGAAGTGCCAGACGTATCTGGTTGCGGCGTCGATGAACGTGATGACGTAGTTGAAGTCGGCTTCGGTGTCGTCTCGAGGCATGTTTAGAATATCGCTGTAGACCTTTTCCATCGGAGCGTAAGTGGGTGCGCTTGGATTGTGATGGGCTGGGAAAGGTTGATGAGGAAGATCTGCTTCGGGGCATGTGAAGCACCGTGCTCGTGGTCGTCGAAGTTCTTGACCGCTCGTCGTCAGAAGGGCGTTGCGTTCTAACACCTCTGCTTGGATTGTTTGAAGTATTGTGCTGTTTGCAGGGTGTCCGAGGCGTTGGTGCCAGATGTCGTCGGGAGCACGGTGACCGGGCGAGCGGTGGTAGATGTCGGCGTTGGATAAGAACGCGACGACTGAGGCGGGACTTCGACAAGCTTCTCGTGTGGCGGGCATAAGTTGGTCTGCTTCCGTTGGCGATCCTCGTGTTGATGGTGGTGGTACTCGGCTGGGTCCTGCTGCCGATACTGCAGGTGATGGTTTTGTTGGGACACTTGCGGGTACTTGTCTTTCTTGTCTGATAACTGCTAATGCTCGTGTTCTCTCTGCTGCAGGTATGGTGTTGGAGTGCCAGAAGCCGTCACTGTCGAAGTCGGGATCAAGATCCGGCGGGTGAGTCCAGGCGGCGAACGATACGATGCCATCGCTGTCGGCAGTTCCGCGGTCGGGGACGAAGTCCAACACGAAGACACCGGACTTCAGGAGGGCACGACCGATGAAGAGACCGCCCTTCCCGTGGTAAAGTCGGAACTCGTTGGAGAAGGAGTCGCACTCCAGGTGAATCCCCTTAGCCATTAGTTGGCTTACGCTTAATAGGTTGTATCCCAGATTGTCGACGATGAGGACCTTGTTGAGCTGAAGAATAACGTTTGTCTCCATTGATTGTAACTGAACCACGCCTTGTCTATTTGTTTTCAGGTTTTCGTTGTTGGCGACGGTGATGACGACGTCACGGTTGAGGCGTCGCTCGTGTTGTACGAAGCGTCCGGAGGAGCACATGTGCTGACCGCAGCAACTGTCCAAGAACCAGGTGTTTCGCCCGGTGGGTTCGGCGTTGGCGACTGCAGCGTATGTCGGGTTGACCTGAAGTCCTTGCGAGCGCGGCGGCGAGAATTCTTCTTCGTCTGGTGCGTAAGTGGGTGGTGAACCGGGTGCGCAGTTGTCGATGTGTACCATGCAGTTGATGATGTTGGGTGTTTGTTGTGCAGATGTTGAAGAGCGCCTTGGAGGACTTGCTTGAGTGGAAGTGACTTGTGGGTCTGCTGCACGGTAAACGCGAGGGCGGTTGCAGTTGACTTTGGAGTGCCCGGAAGTCTGGCAGTTGTGGCAGAACGGCGGTACGATGGTGAGTCCTCGGTTGTCGCGTTGATCTTGCTTGCTGCGTCGGTTGTAGTTGTTGTCATTTCTTCTTTGAGTGTAGAAGACTAACTGCTGTTGCTTCCTTGGTTGTCTTTCTTCGAACAGATCCATCTCCTGTTGTTCAGCGTGAAGCTCGGCGCAGAGGTGCATCTCCGAAATTCTTCCGTGGGCTCGAAGAAGTGATCGTGTGGTTCTCCATTCTGGCCCGAGCCCGGCGAGGACAAGTGTCACGAAGCTTTCTTCAGTGATCGTTCCTCCGCACCGAAGCAGGCGGTCGCGGAGGGTCTGGCAGCGACTCATATACTGCATCGCCTTTTCCCCGGTCTTCATCTGTATTGTTGTCAGTTGTTGCATGAGTCTGCTTTGAGTCACGCTGTCGTTTGCTTGATAGAGGCACTTGAGATGATGCCATGCGAGTTCCGCGGAGTTTCCATAACTTCGATACGTTCTGATGCTCTGCTGCTCTTGTGGTGACAGGTTTCTCAGGAGTACCGTATACGCCAGCAGCGACTGATACGTGAAGATTTCTTGTTCCTTCCCAGTGCCGTTGCTTGGGAATGGCAGGGACCCGTTGAAGTATCCCAGAAGATGCGCGGCCTCCATCAGCAGCTCGAACTCGAAGCTCCAGGTAAAGAAGTCGTGTCCGTTGAACGGTGAGGATGTCTGAAGTTTGATCACGTGTGAGAACTGCGCCTGTAAACTTAAGATTTCATTCGGTGTTTGTTGTGATGCAGCTGCTGTTGGCTGGGCACGGGGCGGCATGAATTCGAACGTCCCCGGCGAAGAATGATAAGGCGCAAAGGTAGGCGCTTGGTTGTGTCGCCCGAAGGATGAGTTGTCGAGGCTCATCGGCGCTAATCCCATATTCCCTCCATTGCTCTGTGTTGAGTGCGCAGGTGTCCTTGTCTGCTGCTGCTGGTCGAAGTGTGACATGAAGCTGAAGAATCTCTCCATGAGATTCGGGTCCACACTTGAAGAGGGAGACGGAGTCACCATCTCTGGTACTCTTCCCGTTGTTTCTTGAGTAGTCCCGGTCTCTGTCTGCAGTCCTGAGGTGTGCAGACCAGAGTTGCCGTGTTGAGTTTCTTGGGCGCTGGGTGAGCCCGTAGAGACTTTCTTGCCCTTGTTGTCCATGTCTTGTAATCAATGGAGTTGTTGAATCAAGTTGAGTTGCAGGTCGTTGATGGAGCGTAGTTGCTGGGAGTTTGGTCTCTGACCAGCTCTCATACCATGTTGGGCTGAGAAAAGCCCTTAGGATCTTTTGCAGAGACTAAGTCCCAGCTGTAGAGACTTGAGACTTGGAGTAGTGCAGCGGAAGTTGAGGCAGTTGAACCCTTGTACTAGTATGTGAGAACAAGTGATTAATTAAAGAAACAAGCATACAGCAATATATAGAAGATAAGAAAGCAGTTGCAGAGTACAGTTACAGGAACGGTTTATCGAGTCGCATAGCGACTCGATTGCCGCTTCGGTTACCATCCGTGATGCTGTAACGGTCAGTCGCAACCTCCAGTTGCGACCCTTTGAGTCCCAGACCCTTCGTGTTCTTTGTCCGCCCCCTTGTGTAACCTCCGTTGACTCGCGTACCCCTTGCAATCTTCCTCGAGTGTAGTGTTACACTTCAGAAACGCTTAAGTCTTTTGATGTACTTTCAACAAGTTAGTTAAGGGTGGTCAAAGGGGATCACGGCTGCACAGCAGTTGTCTTTGATCGTAAATATTTTTACGTCAACAACTACAGCGTGTGCGCTAGTTTCTGCCCCGTCCTGACCGCCATGGCCCCGGTAGACTCGACGGTTGAGGAACAGACAACCTCGACTGCTGCGAACTCTGCCCGGGAAACAGTAGACATGCAAGCAATAATGGAGCAGTTGAATAATTTGACAAGCGTCTTCAACAACCTCCGTGACGAAAACCAACGACTTCGCCAGGCGCAGGAAAGGCATTCAGAGGAGCCGGGCGACGATGCACGAAGCGAGGCGGGTGAGCAGCAACCGACACCAGTGGAGCTGACACGGCTAGCGGCAACAGCCCCGCACTCGACAAGTGGCGGCGTAAGATATCAGCAACCCGCTCCTTTCGACCCAGCTAATAAAGGCGTGACGGTGCGGCAGTGGATATTCGCCATGAATATCTACTCTAACGTGGCGGGCATCCGAGACGACCAGAAGCGGATCAGCCGCGCGTTGACACTGCTGCAAGGGGCCGCCCTACAGTGGTGGAAGGTCATCGTCGACTCAGCGGCAACTCGCACAAAAGGACAGCATGAGTGGTCCGAAGAATTCGGCGACGAAGACGAAGCAGATTTGCTGTTTGGTGCAACTCACATTCGCACGTGGGCAACGTGGTGCGCAGAGCTCCGCAAGCGGTTTGAGCATGCCCCTGACTCAGACAAAGCGCGCGAGACTTTACGCATGTGGAAGCAGCTGGGATCTGTGTCTGACTACACCGCGTCATTCTTGACGTTGGTGGATCGATGTGGCTACATGCACGAGTTGGAGAAGGTCGACAGGTACATGGGCCGGTTGAAGCCTGAAATACAGTACCAAATAAGATTACAACGATCTGCGAAGCGGTTACAAGACTTCATCCAACTCGCCGAAGCCGCTGATTCGCTCACGAAGCCGAGAACGAACTTCTACGACGAAGGTCGCCCTCGAGAACAGTACCAGCGCGCCACGATAAAACGGATGGACGCAGTGGATATTTACGCAGTTGCTCCGCGAAATACGGGGCTATGCTACCACTGTGGCCGACCGGGTCACATCAAACGCAACTGCCAGGAATTCATAGCCATCCAGAATTCTATGGGGAAGAAGCCGGAGGAGCGACCGGGAAATGGGTCGCGTCAGTAAGTACCGGGCCCCTTACTGACGGGCAGGCTTCTTTGCCCGAACCACACAGTCCCCACCGGGTCGTGATCCCGATTGCTGCAATTGACCGGACCCGGACGAATAAGGGGGACGAAACTGCTGATCACCCTGTGTTGGTGGAGGGTAAAGTCAACGGGGTGTTGCTGAAAATATTCGTGGATGGAGGCGCGAGTCACAGTCTCATACAGTTAGCCAAGGCTAAGAAAATGGGTATCCCCTTATTAAAGTGCCTGCTTGAAATTGACGCAAGACTGGTGGATGGAACACCGCTGGCTATACGGGAGCGGGTGGAGCACGTCAGTTTCCACTGCGGCGAGCACGTAAAATTTTGGATGGGGCTGCTGGCGACTACACTCGACGGGTGCGACGTGCTGCTGGGACGGGATTGGCTGCGACAGTACAACCCGAGAATCGACTGGACAACGGGCAGCTGCAGCATCAAAATCGATGGGCACTATTACGAGCTACCGAAATGGACGGGACCCCGCATGCGCAGTACCCAAGTCCACGCGATCACCTTCAAGCGCGCGATAAAAGCGGGAGCAGCAGCATACGCCGTCGATCTTCGCGAAGTGACGTCGCCGATAACAGCGGAAGACATCACGAAGTTGTGTGAAGCCGTTCCTCCGGATTTAGCGGAACTCATTCGAAAATACCCCGAGACTTTCCCGGACGACCTACCCGCCGGACTTCCGCCAAGCCGACCCGAAGACCATCGCATAGAGCTGGAATTAGGCGCACAACCGACAGTACAGCGACAATTTCGGCTCAGCCAACCTGAACTCGAAGAATTGCAGCAACAGTTAGATTACCTCCTGACGAAGGGTTTTATCCGACCCAGCACGTCCCCATACGCCGCCCCGATACTGTTCACACCGAAAAAAGATGGAGGATTCCGCATGTGCATCGACTACCGCGCGCTCAACCGCATCACCATCAAGTCCCGTTACCCGATCCCGCGAGCCGACGATCTCCTCGACCAACTTCGCGGAGCCAAGTTCTTCTCAAAAATCGACCTACGAGGAGGTTACCATCAAATTCGCGTCGACGCCGACGATTGTCACAAAACCGCTTTCCGAACCCGCTACGGCAGTTATGAATACCTGGTGATGCCCTTTGGCCTCACGAACGCGCCCTCGACTTTTCATATGACCATGAACGGTGTTTTCCGCGAACTCCTGGATAAATGCGTAATTATCTACCTCGATGACATCCTAATCTACAGCCGCAGCAGGGAGCAGCACTTAAAGGATCTTGATGCAGTCTTCACGCTGCTGCACAAGAATCGCCTCATCACGAAAGGGTTTAAGTGCGATTTTCTTAAGCAGGAGTTGGAGTTTTTGGGCCACGTCGTCTCTACCGAAGGAGTGAAAATCGACCCCAGGAAAAAAAAGACTATACAGGAATGGAAGCCGCCGACCAACCTCAAGGAACTGCAGAGTTTTCTGGGTTTTGTCAACTACGTCCGCCGCTTCATCCCCAATATGGCTGGGTTATCTGCGCCACTAATTGACTGACTGAAGGATCACGACTATTTTTGGTGGGGAGAGAAGCAGCAAGCTGCATTCGACCAACTCAAAACCGCCCTCATGTCGCCGCCCGTAGTTCGCATCTCCGATCCCGACCGTCCATACGAAGTCATCACCGACGCCAGCGACATCGCCATCGGTGCAGTTCTTCTACAGGATTTCGGCGACGGGTTACAACCAGTCGCCTACGAATCACGGAAGCTGCAGGGCGCGGAAAAAAACTATACAGTACACGACAAGGAAATGCTGGCGATCGTCCACGCGTTCAAGACCTGGCGGTGCTACCTGACCGGAGCTGATGTCACGGTGCGGACGGACCACAAATCCTTACAGTACCTACGCGCCCAACCGAATCTCAACCCGCGACAGATCTGATGGCTCGATTTCCTCGAGTCCAATTTCCATTACACCATCACCTACAAACGGGGTGCCAATAATATCGCCGATGCCTTGACCCGCCCTACTGTCCATACCGCCGCGATACTAATCGCCCAGACCAATCCATTACTTAAGAGACTATTCACCCACGGCTACAAGATCGATCCCTTTTTCCGCTCAGCCATACATCAACAGCATACCACCGCCACCGGACCATATTTTTATAAGCGGGGTACTTCTCGCATTTGGGTACCGGGCTACGATTTATTTCATACCCTTCTAATCCAGGAATCCCACGACAACCCTACCTCATGACATTTCGGCGTCGATAAAACCACGAAGATGTTTCAGCGGAATTATTACTGGCCGAACATGGCCGATGACGTGCGCAAGTACGTGTCCTCCTACAGTGCCTGCCAGATTATGAAATCGTCGCATCAGCGAGCAGCCGGACTACTACAGCCGTTGGATCCGCCCGAGCGACCCTGGCAACACGTCACGATGGACTACGTGACAAGACTACCGGCCGGTCCCAGCGGAAACGACGCCATCCTCGTGGTCGTTGACCGACTCACGAAAATGGCGCACTTCATCGTCTGCCAATACATAATCACAGCCGAACAAACCGCGCAGCTGTTCCTCACGAACGTCATCCGACTGCACGGACTGCCCTCCGCCATCATTTCAGACCGAGACCCGAAATTCACATCGAATTTCTGGCGCCACCTGTGGGACCAATTCGGCACCAAACTCCAATTTTCATCCGCCTACCACCCACAGACCGACGGGCAGTCGGAACGCGTCAACCAGACCATGGAGCAACTGATTCGCACTACCTGTACTGAACCATCGACATGGGAGAAATCCCTTCCGCTTCTAGAATTCGCGTATAACAACGCGACCTCCGCCTCAACCAACCAGTCCCCATTCTTCCCCAACTACGGACACGACCCAGTAGTACCCTCTACACCGACCATCGAGTCACCCGTGCCCCGGTCCCAGAAATTTGCTAAAGACATTCTCGCCGCTCGAGAAAAAGCAGCTGAGGCCATCCGGAAAGCCAACCTGGTTGCAAGCCGACAAGCCGATCGTCATCGCCGTGACGTCACTTACAAAGTGGGAGATCTAGTCCTCCTCGACACTCGCAATCTGCGGCTGCCGATCCCAAGCAAACTCCGACCCAGATTCTGCGGACCTTTTCAAGTGACAAACCTAGTGACACCTGTCACTGTTCACCTTCGCCTACCGGCTGATTGGTGCCACCACCCGGCTTTCCACGTCAGTCTTCTCCGACCCTACGTCCCGAGTTCGTCGGACTTGGCATGCAACCGCGGGGTACCGCAATTGACGCCTTTGCAGGAACCGACGACCGAGCCCTTGAAAATCCTCGGCCATCGCGTCACAACGCAGCTGAACCGTCAGATGGTTGATTTCCTCGTCCGCTGGCGCGATCGCACGTCCGAAGACGACAGCTGGGTGCCCCTCGTTGACCTAGAATCACATCTGATTCTCACGGCGTATTATCGGCGTCGTAACGTCTCCGATGCCCACGGACTCGTTTAGGAGGGGGGGGGGGGGGGGGGGGGTAGTGTAAGGAATTTCCATTCCTTATTGAGTCGCCCGCTACCGCGTACACCCGAACACTTCGACTCGTCACGTTCGGCCTACATTTTCGACCCAACCCTTTCTCGAGTCGCGTCCGACAACGTCGCCATATTGCCGAACCTACCCACGTCCCGAGGTTATCGCCCTATTACGTCTACTCCTATATAACCTCGTGCTTTCATTGCAATAGCGACCTTGTATTCTCACGTTATAGTTCATTGACATCTTCTAAATCATAACAGGCAACGGCCCAGCCTACAGAGGCCCACTGATCTCAAACAGTTACCACATCTCCAAACGTTCTGAGGCTTCACACTGTTACCCGAGGCTTCACAAAAGAAACAACAATGGTCACCCGATTTAGACTGAAAATGCCAATTAGGTACCCAGACTACCCTATATTGGCCCATTTCGCCTGTGAAAGTTTTGCGCTCGATTCTGGATTATCCGCCTGAAAACGAACTGGGCTTGAAAAGGAATTCATGTGTACTCCCTTGCCTACGAGACCACCTCAGCGAGCTGTGACTTGTAATCGTGGCAGCGGGACACTACAGCGTGGAAGCCAGTGGCATGTTGAGGTCGCATTCCAGGCTGTTACGAACACATGACTTCGGAACACAATCCACACTATAAGGGTGGCTACCCTTGATTCAGAGAAGTCGAAATACTTTCCATGCTTTCAGTACTTTAAGAGGTAAGCATATCCCATTTTCGGGGTTTCCCATTGTTTCCGAGTTCTGTGACTTCAAATCCGGACGCCAGCAGGGTGGATTTCGGAACAGTCTCGGAAAATTCGATGGAGAGCCAGAATTGTTTCGGGACTTGGTTCGGGAATGACTGAATTTATCCACCTTGAGGGTTAACCGATGAAGCAGGCAATTACACTTGCAAGCAATCCCAAAAGTTTGGAGACGAACACATCTGTTCGAAGGCCTTTGTTACGAGGCCAGGAATATCTACTGAGTCATGTAGGGTGGCACGGCAGCGACTGTAGCGTGGATGATGAAGAATGTGGTCACTGCACGATCACATCACATCGCATGGCTTCTAGCGTGGCGGCAAGGCAGGGTAGTTTCATATGTGGATGCTGTACGAAACACTTTGGTAATTTCGGTCACTTTGCAACGAAATAATAACACCCCTTCAGTGTTTCCAGAATCGAGGCCCAGTTTGCAGAACAAACCACAGCCCCTGTCAATGCCGAATCCGGGGGTGTGAACGCGATTCATCCCCTCTCAATGCCGAATCCGCCCTACATTCATCGAACTCCAGAGGAGCTCATCAATCTTAGGGTTGAGATTTGCCCCCTCCCCCTCCTCTGGCGTCCCGACAAACCCAGAGCATGGAGACCTGGGGCCGCTGCTGCACCATGCGGTGCGGTGCAGCGCAGAACAGCGGCCGTTGCTCAACGTCCGCGCGAGCCTGTTTGGGGGGAAGCGCCGGACCAGAGGGATCCTCCTGCCCATGTGCAATCTTTCCCGCCTTGGAATTGCCGAGCCATCAGCCAGCACCAGCACCAGCACCTTGTAGTAACTCCCAGTTCTGAAGGCAAATATTGTTTCTCACAATGCTCCTACCAGGAGTTCTAGCTACTATTGATTTGTGTTGACAGAATGGACGATGGTTCGTGGATGAGAGAGAAGCACGGGAATCAGTGGACTTCCTTAGCGCCGAACCGTCGTAGTTACTCCTCCACCTGTCCGTCGCATAATTTTTTCACTCCACCCGCCCAACGTCCTCGTGGCGATTCGAGCCACGTCAACGTCACCAACTTCGAAGAGTCCCCTGTATTTTTCACCTCCGTCTCGTCTCGATCTTCACCATCCAAGGCAGCAGAGCGCGGCTCGCGAAACCACGCCCCATCACCTTCGCGGCTTCTGACAAAGCCACCTTCCCCCGATTCCCCCCTTCGTCTGCTCGTCGGCTCCGGCTCTCTCGATTCCCCCAGCAGCGCACCCTCCCCTTCCCAGATTCGCGGCGCACCTCGGGAGTTCCCCGCGCCGAGAAGCGCGAACCCCGGCGTGCATTCTCGCTCCACGAGCGATGGGTTGTTCTACGAGTTAAACCGCGCGGGAATCCCCAGCAGGCCGCGCGTACTTAGCAGCGCTTCGACGGTTCCTGCGGAGCGCTACCGGCGGCCGGCTTGCGTATTAGTAGCGCCGAACCGGCATCCCTGGGTCGACGGCAGAGGGGACATCGAGGGAGTTAGTGCGTCGCTCGCGTCGCCACGCCTTCACAGCGTCGTTCCTACCGGGGCGGCTCGTCAGTATCCACCGGGAGTGGCGGAGGTAGCACCTGCAGCTCCTCAGGTGCGACTCCAGATGGCGACTTCTTCTTTCCAGCCCGCGAATCCCGCTCATCCCCTGCTAGTATCCCCTGATTCCCGGAGACAGGTGCCGCCGAGCTGGCCTGCTGCTATTGGTCGACCAGCAGCTACCGCACACTTTGTTTCGGTAAGCGCCGCGGGCAGAGCTGACGTGGCGTCCGCGGGCGCGTTGGGCCACGCGTTCGGGAGTGTGACTGAGCTTGACGCAGCCTCGGAAGCCGGGGAATGCGGAGGGATGGCTGTGACGAGGGGCGTTGGCGACGAGGGTCGCGGGAGGGTTACGGCGGACAGGGGGAGCGCGGAAGCGCACTCTCGTGCACGGAGAGAGCAGGGCGGCGGACTGGCGGAAGGGGCGGCGGTGGAATCGCGGGCGTTTGCACCCATCGGCGCAGGATGCAGGGAAGGAGGGGTGCAGGTGGCGGGGCGCGGGTTAGTTGCGCAAAAAACGGCTCGGGAAGCGGTGGGGGCTGCTTGGAGTGCGCCTGGGATATGCTTGGGGGAGGGTGTGCGGAAGGAAGTCGCGGGTGTGGCAGGCGCGGGGAACAGAAGCAGCGCTGGGGAAGGGGATTGGCGGAGAAGGTTGGGCGGAAGAGGGGGATACGTCTGCGGGACGGGGAGTTTTCAAGAGAGGGTTTCGGGACCCGTTGGTTCACGTGTCAGCCTGCCATTGGTCCAGGGGGAAGGCAATTTGCCGCAGGGGGGGGCAGGGGGAAGGGGTGAGGCGCATAGGCAGAGCATGGGCGCGGAGGGGATGGGGGCAAGAGGAAGGGGGAGGGGAAGGGGGGAAGGGAGGGGGAGGGGAAGGGGGGTTCTTGAGAGGGGAATGGGGGGAGGCAGCTGTATGGAGCGGGCGGTGGGGCGACAGGGCATGGGATGGGGGGAGATGGGTGGGGGAACTATACTGGGCGCGGGGAGAGGGATGGGCGGGGAGGGTGCGAGCATGGCGGGGCGCAGAGAGTACATAGGGGAAGCGGATGGGGGGAATGGCAGGGTCGGCGATGCTGCGGCTGTGCACCGCAGGGCTGCTACAGTAGACGGCCTGGGTGGCCTGGCCGGCGTGGGCGGCTTGGGCAGCAGGGGCGATGTGGGCAGCACAGAGAGAGTGAGGAGGGGAAACGCGGGGCTCGGAGTGATGGGCGCAGAGATGGCCTTGCGGATGGAGCGCCAGGCGGCAGCGGCAATGGGAAGGGGGAGGGGGATGGGGATGGGGATGGTGAGGGGGGAGGGGAGGGGAGGCGGCTTTGCGTATAGGGGAATGGGGGGCGGCAGCTGGAAGGAGCGAGCGATGCCGCGGGATGGGATGCCGCGGGCGGAGGGCGAACCAGGCCCGCATGCACCTTGTGATGAGGGCATGGCGGCTGTGGGTGGCAGCACGGGAGTGCATCGTAGGATTGCTACAATAGATGCCATGGGCGGCATGGGTGGCATGGGTGGCATGGGTGGCATGGGCGGCATGGGCGGCATGGGCGGCATGGGCGGCATGGGCGGCATGGGTGGCATGGGTGGCATGAGTAGGCTGAGTGGGTTGAGTGGGAAGGGTGGCAGTCAGAGTGCAAGGTTGGCTGACGGAAGGGTGGGGGAGTGGTTGGAGCAGGCTCACCTGGCACTAACGCAGCAGAATGTAACGAGGATAGGTGACAGGAATCAGGCGCAGCAGCACAGGCAGCTCCAACTGTCAGAGTCTCAAGTCCGTTCTCTGCCGGCGTTTCCAGAGAGGAGCTTGGCTCCAAGGCCTGGGGCCAATGCAGCAGTGCCGCCACCTCAGCGGGGCAGTTTTCCAGCGCGGCACAGCAACATGCCAGGTCAGGGGGGCACAGCCGGCATGCTCCCTTTGCTGCGGCACTCCACATACCCTCCCCCGTGCCTGGACAGCGCTCCCCGCTCTCACCCCAGCCAGCAGCACACCCGCGGGCAGGGAGGGGGGCGCCCCATCCCTCAGCCTGGCAGTACTCAGGCTGCAACCCTCCACCGCCGCGTGCTCACCTTCCCACTCCAATCCCCCAATGCCCGTGCTGCCTCTGCCTCTGCTGCCCCCACTGCTCCTCCTGCCCCTGCTGCTTTTAGTAATGCGGCTAGCGGCGCTGCTGGGGCTGGTGCAGGTGCCAGTGCCGGTGCTGCTGATAGGGTACGCGCCAGCATGCACGGGTGTGGCCATGGGCGTGGCGATGGCGCCGCTGGCAGCGCCAGGGCTGCAGCAAGCCGCACCCCAGCGAGGTGGCACTCATGGGGCGGGTCCGTGGCAGGCCAAGTGGGTGCAGCCCCTGTTGGTGGGGCCCCTGGAGGTGGGGCCCCTGGAGGTGGGGCCCCTGGAGGTGGGGTCCCTGTAGGTGGGGCCCTTGGAGGCACTCGTTGTGTGGGCTCCATGCGGGCACAAGCACCCGTTGCTGCTGCCAGCACCAGGGCTCCAGGAAGCCGCGCCCCATCGAGGTGCCATTCTTGGGGGGAGTCCACGGCAAGTCAGGTGGGTGCGGGCCCTGCAGGTGGGGTCCTCACTCATTCCGACGGTTCTGGGCTTATGGTCCAAGCAGCCTCGCTCAACCAGGGTGGCGGGCCCAGGGTGCAAGCAGCACAGCTGGCAGGCGTCGCTGGCAGTCACATGCATGGGGCCATGCCCGCATCAGCACTGCACCGCCCTGCTGCTGCTGCTGCTGCTGCTGCTGCTGCTGCTGCTGCTCCTGCCACTGGCGCCAGCAGCCAGCCCAGGCCAGCACAGCACGTCTCCCAGAGAAGCTCGTCTGCCTCTGCCTCCTCCCACGTGCCGCCACACTCCAAGCCTCAAATGCAGGCTCGGGCCATATCGGCAGCCCAGCTCCGGTCCCGTCCTGGGTCCCAACACCTGTCTTGTGGTGACAGGTTTCTCAGGAGTACCGTATACGCCAGCAGCGACTGATACGTGAAGATTTCTTGTTCCTTCCCAGTGCCGTTGCTTGGGAATGGCAGGGACCCGTTGAAGTATCCCAGAAGATGCGCGGCCTCCATCAGCAGCTCGAACTCGAAGCTCCAGGTAAAGAAGTCGTGTCCGTTGAACGGTGAGGATGTCTGAAGTTTGATCACGTGTGAGAACTGCGCCTGTAAACTTAAGATTTCATTCGGTGTTTGTTGTGATGCAGCTGCTGTTGGCTGGGCACGGGGCGGCATGAATTCGAACGTCCCCGGCGAAGAATGATAAGGCGCAAAGGTAGGCGCTTGGTTGTGTCGCCCGAAGGATGAGTTGTCGAGGCTCATCGGCGCTAATCCCATATTCCCTCCATTGCTCTGTGTTGAGTGCGCAGGTGTCCTTGTCTGCTGCTGCTGGTCGAAGTGTGACATGAAGCTGAAGAATCTCTCCATGAGATTCGGGTCCACACTTGAAGAGGGAGACGGAGTCACCATCTCTGGTACTCTTCCCGTTGTTTCTTGAGTAGTCCCGGTCTCTGTCTGCAGTCCTGAGGTGTGCAGACCAGAGTTGCCGTGTTGAGTTTCTTGGGCGCTGGGTGAGCCCGTAGAGACTTTCTTGCCCTTGTTGTCCATGTCTTGTAATCAATGGAGTTGTTGAATCAAGTTGAGTTGCAGGTCGTTGATGGAGCGTAGTTGCTGGGAGTTTGGTCTCTGACCAGCTCTCATACCATGTTGGGCTGAGAAAAGCCCTTAGGATCTTTTGCAGAGACTAAGTCCCAGCTGTAGAGACTTGAGACTTGGAGTAGTGCAGCGGAAGTTGAGGCAGTTGAACCCTTGTACTAGTATGTGAGAACAAGTGATTAATTAAAGAAACAAGCATACAGCAATATATAGAAGATAAGAAAGCAGTTGCAGAGTACAGTTACAGGAACGGTTTATCGAGTCGCATAGCGACTCGATTGCCGCTTCGGTTACCATCCGTGATGCTGTAACGGTCAGTCGCAACCTCCAGTTGCGACCCTTTGAGTCCCAGACCCTTCGTGTTCTTTGTCCGCCCCCTTGTGTAACCTCCGTTGACTCGCGTACCCCTTGCAATCTTCCTCGAGTGTAGTGTTACACTTCAGAAACGCTTAAGTCTTTTGATGTACTTTCAACAAGTTAGTTAAGGGTGGTCAAAGGGGATCACGGCTGCACAGCAGTTGTCTTTGATCGTAAATATTTTTACGTCAACAACTACAGCGTGTGCGCTAGTTTCTGCCCCGTCCTGACCGCCATGGCCCCGGTAGACTCGACGGTTGAGGAACAGACAACCTCGACTGCTGCGAACTCTGCCCGGGAAACAGTAGACATGCAAGCAATAATGGAGCAGTTGAATAATTTGACAAGCGTCTTCAACAACCTCCGTGACGAAAACCAACGACTTCGCCAGGCGCAGGAAAGGCATTCAGAGGAGCCGGGCGACGATGCACGAAGCGAGGCGGGTGAGCAGCAACCGACACCAGTGGAGCTGACACGGCTAGCGGCAACAGCCCCGCACTCGACAAGTGGCGGCGTAAGATATCAGCAACCCGCTCCTTTCGACCCAGCTAATAAAGGCGTGACGGTGCGGCAGTGGATATTCGCCATGAATATCTACTCTAACGTGGCGGGCATCCGAGACGACCAGAAGCGGATCAGCCGCGCGTTGACACTGCTGCAAGGGGCCGCCCTACAGTGGTGGAAGGTCATCGTCGACTCAGCGGCAACTCGCACAAAAGGACAGCATGAGTGGTCCGAAGAATTCGGCGACGAAGACGAAGCAGATTTGCTGTTTGGTGCAACTCACATTCGCACGTGGGCAACGTGGTGCGCAGAGCTCCGCAAGCGGTTTGAGCATGCCCCTGACTCAGACAAAGCGCGCGAGACTTTACGCATGTGGAAGCAGCTGGGATCTGTGTCTGACTACACCGCGTCATTCTTGACGTTGGTGGATCGATGTGGCTACATGCACGAGTTGGAGAAGGTCGACAGGTACATGGGCCGGTTGAAGCCTGAAATACAGTACCAAATAAGATTACAACGATCTGCGAAGCGGTTACAAGACTTCATCCAACTCGCCGAAGCCGCTGATTCGCTCACGAAGCCGAGAACGAACTTCTACGACGAAGGTCGCCCTCGAGAACAGTACCAGCGCGCCACGATAAAACGGATGGACGCAGTGGATATTTACGCAGTTGCTCCGCGAAATACGGGGCTATGCTACCACTGTGGCCGACCGGGTCACATCAAACGCAACTGCCAGGAATTCATAGCCATCCAGAATTCTATGGGGAAGAAGCCGGAGGAGCGACCGGGAAATGGGTCGCGTCAGTAAGTACCGGGCCCCTTACTGACGGGCAGGCTTCTTTGCCCGAACCACACAGTCCCCACCGGGTCGTGATCCCGATTGCTGCAATTGACCGGACCCGGACGAATAAGGGGGACGAAACTGCTGATCACCCTGTGTTGGTGGAGGGTAAAGTCAACGGGGTGTTGCTGAAAATATTCGTGGATGGAGGCGCGAGTCACAGTCTCATACAGTTAGCCAAGGCTAAGAAAATGGGTATCCCCTTATTAAAGTGCCTGCTTGAAATTGACGCAAGACTGGTGGATGGAACACCGCTGGCTATACGGGAGCGGGTGGAGCACGTCAGTTTCCACTGCGGCGAGCACGTAAAATTTTGGATGGGGCTGCTGGCGACTACACTCGACGGGTGCGACGTGCTGCTGGGACGGGATTGGCTGCGACAGTACAACCCGAGAATCGACTGGACAACGGGCAGCTGCAGCATCAAAATCGATGGGCACTATTACGAGCTACCGAAATGGACGGGACCCCGCATGCGCAGTACCCAAGTCCACGCGATCACCTTCAAGCGCGCGATAAAAGCGGGAGCAGCAGCATACGCCGTCGATCTTCGCGAAGTGACGTCGCCGATAACAGCGGAAGACATCACGAAGTTGTGTGAAGCCGTTCCTCCGGATTTAGCGGAACTCATTCGAAAATACCCCGAGACTTTCCCGGACGACCTACCCGCCGGACTTCCGCCAAGCCGACCCGAAGACCATCGCATAGAGCTGGAATTAGGCGCACAACCGACAGTACAGCGACAATTTCGGCTCAGCCAACCTGAACTCGAAGAATTGCAGCAACAGTTAGATTACCTCCTGACGAAGGGTTTTATCCGACCCAGCACGTCCCCATACGCCGCCCCGATACTGTTCACACCGAAAAAAGATGGAGGATTCCGCATGTGCATCGACTACCGCGCGCTCAACCGCATCACCATCAAGTCCCGTTACCCGATCCCGCGAGCCGACGATCTCCTCGACCAACTTCGCGGAGCCAAGTTCTTCTCAAAAATCGACCTACGAGGAGGTTACCATCAAATTCGCGTCGACGCCGACGATTGTCACAAAACCGCTTTCCGAACCCGCTACGGCAGTTATGAATACCTGGTGATGCCCTTTGGCCTCACGAACGCGCCCTCGACTTTTCATATGACCATGAACGGTGTTTTCCGCGAACTCCTGGATAAATGCGTAATTATCTACCTCGATGACATCCTAATCTACAGCCGCAGCAGGGAGCAGCACTTAAAGGATCTTGATGCAGTCTTCACGCTGCTGCACAAGAATCGCCTCATCACGAAAGGGTTTAAGTGCGATTTTCTTAAGCAGGAGTTGGAGTTTTTGGGCCACGTCGTCTCTACCGAAGGAGTGAAAATCGACCCCAGGAAAAAAAAGACTATACAGGAATGGAAGCCGCCGACCAACCTCAAGGAACTGCAGAGTTTTCTGGGTTTTGTCAACTACGTCCGCCGCTTCATCCCCAATATGGCTGGGTTATCTGCGCCACTAATTGACTGACTGAAGGATCACGACTATTTTTGGTGGGGAGAGAAGCAGCAAGCTGCATTCGACCAACTCAAAACCGCCCTCATGTCGCCGCCCGTAGTTCGCATCTCCGATCCCGACCGTCCATACGAAGTCATCACCGACGCCAGCGACATCGCCATCGGTGCAGTTCTTCTACAGGATTTCGGCGACGGGTTACAACCAGTCGCCTACGAATCACGGAAGCTGCAGGGCGCGGAAAAAAACTATACAGTACACGACAAGGAAATGCTGGCGATCGTCCACGCGTTCAAGACCTGGCGGTGCTACCTGACCGGAGCTGATGTCACGGTGCGGACGGACCACAAATCCTTACAGTACCTACGCGCCCAACCGAATCTCAACCCGCGACAGATCTGATGGCTCGATTTCCTCGAGTCCAATTTCCATTACACCATCACCTACAAACGGGGTGCCAATAATATCGCCGATGCCTTGACCCGCCCTACTGTCCATACCGCCGCGATACTAATCGCCCAGACCAATCCATTACTTAAGAGACTATTCACCCACGGCTACAAGATCGATCCCTTTTTCCGCTCAGCCATACATCAACAGCATACCACCGCCACCGGACCATATTTTTATAAGCGGGGTACTTCTCGCATTTGGGTACCGGGCTACGATTTATTTCATACCCTTCTAATCCAGGAATCCCACGACAACCCTACCTCATGACATTTCGGCGTCGATAAAACCACGAAGATGTTTCAGCGGAATTATTACTGGCCGAACATGGCCGATGACGTGCGCAAGTACGTGTCCTCCTACAGTGCCTGCCAGATTATGAAATCGTCGCATCAGCGAGCAGCCGGACTACTACAGCCGTTGGATCCGCCCGAGCGACCCTGGCAACACGTCACGATGGACTACGTGACAAGACTACCGGCCGGTCCCAGCGGAAACGACGCCATCCTCGTGGTCGTTGACCGACTCACGAAAATGGCGCACTTCATCGTCTGCCAATACATAATCACAGCCGAACAAACCGCGCAGCTGTTCCTCACGAACGTCATCCGACTGCACGGACTGCCCTCCGCCATCATTTCAGACCGAGACCCGAAATTCACATCGAATTTCTGGCGCCACCTGTGGGACCAATTCGGCACCAAACTCCAATTTTCATCCGCCTACCACCCACAGACCGACGGGCAGTCGGAACGCGTCAACCAGACCATGGAGCAACTGATTCGCACTACCTGTACTGAACCATCGACATGGGAGAAATCCCTTCCGCTTCTAGAATTCGCGTATAACAACGCGACCTCCGCCTCAACCAACCAGTCCCCATTCTTCCCCAACTACGGACACGACCCAGTAGTACCCTCTACACCGACCATCGAGTCACCCGTGCCCCGGTCCCAGAAATTTGCTAAAGACATTCTCGCCGCTCGAGAAAAAGCAGCTGAGGCCATCCGGAAAGCCAACCTGGTTGCAAGCCGACAAGCCGATCGTCATCGCCGTGACGTCACTTACAAAGTGGGAGATCTAGTCCTCCTCGACACTCGCAATCTGCGGCTGCCGATCCCAAGCAAACTCCGACCCAGATTCTGCGGACCTTTTCAAGTGACAAACCTAGTGACACCTGTCACTGTTCACCTTCGCCTACCGGCTGATTGGTGCCACCACCCGGCTTTCCACGTCAGTCTTCTCCGACCCTACGTCCCGAGTTCGTCGGACTTGGCATGCAACCGCGGGGTACCGCAATTGACGCCTTTGCAGGAACCGACGACCGAGCCCTTGAAAATCCTCGGCCATCGCGTCACAACGCAGCTGAACCGTCAGATGGTTGATTTCCTCGTCCGCTGGCGCGATCGCACGTCCGAAGACGACAGCTGGGTGCCCCTCGTTGACCTAGAATCACATCTGATTCTCACGGCGTATTATCGGCGTCGTAACGTCTCCGATGCCCACGGACTCGTTTAGGAGGGGGGGGGGGGGGGGGGGGGGGTAGTGTAAGGAATTTCCATTCCTTATTGAGTCGCCCGCTACCGCGTACACCCGAACACTTCGACTCGTCACGTTCGGCCTACATTTTCGACCCAACCCTTTCTCGAGTCGCGTCCGACAACGTCGCCATATTGCCGAACCTACCCACGTCCCGAGGTTATCGCCCTATTACGTCTACTCCTATATAACCTCGTGCTTTCATTGCAATAGCGACCTTGTATTCTCACGTTATAGTTCATTGACATCTTCTAAATCATAACAGGCAACGGCCCAGCCTACAGAGGCCCACTGATCTCAAACAGTTACCACATCTCCAAACGTTCTGAGGCTTCACACTGTTACCCGAGGCTTCACAAAAGAAACAACAATGGTCACCCGATTTAGACTGAAAATGCCAATTAGGTACCCAGACTACCCTATATTGGCCCATTTCGCCTGTGAAAGTTTTGCGCTCGATTCTGGATTATCCGCCTGAAAACGAACTGGGCTTGAAAAGGAATTCATGTGTACTCCCTTGCCTACGAGACCACCTCAGCGAGCTGTGACTTGTAATCGTGGCAGCGGGACACTACAGCGTGGAAGCCAGTGGCATGTTGAGGTCGCATTCCAGGCTGTTACGAACACATGACTTCGGAACACAATCCACACTATAAGGGTGGCTACCCTTGATTCAGAGAAGTCGAAATACTTTCCATGCTTTCAGTACTTTAAGAGGTAAGCATATCCCATTTTCGGGGTTTCCCATTGTTTCCGAGTTCTGTGACTTCAAATCCGGACGCCAGCAGGGTGGATTTCGGAACAGTCTCGGAAAATTCGATGGAGAGCCAGAATTGTTTCGGGACTTGGTTCGGGAATGACTGAATTTATCCACCTTGAGGGTTAACCGATGAAGCAGGCAATTACACTTGCAAGCAATCCCAAAAGTTTGGAGACGAACACATCTGTTCGAAGGCCTTTGTTACGAGGCCAGGAATATCTACTGAGTCATGTAGGGTGGCACGGCAGCGACTGTAGCGTGGATGATGA
The DNA here is from genome assembly GCA_027943415.1 of Closterium sp. NIES-67. Lineage (NCBI taxonomy): Eukaryota > Viridiplantae > Streptophyta > Zygnematophyceae > Desmidiales > Closteriaceae > Closterium > Closterium sp. NIES-67. The sequence continues at coordinate 765,072 of BQMB01000298.1, read as the reverse complement.
AGAATGTGGTCACTGCACGATCACATCACATCGCATGGCTTCTAGCGTGGCGGCAAGGCAGGGTAGTTTCATATGTGGATGCTGTACGAAACACTTTGGTAATTTCGGTCACTTTGCAACGAAATAATAACACCCCTTCAGTGTTTCCAGAATCGAGGCCCAGTTTGCAGAACAAACCACAGCCCCTGTCAATGCCGAATCCGGGGGTGTGAACGCGATTCATCCCCTCTCAATGCCGAATCCGCCCTACATTCATCGAACTCCAGAGGAGCTCATCAATCTTAGGGTTGAGATTTGCCCCCTCCCCCTCCTCTGGCGTCCCGACAAACCCAGAGCATGGAGACCTGGGGCCGCTGCTGCACCATGCGGTGCGGTGCAGCGCAGAACAGCGGCCGTTGCTCAACGTCCGCGCGAGCCTGTTTGGGGGGAAGCGCCGGACCAGAGGGATCCTCCTGCCCATGTGCAATCTTTCCCGCCTTGGAATTGCCGAGCCATCAGCCAGCACCAGCACCAGCACCTTGTAGTAACTCCCAGTTCTGAAGGCAAATATTGTTTCTCACAATGCTCCTACCAGGAGTTCTAGCTACTATTGATTTGTGTTGACAGAATGGACGATGGTTCGTGGATGAGAGAGAAGCACGGGAATCAGTGGACTTCCTTAGCGCCGAACCGTCGTAGTTACTCCTCCACCTGTCCGTCGCATAATTTTTTCACTCCACCCGCCCAACGTCCTCGTGGCGATTCGAGCCACGTCAACGTCACCAACTTCGAAGAGTCCCCTGTATTTTTCACCTCCGTCTCGTCTCGATCTTCACCATCCAAGGCAGCAGAGCGCGGCTCGCGAAACCACGCCCCATCACCTTCGCGGCTTCTGACAAAGCCACCTTCCCCCGATTCCCCCCTTCGTCTGCTCGTCGGCTCCGGCTCTCTCGATTCCCCCAGCAGCGCACCCTCCCCTTCCCAGATTCGCGGCGCACCTCGGGAGTTCCCCGCGCCGAGAAGCGCGAACCCCGGCGTGCATTCTCGCTCCACGAGCGATGGGTTGTTCTACGAGTTAAACCGCGCGGGAATCCCCAGCAGGCCGCGCGTACTTAGCAGCGCTTCGACGGTTCCTGCGGAGCGCTACCGGCGGCCGGCTTGCGTATTAGTAGCGCCGAACCGGCATCCCTGGGTCGACGGCAGAGGGGACATCGAGGGAGTTAGTGCGTCGCTCGCGTCGCCACGCCTTCACAGCGTCGTTCCTACCGGGGCGGCTCGTCAGTATCCACCGGGAGTGGCGGAGGTAGCACCTGCAGCTCCTCAGGTGCGACTCCAGATGGCGACTTCTTCTTTCCAGCCCGCGAATCCCGCTCATCCCCTGCTAGTATCCCCTGATTCCCGGAGACAGGTGCCGCCGAGCTGGCCTGCTGCTATTGGTCGACCAGCAGCTACCGCACACTTTGTTTCGGTAAGCGCCGCGGGCAGAGCTGACGTGGCGTCCGCGGGCGCGTTGGGCCACGCGTTCGGGAGTGTGACTGAGCTTGACGCAGCCTCGGAAGCCGGGGAATGCGGAGGGATGGCTGTGACGAGGGGCGTTGGCGACGAGGGTCGCGGGAGGGTTACGGCGGACAGGGGGAGCGCGGAAGCGCACTCTCGTGCACGGAGAGAGCAGGGCGGCGGACTGGCGGAAGGGGCGGCGGTGGAATCGCGGGCGTTTGCACCCATCGGCGCAGGATGCAGGGAAGGAGGGGTGCAGGTGGCGGGGCGCGGGTTAGTTGCGCAAAAAACGGCTCGGGAAGCGGTGGGGGCTGCTTGGAGTGCGCCTGGGATATGCTTGGGGGAGGGTGTGCGGAAGGAAGTCGCGGGTGTGGCAGGCGCGGGGAACAGAAGCAGCGCTGGGGAAGGGGATTGGCGGAGAAGGTTGGGCGGAAGAGGGGGATACGTCTGCGGGACGGGGAGTTTTCAAGAGAGGGTTTCGGGACCCGTTGGTTCACGTGTCAGCCTGCCATTGGTCCAGGGGGAAGGCAATTTGCCGCAGGGGGGGGCAGGGGGAAGGGGTGAGGCGCATAGGCAGAGCATGGGCGCGGAGGGGATGGGGGCAAGAGGAAGGGGGAGGGGAAGGGGGGAAGGGAGGGGGAGGGGAAGGGGGGTTCTTGAGAGGGGAATGGGGGGAGGCAGCTGTATGGAGCGGGCGGTGGGGCGACAGGGCATGGGATGGGGGGAGATGGGTGGGGGAACTATACTGGGCGCGGGGAGAGGGATGGGCGGGGAGGGTGCGAGCATGGCGGGGCGCAGAGAGTACATAGGGGAAGCGGATGGGGGGAATGGCAGGGTCGGCGATGCTGCGGCTGTGCACCGCAGGGCTGCTACAGTAGACGGCCTGGGTGGCCTGGCCGGCGTGGGCGGCTTGGGCAGCAGGGGCGATGTGGGCAGCACAGAGAGAGTGAGGAGGGGAAACGCGGGGCTCGGAGTGATGGGCGCAGAGATGGCCTTGCGGATGGAGCGCCAGGCGGCAGCGGCAATGGGAAGGGGGAGGGGGATGGGGATGGGGATGGTGAGGGGGGAGGGGAGGGGAGGCGGCTTTGCGTATAGGGGAATGGGGGGCGGCAGCTGGAAGGAGCGAGCGATGCCGCGGGATGGGATGCCGCGGGCGGAGGGCGAACCAGGCCCGCATGCACCTTGTGATGAGGGCATGGCGGCTGTGGGTGGCAGCACGGGAGTGCATCGTAGGATTGCTACAATAGATGCCATGGGCGGCATGGGTGGCATGGGTGGCATGGGTGGCATGGGCGGCATGGGCGGCATGGGCGGCATGGGCGGCATGGGCGGCATGGGTGGCATGGGTGGCATGAGTAGGCTGAGTGGGTTGAGTGGGAAGGGTGGCAGTCAGAGTGCAAGGTTGGCTGACGGAAGGGTGGGGGAGTGGTTGGAGCAGGCTCACCTGGCACTAACGCAGCAGAATGTAACGAGGATAGGTGACAGGAATCAGGCGCAGCAGCACAGGCAGCTCCAACTGTCAGAGTCTCAAGTCCGTTCTCTGCCGGCGTTTCCAGAGAGGAGCTTGGCTCCAAGGCCTGGGGCCAATGCAGCAGTGCCGCCACCTCAGCGGGGCAGTTTTCCAGCGCGGCACAGCAACATGCCAGGTCAGGGGGGCACAGCCGGCATGCTCCCTTTGCTGCGGCACTCCACATACCCTCCCCCGTGCCTGGACAGCGCTCCCCGCTCTCACCCCAGCCAGCAGCACACCCGCGGGCAGGGAGGGGGGCGCCCCATCCCTCAGCCTGGCAGTACTCAGGCTGCAACCCTCCACCGCCGCGTGCTCACCTTCCCACTCCAATCCCCCAATGCCCGTGCTGCCTCTGCCTCTGCTGCCCCCACTGCTCCTCCTGCCCCTGCTGCTTTTAGTAATGCGGCTAGCGGCGCTGCTGGGGCTGGTGCAGGTGCCAGTGCCGGTGCTGCTGATAGGGTACGCGCCAGCATGCACGGGTGTGGCCATGGGCGTGGCGATGGCGCCGCTGGCAGCGCCAGGGCTGCAGCAAGCCGCACCCCAGCGAGGTGGCACTCATGGGGCGGGTCCGTGGCAGGCCAAGTGGGTGCAGCCCCTGTTGGTGGGGCCCCTGGAGGTGGGGCCCCTGGAGGTGGGGCCCCTGGAGGTGGGGTCCCTGTAGGTGGGGCCCTTGGAGGCACTCGTTGTGTGGGCTCCATGCGGGCACAAGCACCCGTTGCTGCTGCCAGCACCAGGGCTCCAGGAAGCCGCGCCCCATCGAGGTGCCATTCTTGGGGGGAGTCCACGGCAAGTCAGGTGGGTGCGGGCCCTGCAGGTGGGGTCCTCACTCATTCCGACGGTTCTGGGCTTATGGTCCAAGCAGCCTCGCTCAACCAGGGTGGCGGGCCCAGGGTGCAAGCAGCACAGCTGGCAGGCGTCGCTGGCAGTCACATGCATGGGGCCATGCCCGCATCAGCACTGCACCGCCCTGCTGCTGCTGCTGCTGCTGCTGCTGCTGCTGCTGCTGCTCCTGCCACTGGCGCCAGCAGCCAGCCCAGGCCAGCACAGCACGTCTCCCAGAGAAGCTCGTCTGCCTCTGCCTCCTCCCACGTGCCGCCACACTCCAAGCCTCAAATGCAGGCTCGGGCCATATCGGCAGCCCAGCTCCGGTCCCGTCCTGGGTCCCAACACCTGTCTTGTGGTGACAGGTTTCTCAGGAGTACCGTATACGCCAGCAGCGACTGATACGTGAAGATTTCTTGTTCCTTCCCAGTGCCGTTGCTTGGGAATGGCAGGGACCCGTTGAAGTATCCCAGAAGATGCGCGGCCTCCATCAGCAGCTCGAACTCGAAGCTCCAGGTAAAGAAGTCGTGTCCGTTGAACGGTGAGGATGTCTGAAGTTTGATCACGTGTGAGAACTGCGCCTGTAAACTTAAGATTTCATTCGGTGTTTGTTGTGATGCAGCTGCTGTTGGCTGGGCACGGGGCGGCATGAATTCGAACGTCCCCGGCGAAGAATGATAAGGCGCAAAGGTAGGCGCTTGGTTGTGTCGCCCGAAGGATGAGTTGTCGAGGCTCATCGGCGCTAATCCCATATTCCCTCCATTGCTCTGTGTTGAGTGCGCAGGTGTCCTTGTCTGCTGCTGCTGGTCGAAGTGTGACATGAAGCTGAAGAATCTCTCCATGAGATTCGGGTCCACACTTGAAGAGGGAGACGGAGTCACCATCTCTGGTACTCTTCCCGTTGTTTCTTGAGTAGTCCCGGTCTCTGTCTGCAGTCCTGAGGTGTGCAGACCAGAGTTGCCGTGTTGAGTTTCTTGGGCGCTGGGTGAGCCCGTAGAGACTTTCTTGCCCTTGTTGTCCATGTCTTGTAATCAATGGAGTTGTTGAATCAAGTTGAGTTGCAGGTCGTTGATGGAGCGTAGTTGCTGGGAGTTTGGTCTCTGACCAGCTCTCATACCATGTTGGGCTGAGAAAAGCCCTTAGGATCTTTTGCAGAGACTAAGTCCCAGCTGTAGAGACTTGAGACTTGGAGTAGTGCAGCGGAAGTTGAGGCAGTTGAACCCTTGTACTAGTATGTGAGAACAAGTGATTAATTAAAGAAACAAGCATACAGCAATATATAGAAGATAAGAAAGCAGTTGCAGAGTACAGTTACAGGAACGGTTTATCGAGTCGCATAGCGACTCGATTGCCGCTTCGGTTACCATCCGTGATGCTGTAACGGTCAGTCGCAACCTCCAGTTGCGACCCTTTGAGTCCCAGACCCTTCGTGTTCTTTGTCCGCCCCCTTGTGTAACCTCCGTTGACTCGCGTACCCCTTGCAATCTTCCTCGAGTGTAGTGTTACACTTCAGAAACGCTTAAGTCTTTTGATGTACTTTCAACAAGTTAGTTAAGGGTGGTCAAAGGGGATCACGGCTGCACAGCAGTTGTCTTTGATCGTAAATATTTTTACGTCAACAACTACAGCGTGTGCGCTAGTTTCTGCCCCGTCCTGACCGCCATGGCCCCGGTAGACTCGACGGTTGAGGAACAGACAACCTCGACTGCTGCGAACTCTGCCCGGGAAACAGTAGACATGCAAGCAATAATGGAGCAGTTGAATAATTTGACAAGCGTCTTCAACAACCTCCGTGACGAAAACCAACGACTTCGCCAGGCGCAGGAAAGGCATTCAGAGGAGCCGGGCGACGATGCACGAAGCGAGGCGGGTGAGCAGCAACCGACACCAGTGGAGCTGACACGGCTAGCGGCAACAGCCCCGCACTCGACAAGTGGCGGCGTAAGATATCAGCAACCCGCTCCTTTCGACCCAGCTAATAAAGGCGTGACGGTGCGGCAGTGGATATTCGCCATGAATATCTACTCTAACGTGGCGGGCATCCGAGACGACCAGAAGCGGATCAGCCGCGCGTTGACACTGCTGCAAGGGGCCGCCCTACAGTGGTGGAAGGTCATCGTCGACTCAGCGGCAACTCGCACAAAAGGACAGCATGAGTGGTCCGAAGAATTCGGCGACGAAGACGAAGCAGATTTGCTGTTTGGTGCAACTCACATTCGCACGTGGGCAACGTGGTGCGCAGAGCTCCGCAAGCGGTTTGAGCATGCCCCTGACTCAGACAAAGCGCGCGAGACTTTACGCATGTGGAAGCAGCTGGGATCTGTGTCTGACTACACCGCGTCATTCTTGACGTTGGTGGATCGATGTGGCTACATGCACGAGTTGGAGAAGGTCGACAGGTACATGGGCCGGTTGAAGCCTGAAATACAGTACCAAATAAGATTACAACGATCTGCGAAGCGGTTACAAGACTTCATCCAACTCGCCGAAGCCGCTGATTCGCTCACGAAGCCGAGAACGAACTTCTACGACGAAGGTCGCCCTCGAGAACAGTACCAGCGCGCCACGATAAAACGGATGGACGCAGTGGATATTTACGCAGTTGCTCCGCGAAATACGGGGCTATGCTACCACTGTGGCCGACCGGGTCACATCAAACGCAACTGCCAGGAATTCATAGCCATCCAGAATTCTATGGGGAAGAAGCCGGAGGAGCGACCGGGAAATGGGTCGCGTCAGTAAGTACCGGGCCCCTTACTGACGGGCAGGCTTCTTTGCCCGAACCACACAGTCCCCACCGGGTCGTGATCCCGATTGCTGCAATTGACCGGACCCGGACGAATAAGGGGGACGAAACTGCTGATCACCCTGTGTTGGTGGAGGGTAAAGTCAACGGGGTGTTGCTGAAAATATTCGTGGATGGAGGCGCGAGTCACAGTCTCATACAGTTAGCCAAGGCTAAGAAAATGGGTATCCCCTTATTAAAGTGCCTGCTTGAAATTGACGCAAGACTGGTGGATGGAACACCGCTGGCTATACGGGAGCGGGTGGAGCACGTCAGTTTCCACTGCGGCGAGCACGTAAAATTTTGGATGGGGCTGCTGGCGACTACACTCGACGGGTGCGACGTGCTGCTGGGACGGGATTGGCTGCGACAGTACAACCCGAGAATCGACTGGACAACGGGCAGCTGCAGCATCAAAATCGATGGGCACTATTACGAGCTACCGAAATGGACGGGACCCCGCATGCGCAGTACCCAAGTCCACGCGATCACCTTCAAGCGCGCGATAAAAGCGGGAGCAGCAGCATACGCCGTCGATCTTCGCGAAGTGACGTCGCCGATAACAGCGGAAGACATCACGAAGTTGTGTGAAGCCGTTCCTCCGGATTTAGCGGAACTCATTCGAAAATACCCCGAGACTTTCCCGGACGACCTACCCGCCGGACTTCCGCCAAGCCGACCCGAAGACCATCGCATAGAGCTGGAATTAGGCGCACAACCGACAGTACAGCGACAATTTCGGCTCAGCCAACCTGAACTCGAAGAATTGCAGCAACAGTTAGATTACCTCCTGACGAAGGGTTTTATCCGACCCAGCACGTCCCCATACGCCGCCCCGATACTGTTCACACCGAAAAAAGATGGAGGATTCCGCATGTGCATCGACTACCGCGCGCTCAACCGCATCACCATCAAGTCCCGTTACCCGATCCCGCGAGCCGACGATCTCCTCGACCAACTTCGCGGAGCCAAGTTCTTCTCAAAAATCGACCTACGAGGAGGTTACCATCAAATTCGCGTCGACGCCGACGATTGTCACAAAACCGCTTTCCGAACCCGCTACGGCAGTTATGAATACCTGGTGATGCCCTTTGGCCTCACGAACGCGCCCTCGACTTTTCATATGACCATGAACGGTGTTTTCCGCGAACTCCTGGATAAATGCGTAATTATCTACCTCGATGACATCCTAATCTACAGCCGCAGCAGGGAGCAGCACTTAAAGGATCTTGATGCAGTCTTCACGCTGCTGCACAAGAATCGCCTCATCACGAAAGGGTTTAAGTGCGATTTTCTTAAGCAGGAGTTGGAGTTTTTGGGCCACGTCGTCTCTACCGAAGGAGTGAAAATCGACCCCAGGAAAAAAAAGACTATACAGGAATGGAAGCCGCCGACCAACCTCAAGGAACTGCAGAGTTTTCTGGGTTTTGTCAACTACGTCCGCCGCTTCATCCCCAATATGGCTGGGTTATCTGCGCCACTAATTGACTGACTGAAGGATCACGACTATTTTGGTGGGGAGAGAAGCAGCAAGCTGCATTCGACCAACTCAAAACCGCCCTCATGTCGCCGCCCGTAGTTCGCATCTCCGATCCCGACCGTCCATACGAAGTCATCACCGACGCCAGCGACATCGCCATCGGTGCAGTTCTTCTACAGGATTTCGGCGACGGGTTACAACCAGTCGCCTACGAATCACGGAAGCTGCAGGGCGCGGAAAAAAACTATACAGTACACGACAAGGAAATGCTGGCGATCGTCCACGCGTTCAAGACCTGGCGGTGCTACCTGACCGGAGCTGATGTCACGGTGCGGACGGACCACAAATCCTTACAGTACCTACGCGCCCAACCGAATCTCAACCCGCGACAGATCTGATGGCTCGATTTCCTCGAGTCCAATTTCCATTACACCATCACCTACAAACGGGGGTGCCAATAATATCGCCGATGCCTTGACCCGCCCTACTGTCCATACCGCCGCGATACTAATCGCCCAGACCAATCCATTACTTAAGAGACTATTCACCCACGGCTACAAGATCGATCCCTTTTTCCGCTCAGCCATACATCAACAGCATACCACCGCCACCGGACCATATTTTTATAAGCGGGGTACTTCTCGCATTTGGGTACCGGGCTACGATTTATTTCATACCCTTCTAATCCAGGAATCCCACGACAACCCTACCTCATGACATTTCGGCGTCGATAAAACCACGAAGATGTTTCAGCGGAATTATTACTGGCCGAACATGGCCGATGACGTGCGCAAGTACGTGTCCTCCTACAGTGCCTGCCAGATTATGAAATCGTCGCATCAGCGAGCAGCCGGACTACTACAGCCGTTGGATCCGCCCGAGCGACCCTGGCAACACGTCACGATGGACTACGTGACAAGACTACCGGCCGGTCCCAGCGGAAACGACGCCATCCTCGTGGTCGTTGACCGACTCACGAAAATGGCGCACTTCATCGTCTGCCAATACATAATCACAGCCGAACAAACCGCGCAGCTGTTCCTCACGAACGTCATCCGACTGCACGGACTGCCCTCCGCCATCATTTCAGACCGAGACCCGAAATTCACATCGAATTTCTGGCGCCACCTGTGGGACCAATTCGGCACCAAACTCCAATTTTCATCCGCCTACCACCCACAGACCGACGGGCAGTCGGAACGCGTCAACCAGACCATGGAGCAACTGATTCGCACTACCTGTACTGAACCATCGACATGGGAGAAATCCCTTCCGCTTCTAGAATTCGCGTATAACAACGCGACCTCCGCCTCAACCAACCAGTCCCCATTCTTCCCCAACTACGGACACGACCCAGTAGTACCCTCTACACCGACCATCGAGTCACCCGTGCCCCGGTCCCAGAAATTTGCTAAAGACATTCTCGCCGCTCGAGAAAAAGCAGCTGAGGCCATCCGGAAAGCCAACCTGGTTGCAAGCCGACAAGCCGATCGTCATCGCCGTGACGTCACTTACAAAGTGGGAGATCTAGTCCTCCTCGACACTCGCAATCTGCGGCTGCCGATCCCAAGCAAACTCCGACCCAGATTCTGCGGACCTTTTCAAGTGACAAACCTAGTGACACCTGTCACTGTTCACCTTCGCCTACCGGCTGATTGGTGCCACCACCCGGCTTTCCACGTCAGTCTTCTCCGACCCTACGTCCCGAGTTCGTCGGACTTGGCATGCAACCGCGGGGTACCGCAATTGACGCCTTTGCAGGAACCGACGACCGAGCCCTTGAAAATCCTCGGCCATCGCGTCACAACGCAGCTGAACCGTCAGATGGTTGATTTCCTCGTCCGCTGGCGCGATCGCACGTCCGAAGACGACAGCTGGGTGCCCCTCGTTGACCTAGAATCACATCTGATTCTCACGGCGTATTATCGGCGTCGTAACGTCTCCGATGCCCACGGACTCGTTTAGGAGGGGGGGGGGGGGGGGGGGGGGGTAGTGTAAGGAATTTCCATTCCTTATTGAGTCGCCCGCTACCGCGTACACCCGAACACTTCGACTCGTCACGTTCGGCCTACATTTTCGACCCAACCCTTTCTCGAGTCGCGTCCGACAACGTCGCCATATTGCCGAACCTACCCACGTCCCGAGGTTATCGCCCTATTACGTCTACTCCTATATAACCTCGTGCTTTCATTGCAATAGCGACCTTGTATTCTCACGTTATAGTTCATTGACATCTTCTAAATCATAACAGGCAACGGCCCAGCCTACAGAGGCCCACTGATCTCAAACAGTTACCACATCTCCAAACGTTCTGAGGCTTCACACTGTTACCCGAGGCTTCACAAAAGAAACAACAATGGTCACCCGATTTAGACTGAAAATGCCAATTAGGTACCCAGACTACCCTATATTGGCCCATTTCGCCTGTGAAAGTTTTGCGCTCGATTCTGGATTATCCGCCTGAAAACGAACTGGGCTTGAAAAGGAATTCATGTGTACTCCCTTGCCTACGAGACCACCTCAGCGAGCTGTGACTTGTAATCGTGGGCAGCGGGACACTACAGCGTGGAAGCCAGTGGCATGTTGAGGTCGCATTCCAGGCTGTTACGAACACATGACTTCGGAACACAATCCACACTATAAGGGTGGCTACCCTTGATTCAGAGAAGTCGAAATACTTTCCATGCTTTCAGTACTTTAAGAGGTAAGCATATCCCATTTTCGGGGTTTCCCATTGTTTCCGAGTTCTGTGACTTCAAATCCGGACGCCAGCAGGGTGGATTTCGGAACAGTCTCGGAAAATTCGATGGAGAGCCAGAATTGTTTCGGGACTTGGTTCGGGAATGACTGAATTTATCCACCTTGAGGGTTAACCGATGAAGCAGGCAATTACACTTGCAAGCAATCCCAAAAGTTTGGAGACGAACACATCTGTTCGAAGGCCTTTGTTACGAGGCCAGGAATATCTACTGAGTCATGTAGGGTGGCACGGCAGCGACTGTAGCGTGGATGATGAAGAATGTGGTCACTGCACGATCACATCACATCGCATGGCTTCTAGCGTGGCGGCAAGGCAGGGTAGTTTCATATGTGGATGCTGTACGAAACACTTTGGTAATTTCGGTCACTTTGCAACGAAATAATAACACCCCTTCAGTGTTTCCAGAATCGAGGCCCAGTTTGCAGAACAAACCACAGCCCCTGTCAATGCCGAATCCGGGGGTGTGAACGCGATTCATCCCCTCTCAATGCCGAATCCGCCCTACATTCATCGAACTCCAGAGGAGCTCATCAATCTTAGGGTTGAGATTTGCCCCCTCCCCCTCCTCTGGCGTCCCGACAAACCCAGAGCATGGAGACCTGGGGCCGCTGCTGCACCATGCGGTGCGGTGCAGCGCAGAACAGCGGCCGTTGCTCAACGTCCGCGCGAGCCTGTTTGGGGGGAAGCGCCGGACCAGAGGGATCCTCCTGCCCATGTGCAATCTTTCCCGCCTTGGAATTGCCGAGCCATCAGCCAGCACCAGCACCAGCACCTTGTAGTAACTCCCAGTTCTGAAGGCAAATATTGTTTCTCACAATGCTCCTACCAGGAGTTCTAGCTACTATTGATTTGTGTTGACAGAATGGACGATGGTTCGTGGATGAGAGAGAAGCACGGGAATCAGTGGACTTCCTTAGCGCCGAACCGTCGTAGTTACTCCTCCACCTGTCCGTCGCATAATTTTTTCACTCCACCCGCCCAACGTCCTCGTGGCGATTCGAGCCACGTCAACGTCACCAACTTCGAAGAGTCCCCTGTATTTTTCACCTCCGTCTCGTCTCGATCTTCACCATCCAAGGCAGCAGAGCGCGGCTCGCGAAACCACGCCCCATCACCTTCGCGGCTTCTGACAAAGCCACCTTCCCCCGATTCCCCCCTTCGTCTGCTCGTCGGCTCCGGCTCTCTCGATTCCCCCAGCAGCGCACCCTCCCCTTCCCAGATTCGCGGCGCACCTCGGGAGTTCCCCGCGCCGAGAAGCGCGAACCCCGGCGTGCATTCTCGCTCCACGAGCGATGGGTTGTTCTACGAGTTAAACCGCGCGGGAATCCCCAGCAGGCCGCGCGTACTTAGCAGCGCTTCGACGGTTCCTGCGGAGCGCTACCGGCGGCCGGCTTGCGTATTAGTAGCGCCGAACCGGCATCCCTGGGTCGACGGCAGAGGGGACATCGAGGGAGTTAGTGCGTCGCTCGCGTCGCCACGCCTTCACAGCGTCGTTCCTACCGGGGCGGCTCGTCAGTATCCACCGGGAGTGGCGGAGGTAGCACCTGCAGCTCCTCAGGTGCGACTCCAGATGGCGACTTCTTCTTTCCAGCCCGCGAATCCCGCTCATCCCCTGCTAGTATCCCCTGATTCCCGGAGACAGGTGCCGCCGAGCTGGCCTGCTGCTATTGGTCGACCAGCAGCTACCGCACACTTTGTTTCGGTAAGCGCCGCGGGCAGAGCTGACGTGGCGTCCGCGGGCGCGTTGGGCCACGCGTTCGGGAGTGTGACTGAGCTTGACGCAGCCTCGGAAGCCGGGGAATGCGGAGGGATGGCTGTGACGAGGGGCGTTGGCGACGAGGGTCGCGGGAGGGTTACGGCGGACAGGGGGAGCGCGGAAGCGCACTCTCGTGCACGGAGAGAGCAGGGCGGCGGACTGGCGGAAGGGGCGGCGGTGGAATCGCGGGCGTTTGCACCCATCGGCGCAGGATGCAGGGAAGGAGGGGTGCAGGTGGCGGGGCGCGGGTTAGTTGCGCAAAAAACGGCTCGGGAAGCGGTGGGGGCTGCTTGGAGTGCGCCTGGGATATGCTTGGGGGAGGGTGTGCGGAAGGAAGTCGCGGGTGTGGCAGGCGCGGGGAACAGAAGCAGCGCTGGGGAAGGGGATTGGCGGAGAAGGTTGGGCGGAAGAGGGGGATACGTCTGCGGGACGGGGAGTTTTCAAGAGAGGGTTTCGGGACCCGTTGGTTCACGTGTCAGCCTGCCATTGGTCCAGGGGGAAGGCAATTTGCCGCAGGGGGGGCAGGGGGAAGGGGTGAGGCGCATAGGCAGAGCATGGGCGCGGAGGGGATGGGGGCAAGAGGAAGGGGGAGGGGAAGGGGGGAAGGGAGGGGGAGGGGAAGGGGGGTTCTTGAGAGGGGAATGGGGGGAGGCAGCTGTATGGAGCGGGCGGTGGGGCGACAGGGCATGGGATGGGGGGAGATGGGTGGGGGAACTATACTGGGCGCGGGGAGAGGGATGGGCGGGGAGGGTGCGAGCATGGCGGGGCGCAGAGAGTACATAGGGGAAGCGGATGGGGGGAATGGCAGGGTCGGCGATGCTGCGGCTGTGCACCGCAGGGCTGCTACAGTAGACGGCCTGGGTGGCCTGGCCGGCGTGGGCGGCTTGGCAGCAGGGGCGATGTGGGCAGCACAGAGAGAGTGAGGAGGGGAAACGCGGGGCTCGGAGTGATGGGCGCAGAGATGGCCTTGCGGATGGAGCGCCAGGCGGCAGCGGCAATGGGAAGGGGGAGGGGGATGGGGATGGGGATGGTGAGGGGGGAGGGGAGGGGAGGCGGCTTTGCGTATAGGGGAATGGGGGGCGGCAGCTGGAAGGAGCGAGCGATGCCGCGGGATGGGATGCCGCGGGCGGAGGGCGAACCAGGCCCGCATGCACCTTGTGATGAGGGCATGGCGGCTGTGGGTGGCAGCACGGGAGTGCATCGTAGGATTGCTACAATAGATGCCATGGGCGGCATGGGTGGCATGGGTGGCATGGGTGGCATGGGCGGCATGGGCGGCATGGGCGGCATGGGCGGCATGGGCGGCATGGGTGGCATGGGTGGCATGAGTAGGCTGAGTGGGTTGAGTGGGAAGGGTGGCAGTCAGAGTGCAAGGTTGGCTGACGGAAGGGTGGGGGAGTGGTTGGAGCAGGCTCACCTGGCACTAACGCAGCAGAATGTAACGAGGATAGGTGACAGGAATCAGGCGCAGCAGCACAGGCAGCTCCAACTGTCAGAGTCTCAAGTCCGTTCTCTGCCGGCGTTTCCAGAGAGGAGCTTGGCTCCAAGGCCTGGGGCCAATGCAGCAGTGCCGCCACCTCAGCGGGGCAGTTTTCCAGCGCGGCACAGCAACATGCCAGGTCAGGGGGGCACAGCCGGCATGCTCCCTTTGCTGCGGCACTCCACATACCCTCCCCCGTGCCTGGACAGCGCTCCCCGCTCTCACCCCAGCCAGCAGCACACCCGCGGGCAGGGAGGGGGGCGCCCCATCCCTCAGCCTGGCAGTACTCAGGCTGCAACCCTCCACCGCCGCGTGCTCACCTTCCCACTCCAATCCCCCAATGCCCGTGCTGCCTCTGCCTCTGCTGCCCCCACTGCTCCTCCTGCCCCTGCTGCTTTTAGTAATGCGGCTAGCGGCGCTGCTGGGGCTGGTGCAGGTGCCAGTGCCGGTGCTGCTGATAGGGTACGCGCCAGCATGCACGGGTGTGGCCATGGGCGTGGCGATGGCGCCGCTGGCAGCGCCAGGGCTGCAGCAAGCCGCACCCCAGCGAGGTGGCACTCATGGGGCGGGTCCGTGGCAGGCCAAGTGGGTGCAGCCCCTGTTGGTGGGGCCCCTGGAGGTGGGGCCCCTGGAGGTGGGGCCCCTGGAGGTGGGGTCCCTGTAGGTGGGGCCCTTGGAGGCACTCGTTGTGTGGGCTCCATGCGGGCACAAGCACCCGTTGCTGCTGCCAGCACCAGGGCTCCAGGAAGCCGCGCCCCATCGAGGTGCCATTCTTGGGGGAGTCCACGGCAAGTCAGGTGGGTGCGGGCCCTGCAGGTGGGGTCCTCACTCATTCCGACGGTTCTGGGCTTATGGTCCAAGCAGCCTCGCTCAACCAGGGTGGCGGGCCCAGGGTGCAAGCAGCACAGCTGGCAGGCGTCGCTGGCAGTCACATGCATGGGGCCATGCCCGCATCAGCACTGCACCGCCCTGCTGCTGCTGCTGCTGCTGCTGCTGCTGCTGCTGCTGCTCCTGCCACTGGCGCCAGCAGCCAGCCCAGGCCAGCACAGCACGTCTCCCAGAGAAGCTCGTCTGCCTCTGCCTCCTCCCACGTGCCGCCACACTCCAAGCCTCAAATGCAGGCTCGGGCCATATCGGCAGCCCAGCTCCGGTCCCGTCCTGGGTCCCAACACCTGTCTTGTGGTGACAGGTTTCTCAGGAGTACCGTATACGCCAGCAGCGACTGATACGTGAAGATTTCTTGTTCCTTCCCAGTGCCGTTGCTTGGGAATGGCAGGGACCCGTTGAAGTATCCCAGAAGATGCGCGGCCTCCATCAGCAGCTCGAACTCGAAGCTCCAGGTAAAGAAGTCGTGTCCGTTGAACGGTGAGGATGTCTGAAGTTTGATCACGTGTGAGAACTGCGCCTGTAAACTTAAGATTTCATTCGGTGTTTGTTGTGATGCAGCTGCTGTTGGCTGGGCACGGGGCGGCATGAATTCGAACGTCCCCGGCGAAGAATGATAAGGCGCAAAGGTAGGCGCTTGGTTGTGTCGCCCGAAGGATGAGTTGTCGAGGCTCATCGGCGCTAATCCCATATTCCCTCCATTGCTCTGTGTTGAGTGCGCAGGTGTCCTTGTCTGCTGCTGCTGGTCGAAGTGTGACATGAAGCTGAAGAATCTCTCCATGAGATTCGGGTCCACACTTGAAGAGGGAGACGGAGTCACCATCTCTGGTACTCTTCCCGTTGTTTCTTGAGTAGTCCCGGTCTCTGTCTGCAGTCCTGAGGTGTGCAGACCAGAGTTGCCGTGTTGAGTTTCTTGGGCGCTGGGTGAGCCCGTAGAGACTTTCTTGCCCTTGTTGTCCATGTCTTGTAATCAATGGAGTTGTTGAATCAAGTTGAGTTGCAGGTCGTTGATGGAGCGTAGTTGCTGGGAGTTTGGTCTCTGACCAGCTCTCATACCATGTTGGGCTGAGAAAAGCCCTTAGGATCTTTTGCAGAGACTAAGTCCCAGCTGTAGAGACTTGAGACTTGGAGTAGTGCAGCGGAAGTTGAGGCAGTTGAACCCTTGTACTAGTATGTGAGAACAAGTGATTAATTAAAGAAACAAGCATACAGCAATATATAGAAGATAAGAAAGCAGTTGCAGAGTACAGTTACAGGAACGGTTTATCGAGTCGCATAGCGACTCGATTGCCGCTTCGGTTACCATCCGTGATGCTGTAACGGTCAGTCGCAACCTCCAGTTGCGACCCTTTGAGTCCCAGACCCTTCGTGTTCTTTGTCCGCCCCCTTGTGTAACCTCCGTTGACTCGCGTACCCCTTGCAATCTTCCTCGAGTGTAGTGTTACACTTCAGAAACGCTTAAGTCTTTTGATGTACTTTCAACAAGTTAGTTAAGGGTGGTCAAAGGGGATCACGGCTGCACAGCAGTTGTCTTTGATCGTAAATATTTTTACGTCAACAACTACAGCGTGTGCGCTAGTTTCTGCCCCGTCCTGACCGCCATGGCCCCGGTAGACTCGACGGTTGAGGAACAGACAACCTCGACTGCTGCGAACTCTGCCCGGGAAACAGTAGACATGCAAGCAATAATGGAGCAGTTGAATAATTTGACAAGCGTCTTCAACAACCTCCGTGACGAAAACCAACGACTTCGCCAGGCGCAGGAAAGGCATTCAGAGGAGCCGGGCGACGATGCACGAAGCGAGGCGGGTGAGCAGCAACCGACACCAGTGGAGCTGACACGGCTAGCGGCAACAGCCCCGCACTCGACAAGTGGCGGCGTAAGATATCAGCAACCCGCTCCTTTCGACCCAGCTAATAAAGGCGTGACGGTGCGGCAGTGGATATTCGCCATGAATATCTACTCTAACGTGGCGGGCATCCGAGACGACCAGAAGCGGATCAGCCGCGCGTTGACACTGCTGCAAGGGGCCGCCCTACAGTGGTGGAAGGTCATCGTCGACTCAGCGGCAACTCGCACAAAAGGACAGCATGAGTGGTCCGAAGAATTCGGCGACGAAGACGAAGCAGATTTGCTGTTTGGTGCAACTCACATTCGCACGTGGGCAACGTGGTGCGCAGAGCTCCGCAAGCGGTTTGAGCATGCCCCTGACTCAGACAAAGCGCGCGAGACTTTACGCATGTGGAAGCAGCTGGGATCTGTGTCTGACTACACCGCGTCATTCTTGACGTTGGTGGATCGATGTGGCTACATGCACGAGTTGGAGAAGGTCGACAGGTACATGGGCCGGTTGAAGCCTGAAATACAGTACCAAATAAGATTACAACGATCTGCGAAGCGGTTACAAGACTTCATCCAACTCGCCGAAGCCGCTGATTCGCTCACGAAGCCGAGAACGAACTTCTACGACGAAGGTCGCCCTCGAGAACAGTACCAGCGCGCCACGATAAAACGGATGGACGCAGTGGATATTTACGCAGTTGCTCCGCGAAATACGGGGCTATGCTACCACTGTGGCCGACCGGGTCACATCAAACGCAACTGCCAGGAATTCATAGCCATCCAGAATTCTATGGGGAAGAAGCCGGAGGAGCGACCGGGAAATGGGTCGCGTCAGTAAGTACCGGGCCCCTTACTGACGGGCAGGCTTCTTTGCCCGAACCACACAGTCCCCACCGGGTCGTGATCCCGATTGCTGCAATTGACCGGACCCGGACGAATAAGGGGGACGAAACTGCTGATCACCCTGTGTTGGTGGAGGGTAAAGTCAACGGGGTGTTGCTGAAAATATTCGTGGATGGAGGCGCGAGTCACAGTCTCATACAGTTAGCCAAGGCTAAGAAAATGGGTATCCCCTTATTAAAGTGCCTGCTTGAAATTGACGCAAGACTGGTGGATGGAACACCGCTGGCTATACGGGAGCGGGTGGAGCACGTCAGTTTCCACTGCGGCGAGCACGTAAAATTTTGGATGGGGCTGCTGGCGACTACACTCGACGGGTGCGACGTGCTGCTGGGACGGGATTGGCTGCGACAGTACAACCCGAGAATCGACTGGACAACGGGCAGCTGCAGCATCAAAATCGATGGGCACTATTACGAGCTACCGAAATGGACGGGACCCCGCATGCGCAGTACCCAAGTCCACGCGATCACCTTCAAGCGCGCGATAAAAGCGGGAGCAGCAGCATACGCCGTCGATCTTCGCGAAGTGACGTCGCCGATAACAGCGGAAGACATCACGAAGTTGTGTGAAGCCGTTCCTCCGGATTTAGCGGAACTCATTCGAAAATACCCCGAGACTTTCCCGGACGACCTACCCGCCGGACTTCCGCCAAGCCGACCCGAAGACCATCGCATAGAGCTGGAATTAGGCGCACAACCGACAGTACAGCGACAATTTCGGCTCAGCCAACCTGAACTCGAAGAATTGCAGCAACAGTTAGATTACCTCCTGACGAAGGGTTTTATCCGACCCAGCACGTCCCCATACGCCGCCCCGATACTGTTCACACCGAAAAAAGATGGAGGATTCCGCATGTGCATCGACTACCGCGCGCTCAACCGCATCACCATCAAGTCCCGTTACCCGATCCCGCGAGCCGACGATCTCCTCGACCAACTTCGCGGAGCCAAGTTCTTCTCAAAAATCGACCTACGAGGAGGTTACCATCAAATTCGCGTCGACGCCGACGATTGTCACAAAACCGCTTTCCGAACCCGCTACGGCAGTTATGAATACCTGGTGATGCCCTTTGGCCTCACGAACGCGCCCTCGACTTTTCATATGACCATGAACGGTGTTTTCCGCGAACTCCTGGATAAATGCGTAATTATCTACCTCGATGACATCCTAATCTACAGCCGCAGCAGGGAGCAGCACTTAAAGGATCTTGATGCAGTCTTCACGCTGCTGCACAAGAATCGCCTCATCACGAAAGGGTTTAAGTGCGATTTTCTTAAGCAGGAGTTGGAGTTTTTGGGCCACGTCGTCTCTACCGAAGGAGTGAAAATCGACCCCAGGAAAAAAAAGACTATACAGGAATGGAAGCCGCCGACCAACCTCAAGGAACTGCAGAGTTTTCTGGGTTTCGTCAACTACGTCCGCCGCTTCATCCCCAATATGGCTGGGTTATCTGCGCCACTAATTGACTGACTGAAGGATCACGACTATTTTTGGTGGGGAGAGAAGCAGCAAGCTGCATTCGACCAACTCAAAACCGCCCTCATGTCGCCGCCCGTAGTTCGCATCTCCGATCCCGACCGTCCATACGAAGTCATCACCGACGCCAGCGACATCGCCATCGGTGCAGTTCTTCTACAGGATTTCGGCGACGGGTTACAACCAGTCGCCTACGAATCACGGAAGCTGCAGGGCGCGGAAAAAAACTATACAGTACACGACAAGGAAATGCTGGCGATCGTCCACGCGTTCAAGACCTGGCGGTGCTACCTGACCGGAGCTGATGTCACGGTGCGGACGGACCACAAATCCTTACAGTACCTACGCGCCCAACCGAATCTCAACCCGCGACAGATCTGATGGCTCGATTTCCTCGAGTCCAATTTCCATTACACCATCACCTACAAACGGGGTGCCAATAATATCGCCGATGCCTTGACCCGCCCTACTGTCCATACCGCCGCGATACTAATCGCCCAGACCAATCCATTACTTAAGAGACTATTCACCCACGGCTACAAGATCGATCCCTTTTTCCGCTCAGCCATACATCAACAGCATACCACCGCCACCGGACCATATTTTTATAAGCGGGGTACTTCTCGCATTTGGGTACCGGGCTACGATTTATTTCATACCCTTCTAATCCAGGAATCCCACGACAACCCTACCTCATGACATTTCGGCGTCGATAAAACCACGAAGATGTTTCAGCGGAATTATTACTGGCCGAACATGGCCGATGACGTGCGCAAGTACGTGTCCTCCTACAGTGCCTGCCAGATTATGAAATCGTCGCATCAGCGAGCAGCCGGACTACTACAGCCGTTGGATCCGCCCGAGCGACCCTGGCAACACGTCACGATGGACTACGTGACAAGACTACCGGCCGGTCCCAGCGGAAACGACGCCATCCTCGTGGTCGTTGACCGACTCACGAAAATGGCGCACTTCATCGTCTGCCAATACATAATCACAGCCGAACAAACCGCGCAGCTGTTCCTCACGAACGTCATCCGACTGCACGGACTGCCCTCCGCCATCATTTCAGACCGAGACCCGAAATTCACATCGAATTTCTGGCGCCACCTGTGGGACCAATTCGGCACCAAACTCCAATTTTCATCCGCCTACCACCCACAGACCGACGGGCAGTCGGAACGCGTCAACCAGACCATGGAGCAACTGATTCGCACTACCTGTACTGAACCATCGACATGGGAGAAATCCCTTCCGCTTCTAGAATTCGCGTATAACAACGCGACCTCCGCCTCAACCAACCAGTCCCCATTCTTCCCCAACTACGGACACGACCCAGTAGTACCCTCTACACCGACCATCGAGTCACCCGTGCCCCGGTCCCAGAAATTTGCTAAAGACATTCTCGCCGCTCGAGAAAAAGCAGCTGAGGCCATCCGGAAAGCCAACCTGGTTGCAAGCCGACAAGCCGATCGTCATCGCCGTGACGTCACTTACAAAGTGGGAGATCTAGTCCTCCTCGACACTCGCAATCTGCGGCTGCCGATCCCAAGCAAACTCCGACCCAGATTCTGCGGACCTTTTCAAGTGACAAACCTAGTGACACCTGTCACTGTTCACCTTCGCCTACCGGCTGATTGGTGCCACCACCCGGCTTTCCACGTCAGTCTTCTCCGACCCTACGTCCCGAGTTCGTCGGACTTGGCATGCAACCGCGGGGTACCGCAATTGACGCCTTTGCAGGAACCGACGACCGAGCCCTTGAAAATCCTCGGCCATCGCGTCACAACGCAGCTGAACCGTCAGATGGTTGATTTCCTCGTCCGCTGGCGCGATCGCACGTCCGAAGACGACAGCTGGGTGCCCCTCGTTGACCTAGAATCACATCTGATTCTCACGGCGTATTATCGGCGTCGTAACGTCTCCGATGCCCACGGACTCGTTTAGGAGGGGGGGGGGGGGGGGGGGGGGGTAGTGTAAGGAATTTCCATTCCTTATTGAGTCGCCCGCTACCGCGTACACCCGAACACTTCGACTCGTCACGTTCGGCCTACATTTTCGACCCAACCCTTTCTCGAGTCGCGTCCGACAACGTCGCCATATTGCCGAACCTACCCACGTCCCGAGGTTATCGCCCTATTACGTCTACTCCTATATAACCTCGTGCTTTCATTGCAATAGCGACCTTGTATTCTCACGTTATAGTTCATTGACATCTTCTAAATCATAACAGGCAACGGCCCAGCCTACAGAGGCCCACTGATCTCAAACAGTTACCACATCTCCAAACGTTCTGAGGCTTCACACTGTTACCCGAGGCTTCACAAAAGAAACAACAATGGTCACCCGATTTAGACTGAAAATGCCAATTAGGTACCCAGACTACCCTATATTGGCCCATTTCGCCTGTGAAAGTTTTGCGCTCGATTCTGGATTATCCGCCTGAAAACGAACTGGGCTTGAAAAGGAATTCATGTGTACTCCCTTGCCTACGAGACCACCTCAGCGAGCTGTGACTTGTAATCGTGGCAGCGGGACACTACAGCGTGGAAGCCAGTGGCATGTTGAGGTCGCATTCCAGGCTGTTACGAACACATGACTTCGGAACACAATCCACACTATAAGGGTGGCTACCCTTGATTCAGAGAAGTCGAAATACTTTCCATGCTTTCAGTACTTTAAGAGGTAAGCATATCCCATTTTCGGGGTTTCCCATTGTTTCCGAGTTCTGTGACTTCAAATCCGGACGCCAGCAGGGTGGATTTCGGAACAGTCTCGGAAAATTCGATGGAGAGCCAGAATTGTTTCGGGACTTGGTTCGGGAATGACTGAATTTATCCACCTTGAGGGTTAACCGATGAAGCAGGCAATTACACTTGCAAGCAATCCCAAAAGTTTGGAGACGAACACATCTGTTCGAAGGCCTTTGTTACGAGGCCAGGAATATCTACTGAGTCATGTAGGGTGGCACGGCAGCGACTGTAGCGTGGATGATGAAGAATGTGGTCACTGCACGATCACATCACATCGCATGGCTTCTAGCGTGGCGGCAAGGCAGGGTAGTTTCATATGTGGATGCTGTACGAAACACTTTGGTAATTTCGGTCACTTTGCAACGAAATAATAACACCCCTTCAGTGTTTCCAGAATCGAGGCCCAGTTTGCAGAACAAACCACAGCCCCTGTCAATGCCGAATCCGGGGGTGTGAACGCGATTCATCCCCTCTCAATGCCGAATCCGCCCTACATTCATCGAACTCCAGAGGAGCTCATCAATCTTAGGGTTGAGATTTGCCCCCTCCCCCTCCTCTGGCGTCCCGACAAACCCAGAGCATGGAGACCTGGGGCCGCTGCTGCACCATGCGGTGCGGTGCAGCGCAGAACAGCGGCCGTTGCTCAACGTCCGCGCGAGCCTGTTTGGGGGGAAGCGCCGGACCAGAGGGATCCTCCTGCCCATG
Organism: Closterium sp. NIES-67; assembly: GCA_027943415.1. Classification (NCBI taxonomy): domain Eukaryota; kingdom Viridiplantae; phylum Streptophyta; class Zygnematophyceae; order Desmidiales; family Closteriaceae; genus Closterium; species Closterium sp. NIES-67. Next base: position 742,437 of record BQMB01000298.1, on the reverse strand, counting down.
TGCAATCTTTCCCGCCTTGGAATTGCCGAGCCATCAGCCAGCACCAGCACCAGCACCTTGTAGTAACTCCCAGTTCTGAAGGCAAATATTGTTTCTCACAATGCTCCTACCAGGAGTTCTAGCTACTATTGATTTGTGTTGACAGAATGGACGATGGTTCGTGGATGAGAGAGAAGCACGGGAATCAGTGGACTTCCTTAGCGCCGAACCGTCGTAGTTACTCCTCCACCTGTCCGTCGCATAATTTTTTCACTCCACCCGCCCAACGTCCTCGTGGCGATTCGAGCCACGTCAACGTCACCAACTTCGAAGAGTCCCCTGTATTTTTCACCTCCGTCTCGTCTCGATCTTCACCATCCAAGGCAGCAGAGCGCGGCTCGCGAAACCACGCCCCATCACCTTCGCGGCTTCTGACAAAGCCACCTTCCCCCGATTCCCCCCTTCGTCTGCTCGTCGGCTCCGGCTCTCTCGATTCCCCCAGCAGCGCACCCTCCCCTTCCCAGATTCGCGGCGCACCTCGGGAGTTCCCCGCGCCGAGAAGCGCGAACCCCGGCGTGCATTCTCGCTCCACGAGCGATGGGTTGTTCTACGAGTTAAACCGCGCGGGAATCCCCAGCAGGCCGCGCGTACTTAGCAGCGCTTCGACGGTTCCTGCGGAGCGCTACCGGCGGCCGGCTTGCGTATTAGTAGCGCCGAACCGGCATCCCTGGGTCGACGGCAGAGGGGACATCGAGGGAGTTAGTGCGTCGCTCGCGTCGCCACGCCTTCACAGCGTCGTTCCTACCGGGGCGGCTCGTCAGTATCCACCGGGAGTGGCGGAGGTAGCACCTGCAGCTCCTCAGGTGCGACTCCAGATGGCGACTTCTTCTTTCCAGCCCGCGAATCCCGCTCATCCCCTGCTAGTATCCCCTGATTCCCGGAGACAGGTGCCGCCGAGCTGGCCTGCTGCTATTGGTCGACCAGCAGCTACCGCACACTTTGTTTCGGTAAGCGCCGCGGGCAGAGCTGACGTGGCGTCCGCGGGCGCGTTGGGCCACGCGTTCGGGAGTGTGACTGAGCTTGACGCAGCCTCGGAAGCCGGGGAATGCGGAGGGATGGCTGTGACGAGGGGCGTTGGCGACGAGGGTCGCGGGAGGGTTACGGCGGACAGGGGGAGCGCGGAAGCGCACTCTCGTGCACGGAGAGAGCAGGGCGGCGGACTGGCGGAAGGGGCGGCGGTGGAATCGCGGGCGTTTGCACCCATCGGCGCAGGATGCAGGGAAGGAGGGGTGCAGGTGGCGGGGCGCGGGTTAGTTGCGCAAAAAACGGCTCGGGAAGCGGTGGGGGCTGCTTGGAGTGCGCCTGGGATATGCTTGGGGGAGGGTGTGCGGAAGGAAGTCGCGGGTGTGGCAGGCGCGGGGAACAGAAGCAGCGCTGGGGAAGGGGATTGGCGGAGAAGGTTGGGCGGAAGAGGGGGATACGTCTGCGGGACGGGGAGTTTTCAAGAGAGGGTTTCGGGACCCGTTGGTTCACGTGTCAGCCTGCCATTGGTCCAGGGGGAAGGCAATTTGCCGCAGGGGGGGGCAGGGGGAAGGGGTGAGGCGCATAGGCAGAGCATGGGCGCGGAGGGGATGGGGGCAAGAGGAAGGGGGAGGGGAAGGGGGGAAGGGAGGGGGAGGGGAAGGGGGGTTCTTGAGAGGGGAATGGGGGGAGGCAGCTGTATGGAGCGGGCGGTGGGGCGACAGGGCATGGGATGGGGGGAGATGGGTGGGGGAACTATACTGGGCGCGGGGAGAGGGATGGGCGGGGAGGGTGCGAGCATGGCGGGGCGCAGAGAGTACATAGGGGAAGCGGATGGGGGGAATGGCAGGGTCGGCGATGCTGCGGCTGTGCACCGCAGGGCTGCTACAGTAGACGGCCTGGGTGGCCTGGCCGGCGTGGGCGGCTTGGGCAGCAGGGGCGATGTGGGCAGCACAGAGAGAGTGAGGAGGGGAAACGCGGGGCTCGGAGTGATGGGCGCAGAGATGGCCTTGCGGATGGAGCGCCAGGCGGCAGCGGCAATGGGAAGGGGGAGGGGGATGGGGATGGGGATGGTGAGGGGGGAGGGGAGGGGAGGCGGCTTTGCGTATAGGGGAATGGGGGGCGGCAGCTGGAAGGAGCGAGCGATGCCGCGGGATGGGATGCCGCGGGCGGAGGGCGAACCAGGCCCGCATGCACCTTGTGATGAGGGCATGGCGGCTGTGGGTGGCAGCACGGGAGTGCATCGTAGGATTGCTACAATAGATGCCATGGGCGGCATGGGTGGCATGGGTGGCATGGGTGGCATGGGCGGCATGGGCGGCATGGGCGGCATGGGCGGCATGGGCGGCATGGGTGGCATGGGTGGCATGAGTAGGCTGAGTGGGTTGAGTGGGAAGGGTGGCAGTCAGAGTGCAAGGTTGGCTGACGGAAGGGTGGGGGAGTGGTTGGAGCAGGCTCACCTGGCACTAACGCAGCAGAATGTAACGAGGATAGGTGACAGGAATCAGGCGCAGCAGCACAGGCAGCTCCAACTGTCAGAGTCTCAAGTCCGTTCTCTGCCGGCGTTTCCAGAGAGGAGCTTGGCTCCAAGGCCTGGGGCCAATGCAGCAGTGCCGCCACCTCAGCGGGGCAGTTTTCCAGCGCGGCACAGCAACATGCCAGGTCAGGGGGGCACAGCCGGCATGCTCCCTTTGCTGCGGCACTCCACATACCCTCCCCCGTGCCTGGACAGCGCTCCCCGCTCTCACCCCAGCCAGCAGCACACCCGCGGGCAGGGAGGGGGGCGCCCCATCCCTCAGCCTGGCAGTACTCAGGCTGCAACCCTCCACCGCCGCGTGCTCACCTTCCCACTCCAATCCCCCAATGCCCGTGCTGCCTCTGCCTCTGCTGCCCCCACTGCTCCTCCTGCCCCTGCTGCTTTTAGTAATGCGGCTAGCGGCGCTGCTGGGGCTGGTGCAGGTGCCAGTGCCGGTGCTGCTGATAGGGTACGCGCCAGCATGCACGGGTGTGGCCATGGGCGTGGCGATGGCGCCGCTGGCAGCGCCAGGGCTGCAGCAAGCCGCACCCCAGCGAGGTGGCACTCATGGGGCGGGTCCGTGGCAGGCCAAGTGGGTGCAGCCCCTGTTGGTGGGGCCCCTGGAGGTGGGGCCCCTGGAGGTGGGGCCCCTGGAGGTGGGGTCCCTGTAGGTGGGGCCCTTGGAGGCACTCGTTGTGTGGGCTCCATGCGGGCACAAGCACCCGTTGCTGCTGCCAGCACCAGGGCTCCAGGAAGCCGCGCCCCATCGAGGTGCCATTCTTGGGGGGAGTCCACGGCAAGTCAGGTGGGTGCGGGCCCTGCAGGTGGGGTCCTCACTCATTCCGACGGTTCTGGGCTTATGGTCCAAGCAGCCTCGCTCAACCAGGGTGGCGGGCCCAGGGTGCAAGCAGCACAGCTGGCAGGCGTCGCTGGCAGTCACATGCATGGGGCCATGCCCGCATCAGCACTGCACCGCCCTGCTGCTGCTGCTGCTGCTGCTGCTGCTGCTGCTGCTGCTGCTGCTCCTGCCACTGGCGCCAGCAGCCAGCCCAGGCCAGCACAGCACGTCTCCCAGAGAAGCTCGTCTGCCTCTGCCTCCTCCCACGTGCCGCCACACTCCAAGCCTCAAATGCAGGCTCGGGCCATATCGGCAGCCCAGCTCCGGTCCCGTCCTGGGTCCCAACACCTGTCTGACCCCCACCGTGTGCCCGGGCCTCTGCCCTTGCACCAGCGTCAGTCACAACGCCCGTCGCTCACTCCCTTGCACCTAACTCCCCTTTCCCTGCCTGACGCTTCTTCCTCCTCCTCGCCCCACCCCTCCCCCTCGCAGCCATCCCCTGCCTCCTTACCCGCAGCCCCCTCTCCCCGGTTCCCTCTCTCCCATCACTCGCCTAAATCATCCTCCTCTTTCTCCTCCCCCCGCTCTCTCCCCCCACAACCCTCCCCCCGCTCTCTCCCCCCACAACCCTCCCCCCGCTCTCTCCCCCCACAACCCTCCCCCCGCTCTCTCCCCCCACAACCCTCCCCCCGCTCTCTCCAACCACAACCCTCCCCCCACTCTCTCCCCCCACAACCCTCCCCTCGCTCTCTCCAACCACAACCCTCCCCCCGCTCTCTCCCCCCACAACCCTCCCCTCGCTCTCTCCAACCACAACCCTCCCCCCGCTCCCTCGCCCGCGGCCCCACCTTCCCCTCGCCCCTCCCCTCGTCTACCTCCCGCTTTGTGCCAGACCTTGCCTCCTCCCTGCACCGCCACTCCATCCTCCACGCCGCTGCTGCTGCTGCTCTGGCCGTCCCACCCGCTGCGGCTGCAGCTGTGCCGGCACCTGCTGCTGCCAGCACCGCTGCTAAGACTGCCCCTGCTGCCAGGGCTGCGGCCTGCTCTGCCGGGACGAGCACTTGTGCTGGCGTTAGTGCCATGCCACGCGTCCCCTTGAGGGTGACTGGAGGCGGCATCCCTGCCATGCCTGCTGGTGCCGCCATGGGTGCCTCTCGTTCCGGCTGTGGTGCCGCTGTGCTTCCACTTGCACAGTCACATACCCATGGCCGGATGCCTTTAAGCATGCCGTATGCCACACATGGGAGGCTCACTTTGCCGCCCAACAGGCATGCGCAGACGAATGAACCCGTGCAATCTGCGACCAGTGCCAGTTGTGCTCTCCCCTCCTCCACCGCCCCCCAGCCCACCACCACTCATCATGGGTCCCTCCGTGCCATGCCATGTGGCAGTGTACCATTTGCCCAGAGCCATCCCACGGCGGGCAACGGTAACCCAGTAACAGCAGCGAGAGGGGGAGGAATGATTCGCAACCCTGGTGTGGTAGCAGGGAGAGGTGCAGGGGGGGGAGCAGGGCAGGTAGCACAAGGGGGAGGGGTGGCAAGAGCAAGTGGAGGAGGGAGGGGCGTGGTGCGGATGACTGGCGGGGGGACTGGGGAGAGGGTGAGTGGGGATGCTGTAGTGGGCAGACCTAGGGTGGGGTACAGCGGAGTGCAGGAGGTAGGGACAGGAGGGGCAGAGGGGGCGGAGGAGGAGGAGGAAGAGGAGGAAGAGGAGGAAGAGGAGGTGGCAGTGAGGAGGCTGGTTCACCTGGATAGTGTGTCTCTGTGCAAAAGGAGGATGGGGGGAGAGGCGACGGGCAGGGAGGGGAGCAAAGGGAGGGATGAAGGGGGAACTGAGGAAATGCAGGCGAGTTGTGAGGAAGGAGAAGCGGAAGAAGAGGCAGACGGAGGAGGGAGGGATGAGGCGGCGGCGAGGATTAGCAGGGCTCATGAGCTTGGGGGAAGGAATCTTGGTGGTGGGGCAGCCGCCCGTATTGCAGCCAAGGGCGTGAGGCAGGCCATAGGGATGCACGTAGTGCGAGGGGTGCAAGGCGGGAGAAAGGCGGGCATGGGAGTGGTGAGAGAAGAGGAGGAGCAAGGGGGGGAGGAGGAAGAGGAGGAGGAAGAGGAGGGGGTGGAAGAGGAGGAGGGGAGTGTGGTTCGCGTTTTTCCACACTCTGACAGCATTTCCGTGCAGAAGTGCCGTCATATGCCGGATGAGGAGGAGGAAGAAGAGGAGGAGGAGGCAGAGGAGGAGAGTGAGGTGCGTGTGTTTCCACATGCTAATAGCGTGGCTGTGCACAGGTACAGGCAAATATGGGGGGAGGAGGAGGAGGAAGAGGATGGGGAAGAAGTGGACGAGGAGGAGGGAGAAGCAGAAGAGGAAGAGGCAGAGGAGACAGAGGAAGAAGCAGAGGTGCGTGTGTTTCCCCATGCCAATAGCGTTGCTGTGCACAAATACAGGCAGATATGGGGGAAAGAGGAGGAGGAAGAGGAGGAGGAGGAGGAGGAGGAGGAGGAGGAGGCTAAGGAGGAGGAGGAAGAGGAGGAAGATGTGAAGGTTCGGGCGTTCCCGCATTCCAACAGCCTATCCGTGGCCCGGCATAGGAATGGTCTTGTGAGTCCGGGGAGAGAGGAGGCAGACGAAGAGGAAGAGGAGGCAGACGAAGAGGAAGAGGAGGGAGAGGAGGAGGCGGAGGAGGAGTTCACAGGGGACGAAGAAGAGGAGATAGCGGAAAGGGCAGGGGCTCGTGTTTTTCCACATTCCAACAGTCTAGCTGTGGCGAGGCAGAGGAATGGACTTGTGAGTAAAGGGAGACAGGAAGCAGACGAAGAGGAGGAAGAGGAAGAGGAGGATGAGACAGACGAGGAGGAGGAGGAGGGGATAGAAGAAGGGGCAGGAGCTCGCGTGTTCCCACATTCCAACAGTCTTGCTGTGGCCAGGCATAGGAATGGACTTATGAGTAAAGGGATAGAAGGGGCAGACGAAGAGGAACAGGAGGAGGAGGAGAATGATGATACAGAGGAAGAAGAGGAGGGGCTAAAGGAAGGGGCTGGGGCTCGCGTGTTTCCACATTCCAACAGTCTAGCCGTGGCCAGGCAGAGGAATGGACTTGTGCATAGAGGAGGAGAAGATGAGGACAAGGAAGAAGACAGGGGCGAAGGGGACGAGGAGAACGAGGATGGGGGAGAGGATCCTACAATGCGTGTCTTTCCGCATGCAAACAGTGTAGCTGTACACAAGTACAAGAAAATATGGGGGGTTGCAAGAGAGGATCGAGTGGGAGGGGAGGAGGATTGGTGAAATGAGGGAGGGGTGGAGGAACATGTGCGTTCACATCAATGGCACTGCCCTGCATTGCGCAGTTATGGTTGGGTGAGTCGAGGCAACGGAGAAGGGGAAGGAGGGGGGGGCAGGGGAATCGGATGAGGTGTCTCCAGGTGGAAGACGCTGGAGTGTTTTTCTTGAAATGGAGGGCACATGGTCATTTGTACACTGGCAACTGCACACACACGTAAGGTTGGAGTCCGTAGTAATTAAAATGGCATCCCATCTTTGGGATGTCGTCGTGATTTGTTGTTATGTACAGGCTATTACAATCCATTGTATATCTATTTAGACTGCTCACACAGATCACGTATTTCCTATAGATTTTCTGGCACTTGCTATGACATTTACATTGATTGATAGCCCCTCCACCAACATCGTATTACCATAATGTAAGAGCTGATGTCATATGCTAAACCGATAATATTGAGACTATATCTCTGTAGAAACAGATAATCTCGAGGTATTTCCATCGGAAGTCCCCGTGTTCCGCTGAATCAGCAATACGCCCTCGAGCTCTCCGCCCTCGATACCCCCCTGCCTCATTCCGCCAACCCCACCTCGATTTCACCCCGCCTGACCCCTTCCCCTTTCCGCTCATCCCATCCCCCGCCCGTCTGTCAGCGAGCATAGCCAGCCAGCAGCAAGCACAGCGCGTCATCAGTCAGGCGCTGTCGCCGCGTTGAACGGAAAGTATTTTCCAGTCTTGCTCTTTCCCCGAGCCAGGCATGACGGCTCGTTCTGCTTCCTCCCACGACTCCACCATGCGTGACTCGTAATCATTGCCCTGAGATTCGGTTGTCGTGTGATGATTGGAATCCAAAACCAGCGTTTCCGTTGCCTCGCGATACTGAGAGAAAACGTCGTCTCGGGCCAGACCACCTTATCTTACTGCGACAAGCTCCCTCAAGGCCGCGTTCGTATCAGTTCCTTTCTTCGTCACTCGCGACGTTCTTCCGCCAGCCCGGTTGATCGATTCCAAATCTGTCCCGACCAACCAAACAAAATTTGCCAGACGATTTTATACGGTTTCCCATAAGCTAGGCGAACTTTCCCAAGACCTCTCTCCTCTTGCCATCCAGTCTCCGCCGATCTTTCGTCCGCTCCCGCCATCTCCCCATGGCTGATCGCGCTGTCGCGCTGCCACCCGCAGCAGCGGCGGCGGGGTGCGCGTGCGCGTGTCACGGGGAGTGGTCGGCGGCGGTGGTGGCGCTGCGGCAGCTGGAGGAGTGGCAGGGGCGCGCCGCGCAGTACATCGCCCTCCTGGAAAACGAGAAAGCTGCAGCCGACGCGCAGGTGGCGCAGCTGCAGGAGACGCGCGCCACGGAGGTGCAGGAGGGGGTGGGGGAAGGGTGGGCTGGGGAGGAGGGGGGGGAGAGGGGGGAAGGAGGTGGGATGGGTGGGTGGGGAATACTGGCTTCTGAGAAGGTTGAGCGGAGGTTCCCTCCCAAATTTTCCATCCCTCCCCCCCCCTCTCTCCCCCTTTCCTCCTCCCCCTTCCTGCTCTTCTCTCTTAGGCCCGAGCGTGGGAGGAGCGGGTGAGGGTGGCGGAGGGGGCAGTAGCGCACATGGAGGAGGAGAGGAGGAAGGAGGGGGAGAGAGTGGAGGAGGAGAGGAGGAGGGAGGGGGAGAGAGTGAGGGAGCAGGCAGAGAGGATAGCGAGGCTGAGGGAGGTGCACCTGCAGACGAGGCTGGGCCTTCAGCAGCAGGAGATGATACGGCGCGACAGAGCAGCCATGTGAGATGCAACGACGAGACGAACCTCCTCGTCATTCTCCTAACCAACGTCACACGTCCGAGTCTCGACGTTTTTTGTGTGTGTCACTTCAACCCCTTTCTCCTGTGATTCTGTCGGTGCCTGAACCCTCCGACGCTTTAAACTCGCCCTCCTTTCTTACACGGGGCTCTTCGCCCGTTTTCCGCTCCTGTTTTTCATACCTGCCTGCCTGCCTCTCTCCCTTCTCCCGTGAACGTTTTTTCCTCCTGTTTCTCTTGTTCCCAGGGAGATCCACGCGTTTTGGCAGGAGGCGGTGCGGGAGAGGAACGAGGCGCTGATGGGGACGAAGCAGGCGCAGAGGGAGCTGAGGAGCCGAGACCAGGCGGACAAGGAGAAGGTAGGGGGTAGTACGGGATGAGGATACACGTTTCCATATATTTTTGTGAGGTACTGGTCGTGCTTGCTCGGCTGCATCGTGGCTCTTTCTGCACTTTTTAATCATCCCCCCATCTCTTCCTCTCCTTCCCCCCCTTGCGTCTGCCTGTGGCCTGATTCGTGTGCTCATGCATTCATGGCTGGTCGCACGCATGGTGGTTAACATGGTCGTATGGAACGTATGGTAACACATTCATGCATGGATGCATGGATGGTTGAATGCATGGATGCATGGATGATTGAATGCATGGATGCATGGATGATTGAATGCATGGATGCATGGATGATTGAATGCATGGCAACGCATCACCAGGCGGAGGTGACCAAGGCTCTGATGAGGCAGTGCGAGGAGTGCCGGAAGGAGAAGGACAGCGCGCTGCTGGCTCTGGCTGGCGTCAAGAAGGAGAACGAGGCTCTTGAGGTCAACCTGCAGCGACAGGGCAAGGTACTGATGATGCTAATGATGCTGCTGATGGTGGTTATAATGATGACGATGATGATGACGATGATCATGAGGCAGTACGAGGAGTGCAAGAAGGAGAAGGACAGCGCGCTGCTGGCTCTGGCTGGCGTGGATGGAGAGAAGGAGAGGTGACCCACTGGAAGCACTGGGAGCGCTGGGAGCGCTGGAAGCGCTGGAAGCACTGGAAGCACTGGAAGCACTGGAAGCACGGGAAGCACTGGAAGCTCTGGAAGCACTGGAAGCACTGGAAGCACTGGAAGCTCTGGAAGCACTGGAAGCACTGGAAGCACTGGAAGCACTGGAAGCACTGGAAGCACTGGAAGCGCTGGAGGTCAAGGTGCAGTGCGTAATGAGTCGATTTCTTAGTCGACTCAAAAATCGAGTCATTAGCACTGGAGGCACTGGATGCACTGGAAGCACTGGAAGCACTGGAAGCTCTGGAAGCACTGGAAGCACTGGAAGCACTGGAAGCACTGGAAGCACTGGAAGCACTGGAAGCACTGGAAGCACTGGAAGCACTGGAAGCACTGGAAGCACTGGAAGCACTGGAAGCACTGGAAGCACTGGAAGCACTGGAAGCACTGGAAGCACTGGAAGCACTGGAAGCACTGGAAGCACTGGAAGCACTGGATGCACTGGAAGCACTGGAAGCACTGGATGCACTGGAAGCACTGGTAGCACTGGAAGCACTGGAAGCACTGGAAGCACTGGAAGCACTGGAAGCACTGGAAGCACTGGAAGCACTGGAAGCACTGGATGCACTGGAAGCACTGGAAGCACTGGATGCACTGGAAGCACTGGAAGCACTGGAAGCTCTGGAAGCACTGGAAGCACTGGGAGCACTGGAAGCACTGGAAGCACTGGAAGCACTGGAAGCACTGGAAGCACTGGAAGCACTGGAAGCACTGGAAGCACTGGAAGCACTGGAAGCACTGGAAGCACTGGATGCACTGGAAGCACTGGAAGCACTGGAAGCACTGGAAGCTCTGGAAGCTCTGGAAGCTCTGGAAGCACTGCAAGCACTGCAAGCACTGCAAGCACTGCAAGCACTGGAAGCACTGGAAGCACTGGAAGCACTGGAAGCACTGGAAGCACTGGAAGCACTGGAAGCACTGGAAGCACTGGAAGCACTGGAAGCACTGGAAGCACTGGAAGCACTGGAAGCACTGGAAGCACTGGAAGCACTGGAAGCACTGGAAGCACTGGAAGCACTGGAAGCACTGGAAGCACTGGAAGCACTGGAAGCACTGGAAGCACTGGAAGCACTGGAAGCACTGGAAGCACTGGAAGCACTGGAAGCACTGGAAGCACTGGAAGCACTGGAAGCACTGGAAGCACTGGAAGCACTGGAAGCACTGGAAGCACTGGAAGCGCTGGAAGCGCTGGAGGTCAAGGTGCAGTGCCGCGACAGGGAAAGGTGATTGTGATTGACCTCAACTCAGAGGTGGTCGAAGGCAACGAGACTCTGCAACTGCAGGCAGCACACGCAGCACCACGTTGAAGGGAGGGAGGGGGCACTACTGTGCCTTCTGCCGCTTAACCCCCCTCCCCCTCCTATCTTCTCCCCCCCCCCCTCCTCCCCTTCCCCAGTTGCTCATGTGACAGAGCGGCTGATAGACTTGAACTCAGAGCTGGTGAAGGCAACGACGCCCTCTAGTAAATTATCTTTACCATCCCTCTCTCTCTCCCCCCCCCCCGCCCCCTCACGTTGCTCAGGTGAGTGGCTGATCGACCTCAACGCGGAGCTGGAGGTGGGTAACGAGGCCCTGCAGCAGGCAAAGAAGGAGGTGAATAGGAGATTTTTTAGTCGACTCAAAAATGACTTCCATCTCCATGCCTTCTGCTTCATTACACCCCCCCTCCTCCTCTTCTCCCCCCCCCCCTTCAACCCCACAACCCCCCCTCCACCAACCAGGTGATAGAGCGGCTGATCGACCTCAACTCGGAGCTGGTGGAGGGAGGCGCTCCAGCAGAGACGGCGGGAGGTGGAGAGGAGGGAAGGCCAGCACCATGCCCTCAGCTTCATACCCACCCCTCCCCCCGTTCCGCCCCGTTGCGCAGGTGATGGAGCCGCTGATCAACCTCAACTCGGAGCTGGTGGAGGGCAACGACGCCCTCTAGTGGGTATCTCATACTACCACCCCTTCTCCTCCCCCCCTCCTCTCCCCACCTCATTCAGGTGATAGAGCGGCTGATTGACTTGAACTCGGAGCTGGTGGAGGGCAACGAGGCGCTGCAGCACAGGCAGCGCGAGCTGGAGGGGAGGGCGGCGGAGATGGGTGCTGAGGTGCAGGCCCTGCGAAGACGAGTGGGGGACGTGGCGGGGGGAGGAGAAAGAGGAGACAGCGATGGAGAAGGAGAGAGGCAGCAAGAAGGGCGCGAGCAGCAAGAGGGACGGCAGGTTGAGGGGGTGGACGGAGAGGAAGGAAGGGGGCAGCACTGGCGAAGGGATGAGCAGGGGAGCAGCAGGAGCGTGGTGAGGAGTGAGGGCGCAGGGGGTGGTGGGACGGATGAGAGTTCAGGTGGAGGGGGTCTGGGAGTGACTGAGAGCGGCAGAGGGGAAGCAGGGGAGGAGGATGGGGAGGATGGGCCGGTTCCTGTGTCGTCCTTCCCTACAGAGCAGCCCACCTCGTTACAATCACATGCAGCTGCTTCGCTTGGTGAAAGCCAGCAAACATCACCCTCGTTCTTTGCCTTTTTCTCAAGTAAGCCTGCTGCTGTTGCTGCTGCGGCCCCCATGGCACCACCATCAGAAACCCCCATAGCCCATCATGGTGCTGGCAGTCCCCCGCCCGGCCCTATTAATCCAGCAGCAGCCAGTGCTCGTGTGCTCTCCAGCAGCAGTGGTGAAGCGCCGGTTGCAGTAAGCACAGGATCAGAGTCAGTGGAGCAGCGGGGAGGTGGTGCTGGTGGGGGGGCAAGAGAGGAACGCACAGCAGGGGAGTGTGAAAGGGAGCATGTGGATGGGCGGGAAGGTGGTGATAGGGAAGGAGTGAGAAATGGTGGGGGGGAATGGGCAAGGGAGCAGGCAGCAGCAAGTACTAGTCAGCAGCAGCAGCAGCAGTTAGCTTCAGGCTGTCCGTCCATAGATCGTGGTTCTGGTGAGAGTAGTGACAACTGCACCAGTACTCAAGCTCCCTCGGCTGCTACACCTGCTGTCACTGCAGCCGCCATAGCTCTTCCTCCTCATGCTGCTGCTGCTGCGGGTTCTGGGAATGACAGGGATGAAATGCTTCCAGCTGGGGCCACCATTGGTGAGGATCGAGATGCGGGGTGCGAGCCTCATTCGGACCAAGCAAGAACTGCACTTGAGTCGCCCGCAACCCAAAACGAGCTCGATGTGCAACATGCGAGGGACACTGGTTTCATGGCAGATAAGGATCGGTTGGATAGAGCATCGCAAAGTAACGGCCAAAAACGGCTGGGAGCTGCGTGGAGTGCTGTGAGAGGGAACGCCAAAGGGCTTTTCTCTTACATTGTGGGAGCAGACAAGGTGTCAGTAGGATCATGAATGGAATTTGGATGGTTTAAATTGATTAGACGTTGTAAATTGTACAAAATTCAAATCACTGAAGCGAGCTACAACTGATAGCGAGCCTCGTAATGACGGTACCGAGTGGCCGCGTGGCAGGTGAAGCCTCCTCTTCATTCATTGGCTGTCCTCGTCAGCCAAGGTTCCGAGAAAGATCAACCTCCCTCGTTCTGAGGAACAGTGCGCCTCTTGCTTCGCTGTCAGCCTCGTGTCTTCCTGCCTCCCCGCGTTATCCCGCCCCTATTCTCCCCCTGATGCTCCATTTGCGTGTCATTGAATGCGGGCAACCGCAAAACACCCGCTGGATTTACGTTCGGAGCAGAGAGCTATCGTGATTGGCTGGGTTTCTTGGTTCGGGTGACTGGTGAAGAAGTTTGCCGCGCTGGCCTTACCAACAAGATTCGCGAAACTTTTCGCAAACGAACCGCACCAGAATCACGTGCCCTTTCAAGCCACAACGAGGCAGCCTCTCTTGGCTTGGTGGGAGGGACCCGTCACCCGAACCGAAACACATTCGGTGTGACATTTTTTGTGGCAAGGCACAGAGCGGTGAGTGTACCGTGTACAGTACACTCACCTTGAAAATGCCGAAACAAATCTGCCCGCAATCCCACGGGCGCTCTTTGCCTCGCCTCGAAGTTGTCCTGCTCGCCCTAGCCGCCTTCGCCTCGCCCTTTCGCGTCATGCGTCCTTCCAAGCAGGGCTAATTTTTTTTCGTTTTCCAGGACCCAGCGGTCTCAGGATTCGCGTCACTAAATACCCTGAAAAATCAGCATTCCTTGAGAAATCTCTCTTTATTTCAGGATTACTTTGACCTTTCAATCTGAATTTCAGAGTGTTTTTTGGAACTCCCTACATATAGGCGGAACCTGCGGGAACTTCGAGTACAAGCAGGACGGACATCCATGGAAGAAACAGAGAAGAATACAGAGTACACACTTGCTGCTGTTGCTGTCCCTCAGCACCACACCAAGTTCGACACTTTCCTTGTCAATCGCGACAGAAATGCGTACAACTTAGAGGGACAGTGCGAAGCCTGACTATCACAACCCCTTAAAGCGAGGGTCTCAAGTAGCACGAAACCAAATCCAAAAGGTTTGGTTTTGGGTTGATGATATTAGCGAAGCGGTAACAGAGCCCAACCAGCACCCCTCACCACACCTCACAATTTTCGAGATCCCCCCCAAAACCAAAACCTTTGGATTTGGTTTTCTGCTTCTTGAGACCCTCGCTTTAAGGGGTTGTGATAGTCTGAAAGCCCTGCACTTCTGTAGTTGTGAAAGTTCGACGGGTCACAATTTCAGATTGTGTGGAAAATTGGTCAGGGCTGCAATGGGGGGGAGGGTAGGGTTACAATTCCAGCACGGGTAGGTTTCCATTCCAGTAGTCAGGAGAATTTTTCGCGCAGTCCGGATTTCTCAGAGAGTTCCTGGGAAACGCCCGGAATCAATCAGGAGGTTTTTGATTCCGAAACCCTCAAAATCAAGATTTCAGCGGGAAAGACCCGGAATGTACCTGACATTCCGGATGTTTACCCTTGAACCGAGAGCCCTGCTTCCAAGCCCACCAACCTGCCGCCGCCATGAGTGAAAGGGCTGAATACAAGGGGAGAGTGCGGTGGACTATACTTCAGTTCAGCATTACCTTACTCGCTCAACCAAGAAGTCCGCTTTATGTATGTTTGTAGTGTCGTAGAACATCGACCTCCCATTGTGCTAAGTCTCAGTCGTGGCTCGTTACGGAATAAGCTCTATCAGCGTAAATTATTCTCCTAACTTTGGTCACACAACTGAATCGAAGTACCAACAAGCTACTACTTTCCTGGGCCAGGTTTTGGACATAGTTCCTAATATCCTCGCGTTTCAGTCACCCTCTAACAGCATTAATCTTATTCACTGCTCATATGCCACCCATGGACGACAATCTAGGGTTCGACTTCCCCATTCCTCTGAGACCGGAGGACGACAACCTTGAAACCGGGCCCTCGTCAGGCAGCTACCCAGTCGCCGACGGTGAAGCGGGGAGCGACCGCGGTGGGGGAGGGGGAGGGGGAGGGGGCGGCGGAGGGGGAGTGGGCGAGGGAGGGGGAGGGGGAGGCGGAGGTGGGGGCGGAGGAGGGGGATGGCAAGGGGAAGACGTGGAGTGGCAAGGCGGCCCAATGTCAGACTTCCAGGGCCTTCCGACCCGCGTGGAGCCCGAGCCTGCTGACGTGGAAGGCATGAATGTGCCAATGCCGGATGTGACTCTACGAGACGAGCTCTCCGAGTCGCTGATGCCGCTCAAATGGGTGCTGTTCCCAGAAGCCGACCCGGTACAGCAGTTTCGCGATAAGACGTGGAAGGAGAAGATTTGGATTTTCCTGGTGGGCGTGTTTCCGATCCTGTCATGGCTGCCCAAGTACGACCTGCGCTTCTATCTGCTCGGCGACATCATCGGAGGGCTCTCCATCGCCATCATGTCCGTGCCGCAGGTGAGACGCTGACGCGATACGAGCCGCAGGTGACATGCTGATGCCATGTCCGTGCCGCAGGTGAGACGGTGACTATCATGATAGCCGCAGGTGAGATGCTGATGTCACGGTAGCCTACAATGAGATGCTGACGTCATGCCAGCCGCACATCCCTTGGACCGAGTATGTCTCTGTTGAGGTTTCTCAAGAAGTCACGCCATGCTAGCGGCTTTCACATTGTAATAATAAAAAATAATGCACGTTCGGAAACCACCCTATTTATTCACTCTCCTCTTCGTTCCCCTCCCAATTCCCTCCCCTGTGCATCGAATTCAACCATTTCCCTTGAACGCGAATCGCCAGGACGTGTCGTACGCCAAGAACGCCAACGCGCCCAAGGAGTTGGCTGTCCAACTTGCCCCCTATTCCCCTCTGCGTCCCCCTGACCCCTCTCTTCCCCCTCCTCCAATCGCCAGGACGTGTCGTACGCCAAGTACGCCAACGCGCCCAAGGAGTTCGCTCTCTGTAAGCCGCCCTCCCCTCGTTCCTGTAAACCCTTACGTGCCTCGTATTGTGCGCTCGGCTAGGCGAGCCAACCTTCCTGCTCCCGTATCACACTGCACCGCATCACACTGCACCCCACTACATTGCTACTTTACCTAACTACGGTCCTGGGCCCTGCGGCCCTGCAGCCCCTGCAATTGCACCCTTTCCCAGGTCAACGCCAGTCAACTCAACTAGTCAACCCTTCCTCCCCCTCCCACTCGTCCCTCCTCCGCCCTCTCCACCCAACCCCCCATCCCTCCGCACCCCCCAGACACGAGTTTCCTGCCGCCGCTGCTGTACGCGATACTCGGGTCGTCGAAGCACATGGTGATCGGGCCAGTGTCGGTGGTGTCGCAGCTGCTGGGCGAGCAGCTCAAGGGGCAGGTGGACCCCACCGAGGACCCGGCGCTCTACAACAGCATGCTCATCACCACCACCTTCTTGTGCGGGCTCTTCCAGCTCGCCATGGGGCTGCTCAGGTCAGTAGCGAGGCATGGGGCTGCTTGGGTCACAAGTGAGGGTGCTGGCCGAGCACCTCAGCGCCCAGGTGGACCCCGCGCTCTACAACAGCCTGCTCGTCACCACCACCTTCTTCTGTGGCCTCTTCCAGCGCGCCATGGGGCTGCTCAGGTAGGAAATGGGGCTGCTCAGGCCAGCAGTGAGCCATGGGGCCGCTCAACTCACACACAGAGCCCGAAACCCCCTTTCCATGTCCCTACCTCCAGTCATACCCACCCGGCATCCCTCGATAGCCTGCAGAATGGGTGTCCTGGTAGGTGGGTCTGCTGAGCCAGCCCACCTTCACGGGATCCTCGCCGGGTGCTCTCAGGCCATTTCCCTGCAGGAGGCTAAGCCCATCCATGCTCGCTCCCTGTTGTCTCCGTACGCCCCGCCCTCTCCTCCTGCCCTGACTCGCCTTCCTCACAGAATGGGTTTCCTGGTGGATCTGCTGAGCCAGCCCACCATCGCTGGCTTCCTGGCGAGGTGCTCGTTCACCATCGTGCTGCAGCGGCTGAAGTCCGTCCATGCCCACTTCCCCTTGTCTCCATGTCTCTTATCTTCTCCTTGTGCCCCGCCTTGCCTTGCCTGCAGAATGGGCTTTCTCGTCGACCTGCTGAGCCAGCCCACCATCGCGGGCTTCCTGGCGGGCTGCTCGCTGACCATCGCGCTGCAGCAGCTGAAGCCCATCCTGGGGTACACGGACTTCACGCTCAGCACCAGCATCGTCAGCATCTTCCAGGCCGTCAGAGATTACTCCCACGAGGTGCGTCCCATGGTTTGTGTGCGGTGCTGTGCGGTGCTGCTCTGTGCCTGTGCTCTAGTCTACTAGTAGCTGCAGCAGCTGAAGCCCATCCCGGGGCACACGGATCTCAGCACCAGCCACGCTACTCCTGTGTCGTGCTGTGCTGCTCTGTGCTGCTTTGTGCTTCCCTGTGCTGCCCTGTGCTGCTTTGTGCTTCAAAGCGCTGCCCTGTGCAGCTCTGTGCTGGCCTGTGCGATCTGCTCTGCTCTAGCGTATGGGCAAACAGCCGACAAACGTTGACAGAGTGGATAGTGCTTTGCCGCTGCTTGGTCGCCCATGTCTTCATGCTTTTTGTGTCTCTGGTTGTGTGCATGCATGCGCATGGCCTGTGTTGTGTGCATGTGCATGTCTATGTGCTGCATGGCTTGGCTAAGTGCATGGCCTCCATGCGATTGCTCCCATATGCATGTTCCCATGTGCATGCTCCCATATGCATGTCCCATGTGCATGCTCCCATATGCATGTCCCATGTGCATGCTCCCATATGCATGTCCCATGTGCATGCTCCCATATGCATGTTCCCATGTGCATGCTCCCATGTGCCTATCTCCATGTGCTTGCTCCCATATGTCTATCCCTGTGTGCTTGCTCCCATGCGCCTATCCCTGTGTGCTTGCTCCCATGCGCCTATCCCTGTGCACTTGCTCCCATGTGCCTATCCTCGTGTGCATGCTCCAGTTCCAATGGCGTTCCTTTGCCCTTGGCTTCAGCTTCTTTGTCTTCCTCACCATCCTCCGCATCCTGGTGAGCTGCCATGTAACCATCCTCTGCATCCTGGTGAGCTGCCATGTAACCATCCTCCGCATCCTGGTGAGCTGCCATGTAACCATCCTCCGCATCCTGGTGAGCTGCCATGTAACCATCCTCCGCATCCTGGTGAGTCACCGTGTCACCATCCTCCGCATGGCAAATGATGGCTACATCCACATGCGGGTGTTACCATGTAAGATAATATAGCCTTGTGCTCTGGTGAGTTACCATGGCGCCCATCATCTTTGTGTTCGTGGGTCACCATGCATTAGCATGCATGTCGGGGGTTGACACAATGCCAACTCATGCATGTCCTATACAAGCCACTGTTTTGTGCCATACCTCCTATGCACTTCTCATGCAACATCAAGCCGTCACATGATCACTGGTCCATATATGCCATGCCATCCCTTACACACGCCAGCATCACCCCTAACACACGCCAGCATCACCGCCAGCATCACCCCTTCACGTGACTCCATTTGTTGACTTCTCCCATCCCTTTCCATCTCATCCCATCCCATCCCATCCCATCCCATCCCATCCCATCCCATCCCATCCCATCCCATCCCATCCCATCCCATCCCATCCCATCCCATCCCATCCCATCCCCTCCCATCCCATCCCATCCCATCCCCTCCCCTCCCCTCCCCTCCCCCTCCCCTCCCCTCCCCTCCCCTCCCCTCCCCTCCTACTCCCTGCCCTTCCCTTTCCTTCCCATGCGCCATCAGTGGCAGACCACATTGTACCCCATCAGCTAGCTGCTCTTATGCTAATGCTTCTTCCGTTCTCATGCCATTCCATGCCACTCCATGCCATGCCATGCCATGCCCTGCCATGCCCTGCCCTGCCCCCCTGCAGACCAAGATGTACCCCAAGAGCAAGGCCCTCCTCTATGCCAATGCGCTCGGCTCATCTCTCATTACCATGCCATGCCATGCCCTGTCTGCCATGCCATGCCATGCCATGCCCTGGCATGCACCATCCATGGCAGACCAAAATGTACCCCAAGAGCAAGGCCCTCTTCTACTCCAATGCGCTCGGCCCCATCTTCTCTATAGTGCTCTCCACTATCATCGTGGGCACCACTGGCATCTACAACAAGGGCGTCACCACTGTAAGTCCGGGCTTTAACGTCCTGGACCCCATCCCCTATATAACGCTCTCCACTGTAATCTTGGGCACCACAGGGGTGTACAACAAGGGCGTGGCCACTGTAAGCCTGGGTGGCTTCAATACGGTGGGATGGGAGCCACGTGGCACTTGATTCGATGGTCCTGCTGTGTGTTGTTGAGTTCAGCGCAGCACACACCAACATGAGCACGCGCTCCTCGCACCAACGTTCTAGTTGTGAATGGAGGTGGGAGTGCAGGTGCAGGTAGACATGGGCAGGAAATTTCGAATCGCACCGCATTATGTTTAATCGCGTTTTTGCGATTGTGATTCTTTTTTTAATTCATTGCCCGATGCGATGAATTGTTTATCGCGCTATTTAAATTAAATCGCAAATAAATCGCGCTGGAAAACGCGATTAAACTGCGGGATGCGATTTTTTATGAATCGCACGCGATGTCGAAATACATCGCGCCGCGGAATCGCGCCAGCAAAGGGGGGGGAAACGCAAAGCCGAAAAACGCATTTCTGAAATTTCATGATGGAGAGACGGCCGTCGATGCGTGGGAGCTGGGCCCAGGGTTGTGAGGGCATTCTGAGGGGTTTCTGTTGGCTAGGAGATTGACTTGTAGTGACATTGTGCTACACCGTTAACTATGCTGCAGCACTGTTGCTTGCTTCCTCCACCTCCACTTCCCCCCCCCCCCCACCACCTTCCTACTCCCCACACGCCCCCCCCCCCCCCCCCCCCCCCCCCCCCCTCTTTCTAACACTTGCCCATACTTTGTGCTACGAAAGTCGGGCCCCTATACCACGGGGGCTCTCGCACCTGCGTGAAACCCACTCCGAAGCAGAATTATTTATCTAAACTGCCGCGTACGACTGCCCGTGATCCGCATTCCCGTCGGCTTTTTTTTTTTTTCCGGTTTTTCTGGGGTTTTTTTATTTTAAATAATTGCTATGCGATTTAAAATCGCATCGTGCGATTGAATTCAATACCGCATGCGATTTTAACATTCATCGCGCGCAGAATGCGATGTATGTGTATGTGCGATTTGTTTTTTCACAAAAAAAAAAAAAAAAAAAAAAAAACCAAACAAACAAACAAACAAACGCGATGCGATTTAAATCGCAATCGCATTTTCTCCATGTCTAAATGCAGATGGGAATGCAGGTGGGAATGCAGGTGGGAACGCAGGTAGGCAGCATCAAGAGGGGCCTGGGCGGCAGGTCGTCCATGTGGGCGATACACTCGCATCCCCCTCCACTCCCCGTTCCCCCGTCCCCTTCCCTTCCCTCCCCGCCATCCCGCTCTCCATGCATGCGCGCAGGTGGGCACCATAAAGAGAGGCATGGGCAACATGTCGTCCGTGTGGGCGATTGACTTGCACCACGAGTACACCGACGAGGTCGCCCTCATAGCTCTCTACGCCGCCCTCGTCTCCCTTGCCGTAAGCCCTACTCTACCCAATCTCCCTTGCGCTTGAACCCTCCGCCCCACCATGTGTGGGTGTGTGCAAGCATACATGGGTAAGCAGTAAACCAATGAAGTTGCCTTCATCTCTCTCTATGTCACCCTCGACCCCCGCGACCCCCTCGACCCCCTCGACCCCCTCGACCCCCTCGACCCCCTCGACCCCCTCAACCCCCTTGACCCCCTCGACCCCCTCGACCCCTTCGACCCCCTCGACCCCCGCGACCCCCTCGACCCCCTCAACCCCCTCGACCCCCTCGACCCCCTCGACCCCCTAGACCCCCTTGATCCCCTCGACCCCCGCGACCCCCTCGACCCCCTCGACCCCCGCGACCCCCGCGACCCCCTCGACCCCCTCGACCCCCTCGACCCCGTCAACCCCAGCGACCCCCGCGACCCCCTCGACCCCCTCGACCCCCTCGACCCCCTCGACCCCCTCGACCCCCTAGACCCCCTCGACCCCCTCGACCCCCGCGACCCCTCGACCCCCGCGACCCCCACGACACCCTCGACCCCCTCGACCCCGCAACCCCCTCGACCCCCTCGACCCCCTCGACCCCCTCGACCCCCTCGACCCCCTAGACCCCCTTGACCCCCTCGACCCCCGCGACCCCCTCGACCCCCTCGACCCCCGCGACCCCCGCGACCCCCTCGACCCCCTCGACCCCCTCGACCCCTTCAACCCCAGCGACCCCCGCGACCCCCTCGACCCCCTCGACCCCCTCGACCCCCTCGACCCCTAGACCCCCTCGACCCCCGCGACCCCCTCGACCCCCTCGACCCCCTCGACCCCCTCGACCCCCTCGACCCCTCGACCCCCTCGACCCCCTCGACCCCCTCGACCCCCTCGACCCCCTCGACCCCCTCGACCCCCTCGACCCCTGCAACCCCCTCGACCCCCTCGACCCCCTCGACCCCCTCGACCCCCTTGACCCCCTCGACCCTCTCGACCCCCTCGACCCCCTCGACCCCCTCGACCCCCTCGACCCCCTTGACCCCCTCGACCCCCTTGACCCCCTCGACCCCCTCGACCCCCTCGACCCCCTCGACCCCCTCGACCCCCTCGACCCCCTCGACCCCCTCGACCCCCTCGACCCCCTCGACCCCCTCGACCCCCTCGACCCCCTCGACCCCCTCGACCCCCTCGACCCCCTCGACCCCCTCGACCCCCTCGAACCCCTCGACCCCCTCGACCCCCTCGACCCCCTCGACCCCCTCGACCCCCTCGACCCCCTCGACCCCCGCGACCCCCTCGACCCCCTTGACCCCCCCATCCCCTGGAACCCTCAACCCTAAACGCATGAACTTGGCCTCTTCGCTATCCATGTGGCCTCATCTCCCTTCCACTCCCCTCCTCCCCCTTCAAGTCCGCCTTCCTCTCCTTCCTTCTTGTGCTTCTCCTTCCTGCGTGCAGGAATCTATCGGCATAGGCCGCACTTTTGCCGGCATGTATGGTTACCACATCGATGGTAACAAGGAGGTGGGTGGTTACCACATATCTTACCACATACATGGTAACAATGGGTGGGTTGGGCTCCCTCTCACGTCGCTATTCCGTGCACTAGGATAGCAGAAAATATGCAACAGGGGCATATTTATGTGAATACTCAGTGTGCCCTCTATTGCCCTTCAGGTGCCTCTACCATCATCACCACCACCATCCACTCTTACTGCTACTCACTCACTTCGCACTCTCACACTCCTCTGCACTTTTGCTTCGCCCTTTCTTTCCCGCCCTCTCTCCTCCCCGTCCCCCACCCAGCTCATAGCGTATGGCGCCATGAACCTCTCCGGATCCTTCACCTCCTGCTACGTCGCCACAGGTGCGTTCGAAGCGGTTCAATGCGGTGATATGCGGTAAGGGTACCCTATTCAGGGCATGGCGAAGGAACGCTCGCCTGGGGCCCCTAAAGCGCTGATGGCAGCACACCTGGGCTCCACGAACGCTACACCTCTTGCTCTCTCCCCAGCAATGGCACCCACTTGGAAAAATACCCCTATACCTTCCGTTCTTCTCCCTGCTGCATCCTCCCTGCTGCATCCTCCCTGCTGCATCCTCCCTGCTGCATCCTCCCTGCTGCATCCTCACTGCTGCATCCTCCCTGCTGCATCTCCCTGCTGCATCCTCCCTGCCGCCTTCAGGCTCCTCCTTGAGCCACTTTTTGCTGCCACCTCGTGATAGGAGTCTAGTTTTGAGGCTCCTTGAACCACTTTTTGCTGCCACCTCGTGATAGGAGTCTAGTTTTGAGGCTCCTTGAGCCACTTTTTGCTGCCACCTCGTGATAGGAGTCTAGTTTTGAGACGCCTCAAAACTATCCTCCCTGCCGCCTTCAGGCTCCTCTCCTTGAGCCACTTGTTGCTGCCACCTCAAAGTGCCTCCACTGCCCCTCTCGTCTTCACTTCCCCTCTCTCGTCTTCT
Organism: Closterium sp. NIES-67; assembly: GCA_027943415.1. Lineage (NCBI taxonomy): Eukaryota > Viridiplantae > Streptophyta > Zygnematophyceae > Desmidiales > Closteriaceae > Closterium > Closterium sp. NIES-67. The sequence continues at coordinate 719,574 of BQMB01000298.1, read as the reverse complement.
CCCTGTGCGCCCCGGTCCTGTTTGCCATCTCCCTTGCCCCTGCCTCGTCTCTGCCCCCCGCAGGCTCCTTCTCGCGCACGGCGGTCAACATCCTGGCGGGCGCGCACACCGCGCTCACGCAGATCATCCTCTCCATCACCATGCTCGTCGTGCTCCTCGCCGCCGCCCCCGCCTTCCAATACGTGCCCAGTGTATGCCCCCCTTCCCTCCGCCCCTTGCCTTCCAGTGTGCTTGTGCTCCATCCTCTCCGCCTCCTCCCCTTGATGCATCGGTTATGCCACCCAGATAGTGTGTCCTCCCATACCCTCTGTGCACTGCCTTTTACTTCACACACCCTCCTTTTCACTCACATGGTTGCATCCTGCCCCCTTCACTCGCTGCCCCCTTCTCTCTCTGCCCCCTTCTCTCGCTGCCCCCTTCCCGCCTTCATCCCCCCCCCACCCCCCTGCAGTGTGTGTTTGGTGCAGTCACTGCCAACTCCATGCGTCTCTCTCATTCTCCTTTCCTCCTCGCTTGCCCTGTCCCCGTCCCTCCCTCCCCTCCCCTGCAGTGTGTGGTGGGTGCAATCATCGCCAACTCCGTGCTCAACCTGGTAACCCACCCTCCTCCCTGACTCCCTTCTCTTCCTCCTACCTCCTTTTATCTTCTGTCTTCCTCCCTCTCCGCTCCTCCCTGTCGCTAGTCCAGCTACCACGTAGTCTACTCTACTTTTCGTAGTCTCACACGAAGAAGCCCGTTTTGAGGCGCCTCAGAAGTGGTCGTCTCACACACTTCTCATCAAAGTGTATGTAGCTGCCTGTAGAAAGGTCTCCATGAATGTAGGAAACTTCTCAGCAATCCCCTTTAGCCGCTGCATGCCCCCGTGACCCGTCTGCCTTCACCTCATCCCCCTCCCAGCTCGACTTCAAGGCGGCCTTCCAGATCTGGCGGGTGGACAAGCTTGACTTCGTAGTCATGCTCGGGTGCTTCCTCGGGATCATCTTCGGGTCCCCCGAGATCGGCCTGCTGGTGGCCTCCATCTTCTCCTTCCTCAAGCTGCTGCTGCGTATCGTTCGCCCCCACATCCGCCTGCTCGGCCTGCTCCCGGGCGGCGCCGCTACAGCAGTGAGCGTGCTACAGTTCCCCAACAGCACGCTGTGCGAGGGCATCGTGATGCTGAGGATCGAGAGCCCACTCTACTTCCCTGCGGCTAACTTCTGCCGGCAGCGCATCAAGAAGCTGTGTGATGCTTATGCGAGGGGATACCAGCAACCAGTGCGGGTGAGTGAGTGTAATGGTAGTGCTGCTACGGAGGGGACAGGGTTTTGGATACTGAGGATTGGGGGTGGGGGTTGGGGATCCAGAGCCCGCTGTACTTCCCTGCTGCAAATTTCTGCCGGCAGCGAATCTAGAGGCTGTGACATGTATGTATGCGAGGGGTTACCAGCAGCCAGTGAGGGTGAGAGCTCGTGTCTGATTGTTCTGTTTGGTGGGCTGGTTGTTCTTCCCCCCCGTCCCCCCCGTTCATAGCGCTGCATCCTTGACGTATCAGTCACGCACAACTTTGCCATGTTGCCCATCGCACCACCCTCCTGCTGTCCTTCCCCCCACCCCGCTCCACCCCACCGCCCTACCCCCCTCTCGCCGTCACACGCTCTGGACCTGTCAGTGATGCACGACATCGACGAATGCCCCATCCCCCCTTATACCCCGGCCCCCCACCCCCACTCCCCTTTTCCTCTCCTTCCCCCGAGCAGCACTGCATCTTGGACCTTTCAGTGATGCACGACATCGATGTGTCGGGCATAGACGGGCTCAAGGAGCTCCACCGAGATTTATCCGAGAAGAGCATTCAGGTGGGTCATGGCTGTGGGGTGCGCTGTGAGGGGGGGTATGGGCGAGGGGCCGCATCGATATGTCGGGCATCGACGGCTTCAGAGACCTGCGCCAGGATCTCTCCGAGAAGAGCATTCAGGTGTGATGGGATACGGGCCATGCTTTGTGTGGGCTGTGTGGGCTATTCTCTCTAAGCCGTCCTGTCGGGCATTGACGGCCTCAAAGGCTGCACTGGAATCTGTCTTAGAAGAGCATTCAGATGAGTAATGGCTGTGGGATATGCACTGTGAGGGGGGATATGGGCGATGGGCTTAACAGACATGACTTCGCAGCCGTCCTGTGAGGCATTGACGGCTGCAAAGAGAAGAGCAAGCCTCTCATCCGTTTCACTTCTGCTGCTGTGCCTGTCGAGCGCCTCAAGGAACATTCTTTGCAGCCTGAGGAACGCCATGTTTCCCACCGAGGTGCGCAGGCACTGGATCTCACCATTCCCCTCTCTCCCCTCTCTCCCCTCTCTCCCCTTTCCCCTCAACAGCTCTGCCTGGTCAGCGCATCGAGGGATGTCCTGCGCAAGCTGTGGGATGCCAATTTCCTAGCAGAGATAGGCAAGCAGTGGCTCTTGCCTTTCCCCTCACTCCCCTCTCTCCCCTCTATTCCGTTTCTCCCTGTCTGTTGCCCTACAGCTGTGTCTGGCCAGCGCATCGAGGGATGTCCTGCGCAAGCTGTGGGACGCCAATTTCCTTGCAGAGATGGGCGAGCAGTGGCTCTTTGTCACGCCGGCCGATGCCGTCAAGCTCTGCCGCTCCGTGGCTGTCGCTGCGCCGGCCATCAAAGAGCAGGATGAGCTGCTGGCGTCTGTTCAGGTCTACGACATTTAGGCTGACTGGTACAGAGCAGCTGTGTGGTATATGTGACGCCAGCCGACCCCGTCAAGCTCTGCCGCTCGGTGGCTGTTGTTGCGCCTGCCTGTTAAAAGCAAGATGAGCTGCTGGTCTGTGCTAGTGGACACCAGCCGAAGCACAAGCTCTGTGCTCCGTGACCGTGTCAGAGCTGGTAATCTCAAGAGCATGATCAACTGCTGGAGTGCGTTCAGGTGTATGATATCTAGGCTGTACAGCAGGCCCTGTTTCCCTCCAGAAGCGTGCTATTTGGGGCACCGACCGAAACGCTGGGCGGCTGTGCTGCTCTGCGGCTGTGGCAGAGGCGGCAATCCAGGAGGGGGAGGACAGAAAGCTGGCACCCGTGTGGTGATCCTACGCCTGCCTGCGGTGCAGAGCAGCCCTGGTTGTTTATTAGCCTTGGGAAAGGCTGGCTGGTTGGTTGGCACCTGCTATAGATTTTAATTTAATAAAGCTCCGAATTGTGGATTGGTTATTGCTGAGTGTTTCATAGCAATGGTACATTCCAGCACCAGAGGAGCTTACAGATTGGCTCTTATTTACATTGCTATGACTGATTTGTACACTACTCGTGCCACCTACAGCCATTCGTCAACCCACCCTGCTGGAAGCCCTCTTGGCAGGGGAAACACAACACGGAGGATGGAGAGATGATGGATGATGAAACCAAGGTTTGGGAGGATGGAGAGATGATGGATGATGAAAGTGAGGTTTGGGAGGGAGACGACGAGAGCAGTGTCTCTACCGTCATCACCCCTGACGGCGCCGTGCTGCTGCTTGCCACTGCATCGGTATCGGCCCCGTTCTCTCCCCTCTCCCTGTTGCCTCGTTGCACCATTGCACTCGGGCGCGGGGCCAGCTAGGACGGGCGCGAGGGCCGTGAGGACGGGCGCGCGGGCGCAGCTAGGACGGGCGCGCGGGCGCGGCTAGGACGGGTGCGGGGTCGACTAGGACAGACGCGGGGGCGGCTAGGGCCTAGGGCGGAAGCATGGGCGGGCGGCGGGACCTACCTACTTCTGATACCATCTTAGAACTGAGTAATAGGTTTGATAGTGAGAGAGTACAAGTGAAAATACCTAAGTGTTGTACCCTCTAAGAGGTGACCCTATACAGTCTATACAAACATAACAGATACACATGTTTGACAACCGGCACCAAAGGAGCTTAGGTTGGCTCTTATTTACATTGCTACAACTGATTTGTACACTATTCGTGCCACCTACAGCTATTTCTCAACCCACCCTGCTGGAGGCCCTCTTGGCAGGGGAAACACAACACTGAGGATGGAGAGATGATGGATGATGAAACCGAGGTTTGGGAGGATGGGGAGATGATGGATGATGAAACCGAGGTTTGGGAGGGAGACGACGAGAGCAGTGTCTCTACCGTCATGACCCCTGACATCGCCGTGCTGCTGCTTGCCACTGCATCAGTATCGGCCCCGTTCTCTCCCCTCTCCCTGTTGCCACGTTGCACCATTGCACTCCTATTGCTGGCCCTTTCGACCCCAGGAGATCGCCTTCTCCTTCTAGAAACGGATTGTAGCAGCATAGGGGCCACCCTATAACGCACAATCTCTGCCCCCTTACCCCTCAGCCAGGGATCTTTCAAAATCTCCTCAGCCTTCGGCCGCATCTCAGGATCCACCGACAGCATCCGACGGACCAGATCCTTCGCCTGCCGCGACACAAACCACCAGCAAGAATTTGCCCAGTCCCTCCCCTCGTCCAACCTCCTCTCTCCGCCCTCAAACGCGGGCCAGCACCCTGACAGCATGGCATACAGCGTCACGCCAAGGCTCCAGATGTCGGCGCTGTGGTCGTACGCTTCCCCTGAGATCATCTCCGGTGCTTCGTAAGGGAAGCTCCCCCCATACCCCAGTGCCTCCTGCTCGGTGAGCAGCCGGATGGAGATGCCAAAATCCCCCAGCTTGGCGGTGTAGAGCCGCAGATCGTCTGTGGCCGGCGATTCAGAGCTCTCCGCGTGTACCGTTGCTGAGAAACCGGCATGGCTGCTACCAGCATCAGCAGACGAGTCGTCTTCGCATGGCGCCGCCACAGCAGCGCCAGTAGCACCATGGTTGTGCCGCATTTCGCGCAATGGCTTGGGGCAGAGGAGGACATTTTCGAGTTTGATATCGCGATGCACCACGCTTCGCTCGTGGCATTGGCGCACCGCCATGGCCATGTCCCTAAACACGCTCCGCGCCTCGCGCTCTGAGACCCGTCCCTTCTCTTCCACGCGCCGCAGCAGATCGCCACCGGTGCACAGCTCCATGACCAGATACAGCGAATCGGACTCCACGTCACGGTAGACGTCTTTAATCGCCGCCACGTGGCTGCAGCCTTCCAGGAGCATCAGGTTCCGGATCTCCCGTCGAGCCGCGTTCATGGCTGCTGCGGGATTTTTCAGGTTGAGCGAGCCGCTGACGTGCTTGCACGCGAGCTGCTCTCCCGTGGCGCGGTGGACGCAGCGGTGCACCACGCCGTACTGCCCGCGACCCAGCTCCTCTCGCATCTCGTACTGGCGATGAAAATCGCTGGGACTTGTTGGAAACACAGCCATGCAATGGTGTCGATCTTATGTGTGGTATCGCGTGTGTGTGAGCTGTCAGAATCGGCCTGCTTGTAGAGGTAGTGATAGCAAGGAAGTAGAAAGAAAGCATGTGCTGGAGAGTGAAAGGTGCAGTCGGGGAAGTGGGGGAGCTGAAATGCTGCTATTTGAAGGTGGCATTTGGTTTGGGTCTCCCACTTTCGTACTCTTTGACTCGGCAACACGGGTCGTGGATATCGCGAACCAGCGGATTGGCTCACGATTGTGCCGGCTGAGGCTGCGAGGTTTGCACGATAAGTTACCAAGGCTTGCGAACATCGTCAGGTCACGCACCCATTGTTGCGCGCGATGAGCGGGGTTTATTAGGACGCTTGGGGCACTCAAGTTTGTTCGTGAGGGGAAATGATGACCTCAGCAATGCTCTCGAACCCCATTCGTCAAGGAAAGAAACGCGAATCAAGCCCGGCGTGCGAAGCCGGCCGTTCCACGGAGATGAAACCGCGTTTCAGGAGAGCTAGTCAACGGGCTGTCAAAGGCGTCAACTCCGGAACCGCATTCTTTACAGAACCGCACCATTGTAATTACCGTACATATGATACTGCATGTTACACTAAACCAAAGAATTGGCTTGAGGTGAACAAACGAAGGCCAAAAAGCATGAGTCCAATTGAAGTGAGACATTGAATATAGAATATAGAACCAGCATTTTGGTGGCTGTGAGATGCGCGTGACCCAACACATCTGACAAAGTGGTCATGTTCACCCCCTCGTGCAAATTTACATTCAACTTTGGTTTCAATAATTCCGCACCACAATGTATTTGTCCCAAGTTCTACTCTAGCATCTCTTGGCCTTCCCTTAGCTAGCTTACCTTTGCCTTAGTATGTTTCTCAACTCTTCCCTGCATAAATCTCTTGACATTGCTCGCTCTCAAACACTTGCTGTGACATAAGGCGCCTTCCCACTGCGTGTGTGCACCTTCTTTCCCGAACCCAGTTTTTTGACTGTTGAAACGAAGTAGGGCATGAAAGAACATCAGCATTGATTCAAGGGCAGGGGCCAACGTGGGTATGAGAAAGCCTGCACGATATCGTATGTCAAGACTATAAACATTCCATTTTAGTAATCATACAAACAAAAAACAAAACTAGACCTAACGCGGCATGCCGACGCGCTGACGAGCGTGTTAGATAAAACTTAGATCATGGACGAAGCTTAAGCGCTTTCCTCCTCGCCCTTTCCGGTGGACTTCTTCGGCAACAAGACGGACTGGATATTGGGAAGAACACCGCCAGCCGCGATGGTAACAGCTCCAAGAAGCTTGCTTAGCTCTTCGTCGTTCCTTACGGCGAGTTGGATGTGGCGCGGAACGATTCTCGTCTTCTTGTTGTCACGAGCGGCGTTCCCGGCAAGCTCAAGAACCTCAGCAGCCAAGTACTCGAGCACGGCGGCCAAGTAGACGGGAGCACCGGCTCCTACACGAGTGGCATACTTCCCAGCCTTCAGGAACCTTGCGATTCTTCCGACGGGAAATTGAAGCCCTGCCTTTGCAGAACGGCTGACGGCCTTCTTGCCTGAGGACTTTCCACGGCCCGACATGGTTGTGAGGAAACGGGTAAGCGACTAAAGATTGAAGAAGATCACGCTGAAGAGATTAGGAGGCTTGGTGGTTGCGAGAAAGAGCACTGAAATGCGTCGTTTGAAAACTAAGCGCAAGCTGAACGCTTTTTGTAGGGCGAGAGAAGGAAGTTTGCCAATTTGAAGTGTTGAACAGCCAATGAAAAACGCACATAGGGATCGAAGAAGCAGAAACGTCTGCCTTATGCAGGACCGTCGGATAGAAACTGCGCGAAGCACGCGATTGATCTCAACAAAATACGAGGATGGATTGTAATTGGTCACGCTAACGCAGAAGCAAGCGAGCGTCGATACAACACTAGTCGATATTACATAGTAACGATATGAGCACTATTTCAGAAAAATCATATAAGTTGCATGCAAGCGAACAGTAAAGATCACCCATATCAAATTATACATCCATACTAGTGTGTTTGTTTCAATAAAATAATGCCTGTATACTAGAATTATACATTAATTACTATCGAATATCATACGGTTGGGTAAATTCAACATTACCAAATTCATCGTCTATATCAAAAAAACTTTAATCATGCAGCATTTTGTTGAAAGCTCTACTTTGCATTGCTGTTGGATTTGATAGTATACAACTACCATGCAATCTGTTTTTTCTCTTTAATAACCCTATGTTTCTTTCAAAAACTGCATTATTCTTCAATGCACGCATGTGACGACTATGAGGTCCTAACAATTTGATAATCATTATTTGATAAAGCATACTAGCAATCCCAAATGTTTTGTGGCTCTGTATATCAAAATAGCGAAGTGTGTAATAGCAAGGCATTGATGTGGCATATATGGGTTGCGTATTGTACTCTCTAAGAGCACTAACTCATATAACCTATAACTATACATACTGAACATATGTATAAGTTGGCACACACCGTAGACTAGATAAGGGACAGTGCCTAACAAGAGACACGCTCAAGGCTCTAAGAATAACGCAATGAACTAGAATGAGTGATGCAGGGTGGTTTTGTCATAAGGAGTTGTAATCTTTAGAAGCATGCACCTATCTAGCATATAACATATACAAATATATGTTAACACGCCCCCTACGCTAGACAAGGGGCAATGATTAGCGAGACACGCAGCTCAGGGTGGCACTACTAGTCCAACCTCTAATGCAAGGGTCTGAAGACCAGTCAGCAAGACTACAAAGGAAACAAGAGTAATCCAGAGCGGCACTACTAGTTCAGCCACTGGAACAGGAGCCACAATGCCACTCAAGGTAATATAAGATATAGTACACAATCAAGGTCCTAGCAAGTGAGAAGCTACATGAACTAGACCAAGCTGTACACAGTGCCGCTGATGATCTTTAGGCGCAAGCGCCTTAGTAAAGATATCAACTGTGTTGGCACCGGCAGCCAAGTGAACAACGCGGGCCCAGCAGCGCTGCTGTAGCTCGCGTATGAGGAAGTACCACAGTTGGATCTGTTTCGCTCAGCCCTCCAGTCGAGGCTCCTGACACAGGAGGACCATGGCCATGTTGTCAGCGTACAGGACCGGGGCAAAGCTAGGCCGCTCATCTAAGTCAGCCAGCGGAGCTCCTGTGCCCCTATGGCACCAACGTAGATCTCAGCCTCACAGCTAGACTCAGCCACAGACAACGAGCGAGTGGACCTCTACGGGATGGCGCCTGCACCGAGGCTAAAGGAGTAGCCCTGGAAGAACCTGAGCGTCTCAGCGCCGTCCGCCCACAAAGCATCTGTGTGCCCTTAAGGAGCACTGGCCTGCGTCCTCCTAGCTCTAGCCCCATGCCCGATGTACTTGCTAGATAACGCAAAACCCTCTTAGCGGCCGACCAGTGTTGTGGTCGGTGTCTGCCTGTGGCCACAAAGCGAGCCAGGATGCTGAGAGGGAATGCGAGATCTGGACGAGTGCAAGTCATCAGGTACATAAGGCAACCCACCAGCTATGCGTAAGGACCACTAGGCTCTACAAACTCCTCAGAGACTGGAGCCGAGAGCATGTGATCTACTTGCAGAGATGTGGGCTGTGCAGAGGAGAACTGAAGGTCGAACCTCTGAAGGACCTGGCGCACCAAGTGCGACAGTGTAAGAGTAATGGTGCGCTCTGCTCTGTCCCTGGAGATCTGCAGGCCAAGGTAGTAGCGCAGGTCTCCTATGTCAGTACAGGTGTGTCTCCTCAGCAGCTCAGCCTTCACGGAGGCCAGTGCGTCTCTGTCTGCAGTAATGAAGGCCAAGTCGTCTATATAGATTAGGATGTAGAATCGGGTCTGGCCAGAACGAACGAAGAGCGAGGGGTCTGCAGACGACGAGGAGAACTACAGCTCAGCTAACGTAGCATGCACCGTGTCGTCCCACTCACGGGGTGCCTGCCGCAGGCCGTAAACCAGGCACCGGAGGAGCCACTCGGTACCAGGGGCGAAGGTGCTGGTGAAACGGGCAGGTAGACCTGCTCATGCAGACTATCCTGGAGAAACACTGTGGAGAAGTCGAGGGAGTGCAGCACGTAGTCACGCTGTACTGCTACGTGTAGCAGCACCCGAAGATTGGTCATCTTCGGGGTCGAGGCGAAGGTCTGAAAAAAGTCAACACCCTCTCGCTGACTAAAGCCTCGAGCAACGTAGCGCGCCTTGAACACCGACGGCTCTCCAGGAGGGCGCTTCACCGTGAAGAGCGACCGGCCATCGACTACGTTCATCCCGGTGGGAGAACTGCGTCGACATAGGTGCAGGTGGATTACCAAGATGCCATCTCCGCGTCCATGGCAGCAATCCACTGAGAGACCTAGGGTCCCGAGGTCGCCTCAGTGTACGTGCAAGGGGTCGGGATGTCAAGGGCGTCTGGGTCACCCTCAGGGACTAGCAGCATGGAGCAGAGATGGGGAGCGGCCTCGGAAAGGAAAGCGAGCTCGTATTGTCTGTCCTCTAGAACGTCATTGCCAATGGCTACTTGAACCAGACCAAACTGTAGACACTGCTGCTGATTATCTTTAGGCGCAAGTGCCTTAATAAAGATATCAGCCGTGTTGGCACCGGAGGCTAAGTGTACTACGCAGGCCTGGCTGCGTTGCTGTAGCTCATGCAGGAGGAATCTTAGCGTTGTTCCTCCTAGCTGCGTTCCTCCTGAGAGGAAAGAGCCAGGCTGCAGATCTCCAGGGACAGAGCATTGTGCACCATCACTTTCACACAGTCACATTTGATGTGCCAGGTCCTTCAGATGTTCGGCCTTCAGTTCTCCTCCACACAGCTCACCCCCCTGTTTGTCGAGCACAGGCTCTCGACTCCATTCCTTAACAAACCAGTCGAGCCCAATGGTCAGTATGCAGAGCTTATGTATTGCCTCATGTACATGATGACTTGCATTCGTCAAGATTTTGCATACCCTCTTAGTATCCTCGCACGCTTTGTTGCGACTGGCAGACATCGACCCCAGCACTGGTTGGTTGCTAAGAGGGTGTTGCGATATCTGGCGAGTACATCAGGCTTGGGGTTAGTGCTGGGAGGAAGTAGACCAATGATTATCACCGGACACATAGACGCTTCGTGGCCGAACAACGCTAAGATTCTCCGGTCCTCTCAGGGCTACTGCTTTAGCCTTGGTGCTGGAGCCATCTTGTAGAAGTCCACCCACTTTTCGTCTATTGTACATGAGTATCTTAGCTATTGTATGAGCTAGTATCTTAGCTATTGTATGACCCCCTCGCGCCGATTGAAGCCTCTAGCAACTTAGCGCGCTTTGAATACCAGCGGCTCTGCAGGCAGGTGCTTCACCTTGAAGAGCCACCGGCTATCGACTACGTTCGCCCCAGGAAGGGGAACTACGTCGACGTACGTGCCGGTGGATCTCCAAGATGCCATCTCTGCATCCATGGCAGCTATCCCTTGAGGGGTGGGGATTTCAAGAGTGCCTACGTCCTCTCTGGGGCTAGCAGCATGGAGCAAAGATGAGGAACATCCTTGGCAAGAGAGCTAGCTCGTATTGCCTGTCCTCTAGGACATCACTTCCAAGGGCATGTGCACCCCCGGCGGACTGAGGACGAGCAGGGGCGGAGACCAGAGCAGTGGCTTAGTCAAGGCGGCGGATAGAGACAAAGTCTGTGACAGCAACGACAAGAGCTGAGAGTCTAGAGATAGGAAAAGAGGGGTCGGTAACGAGTGAGGCTAGGACACGAGGAACAAGAGGGCTAGCAGTATGGAGGAAGTCAGGGAGTGGAGGCGAGGAGACAGCGAGGGATGACTGAGGAGGCGAGGGGAGAACAGGAGCAGGAGGAGCATTAGACGCGTGAGACCGGAGGAACATAAACTAAATACTCGGAGCAGGAGAGACGAGGTGAGCACGAGAGGGACAGCGAGACCAGAAGTGGGAGGGAGGCGTCGGGTGAAGAGATAGAGGAGGAGACAAAGGAGGAGAACGAGGGGGGAAACGAGCCGGAGACGAGTCCCGCGGAGGGAACACGGGGCCGTAGACAGGAGGAGGAGACGCAGGCGGTCGGTCGGGGGAGGAGGAGGGAAGAGCAAGGAGACGAAGGGAGGACACCGGTTGCGGCTGCTGTAGCTGCTCCGGGCCGACACCAAGACCTCCAGGCCCATTGCTGCTACCGCCGATACTAGTCGAGATATCACCTCTAGGACCCGCACCCCCAGGATTAGCACCCCAAGAGCTAGTACCCCCCCCCAGAACCAGCACCCGTAGCGCCAACACCCCAAGAGCCCATCGACCCAAGCTGTTGCGGCGGCTGCTGCCACCGCTGTGGCGGCTGCAGTTGTTGCTGCTACGGTGAGAGAGGCACCAAAGCCGGGGGTGCAGGTGCCGCAGAGACAAACGGCGCTCCCGGAGCCTCGGGACCCCCAAAGTTATCAGACTTCTCCGCCAGGCAAACCGAGGGAAGGGGAGTGATATGAGACACCAGACGGGGCACGACGGGGGGGGGGAGGGGAGAGGGAGCTACCGGGGGAGTGGGGACAAGGGGTAGGGGCAGGGCAATGGGGAGACCTCGCTGTGGAAAACCAAGGAAGACACAAGGGACAATGCGGGTTGTGAGCTTGTCCGCGCGAGAGTTGCGAACGTGAGCGAGGCAGCCCCAGACGTGAAACGCTGACGCGTCACCAGGGGACCCAGTCCAGAGGAGGGTCGGCGAAGCCTGCGGGCATGAAGCGCCTAGCCACAGGTTAAGCTAGTGAGCAGTGTAGCGGATTGCAAACGGCCACAGAAAATGGGGTGCACCAGCATAGATCATGGAGGTACGAGCCATCTCAATGACTAACGCGATGCGTCGCTCAGCGATCCCATTCTGTTGTGGGGGTTCCGGGAGTGTGTACGACTGGGTGATGCCCTCTGCACGACAGAAATGGCCAAGCCGGCCGGAGGTGAACTCGCCTCCACTGTCGAAGTGTAGACGGAGCACAGGCTAGGCGCGGTGGACTCGAGCAGCTACAAGCCACGGGATAAGAACGACAGGCACGTCGGCTTTCTGCTCCACGGAAAACACTGTGGTGTAACGCAAGTAGTTGTCCATGAGAACCAGGAAGTAGCTCTCTCGGCACGGCCCCGGGACCAGGGCTGGGCCCTAGACGTCCAGGGGCATGGTATGAAGAGGCGCAGTGGTGGGGGAAGCGAGGAGGAGTGAGGAGCATGGCACTGCCGCCCCTCTACGCAAGGGGTGCACGGAGGCGCGGGCGAGGGAGGGAGGGCAGGAAGCAACGCAGGGAGACCTAAGACAAGACCATCTTGTGACATGTGACGGAGACGCGGAAGAGGGGGGTGACCTAGATGGTGGTGTCGTAGTAGCAACGGGTGAGTGAGCAACCGACACGAGCAGGCCGCAACGACCTACGTAGACGCAGCCACCTAGGGGGACGTGGTGTGCAGCGTGAACAGGCTAGACACAGGTTCAGGGAGAAACGTGATGAGGGAAGCACCAGTGGCGACCTCTGTACAGACTGCGTACTGCTCGTGTACAAGTAACGTTGTGGTGACGCTGAGGTCGTGAAGACAGCCGACACCAACCAGGTTCCTGGAAAACGAGGGGATGTGCAGACCTGTAAGAGAGCTAGGGGGAACCACCTGGAAAGCGGCGTGAGGGTGGTGTGGTCGCAAAAGAAGCATGCCGACGCACCGGAGTCCAACGTGAAGAAGAGCGCAGCAACGGCGTTAGCCGATGGGGGCGCAAGTGCGGAACCAAGGCTACACAAATCAGGAGGTCCCACGCCCGATGCAGCAGGGGAGCCTAGACTACACACAGCAGAAACACCTAGGCTAGGCAACACAGAGCAATAAGGTCCAGTAACACTAGAGTTGTCAGCCGACATGGCATACAAAGTAGAGCGGATCTGATCCAGATCAATCTCAACGATCGGCACATGGCAACGTTCTAGGCTCTATCAGCCGGGAGGGCCTGCGCGGGCCCGACGCGGAGACGAAAGAGGTCGTCGAGGCGGCAGTAGCAGCGAGCGGCGGTGTGACCGGAGCGGTCAAGCACGGTGCCACGAAGGGGACCAGACTGAATCTGGTATTGGCAACGCATCGAACTGGAGTCGCCGTCCGACTTCGAGCTGAGAGGGCCGCCTCCGGGGCCACCACCACCAAAGCCGCTTGGCCACCACGACGGCGGGGGCCCCCTCTCCTGCTGCTGCTGCTCTGGGGCTGCAGCCCCCACCCCCTCGTCTGCACCCCCAGCGCTCCCACCACTCCCAGCACCCCCACCACCCCTACCACCCATCCCTCCCCCACGCCCCCCTCTAGGGTGACAGGGGCCTCTACCCTAATGAGGTTGCGCTGAGGCCGCTGACAGTGGCTGTCTCAGCGATAGCGGCGGAAACGTCAGAGTAAGTGCACTGGGAGGGAGCACAACCTTGGAAGATAGGGACCGCCGCAAAACTTCTAGACTGAGCGATAGTGCACTGACGGGTCTCTATCGTCAACAGGGTTGCAACAAAGACGTCAAGGGTGAGGTCAGCGGGGTGGAAACTAAGGAACGTGTCGCGGGCAGTGGCTAGGCAGTCAGGGAGGCTCATGGCTAGGAAATAAAGTGTGGCGCCAATGGGATGGGGGAGTACAGTTACCTAAGCCTCTGTGCTAGCAGTGCGGTAACTAGACTCGAGAGCACGCAGGTGGTTTGCCAGATCAGCGATGGTGGGGAAGGAAGCTATGTAAGGGAAGAGCAAGGGCAGGAGGAGACGGCAAGCAGAGGCGGAGGAGGGGGTGGCATAGCATGCGATAACAGCGTCTAGATATTCCTTCGTAGTCGCTATGGCCTAAAAGCAGGGACGCTCGGATAGCGGGAGGGCATGACTGATAGCTAGCTGCGCAATAGTGTCGCGCGACTCCTAGACAGAGCGAGCAAGCTCAGCAGGTGCGAAAGCCTCGCGCGCAACAGGCAAGGCCGTAGCGAGGGCAGGACAGCTTACCGTCAACATGGGCGACCAGAGACTGGCCGTCCTGGCGCTGACCTTTCAGCTGGTGGCGCAAGTCGGCGAGCCAAGCCTCAAAGTCCACCACACGTCCCTCGGCGTCCAGGCGGAGAACAGCGTCCGCCATGGCGCACGCACGTCAGCAGAGGCGGTCGCAGCTCACCAGGGGCAGCCGCACGACAGTAGGCTGCAGCAGCTGAGGACACAGGAGGAGGAGGAGCCGGGGGCACGCGGGTGCGGTGGGGAGCGGTGGAGTGTGGTGGAGAGCGGTGGAGTGCGGTAAAGCTGGGGTCGGCGATGAAAGGAGCAGTGGCCGGCTCGGAGAGAAGGGGTCAGCGGCGAGCAGGGGCCGGCGGGGCAAGCTGGGGCCGGTGCGGCGATGTGGGGTGCGCGGCGAGGTGGGGTGCGTGGCGAGGTGGGGTGCGCGGCGAGCTGGGATGCGCGATGAGCTGGGGCCAGCGGCGAGATGGGGTGCGCGATGAGCTGGGGCCAGCAGCGAGATGGGGCCGGCGGCGAGCTGGGGCCGGCAGCGAGCTGGGGTCGGCGCGGCGAGCTGGGGCAGGCAGCGAGCTAGGGGCCGGCGCGGCGAGCTGGGGCAGGCGGCGAGCTAGGGGCCGGCGCGGCGAGCTAGGGGCCAGAGCGGCGAGCTAGGGGCGACGCGGCGGGCTAGGGCCGGGGCAGCGAGCGCGCTAGGGGCGCGGTACGCTAGGGGCGGGGCGCTCTACACTAGGCCGCGGCGGAAGCGTTGATGGGCGGGACCTACCTAGCGTGATACCATGTCAAAGTAGCGAAGTGTGTAATAGCAAGGCATACAGGTGGCATATATGGGCTAGGTGTTAAACTCTCTAAGAGCACTTACCCATCTAGCCTATAACTGTACGTACAAAACATATGTATAAGTTGAGAGTGTAGTCATCTGTTCAAGTGGAGGATTCCCGACCCCAATTTCCTACGTTCACTGGATCTGTGAGATGTTCATGCCTCATCCAACGCCTTCATCGAACCTCCAGCACTCTTCGGGACCTGCAGCAGTGCTTCTGCCTGCTAGTCCGTCCAGGATTCTCCTCTGCTTCGCCTCTTAGCGGCAATGGCGGCGGCTTCGAGCCGCGGTGGTCCATGGGGAGGGTTGCTGTGCGGGCTGGCGCTCATCCTGATCTGCGTCATGGCGTTCTCCATCCGCCTCTTCTCGGTGAGATTCGGATCCTGCTCGCTGCTGGATCTCGAGGTACTCAACGACGGGGATGGCGTAAGCTAGTTGTTTCGCTGGCCAGGAATGGAGATGCACGGAGACTGGATTTATGGCGCGCATTTAGGTGGCTTTTCTCGAGAAATCCCTCGAATCTCAGTCAGTCACCAGCACGAATCGGCGAGAACACGAGCTGCACGGGTCGAACTCAGGGCTACGGATATCCTGTCTCTATTCACAATAGTTCAAAGTAACGTCTTGCCGCATACGACATGCTCCGGCGACGCTATCGAGCCGCTGAGACTTGCAATGTCGACAGAAAGTACCGTCAGATCCGGATTGCAATCTCAAGACCTTGGTTTCAAAACCCGAACTTTTGCCATGGTCAAGTACGCGACTCCGTGTTTCCTGGCCTGGATTCCTGACTACACTGCTAGGCGGACGACGTTTGACAACTGAAAATATGCTTTGCGCGCTCGATCTAGGACAGAAACGGTTCTTCCAGTCGCGCATCACGGCACAGCTCCTTCGTGTGCGCTAATCTCGCACGCACCTCTGTCTATTGATGCGAATCTCGCACTCACCAGTGCTCGTCAACACCAATGGCATCCCTCACATGTCCCTCGTCTTTCCACGCCGTTGCACGTTCGTTTGAGCACCTCCCTGGTCATCTCCACGTGATCAAGTACGAGCGCGCCATCCACGGATTCGAGGGTTGATAATCTCGTTTTGAGACGTCTCAAAACGACATTATCAACCCCAGGCGATCAAGTGCGAGAGCGCCGTCCACGGATTCGACGCGAATTCGGCTCCCACTGCAACCGCCGCGTCAGCTCATGCATGTCTCTCGTCTCTCTCCATACTATCGCACCCCATTGTGCCGTCTTACCGGCAGGTGATCAAGTACGAGAGCGTCATCCACGAGTTCGACCCCTACTTCAACTACCGCGTCACTCAGGTGCCTCCCTCCCGCCTCGCCTTTCCCATCTCCTCTTTCCCGCCTCGCCTTTCCCCGTTCTTCCTCATCTTGTCGCGTTCTCGCTGCGCTTGACTAATCCTGCGGTTCTGAGGTTGCCACCTGGCATTCCCTTCTGGTTCTGCTCGCAATCCTCCTCTTTCTGTGTCGCCCTGTTGCGTCGCTGCAGTTTCTCTCGAAGGAGGGGTTCTACAACTTCTGGAACTGGTTTGATGACCGCACGTGGTGAGTGCTGGGGAGATGGTATGTGACACTAACGCCATGCGACACTAATGGCATGCGACACTAACGCCATGCGACACGAATGGCATGCGACGCTGCTGTCATATCGTCGTCCCACGGCTCTCCCTGGCATAGGATTTCGGGTTTCGCCGCCCTGCGCAAGTCCTCGCCCCCCGCTTCTGGCTGCCCCCTGATCTTGGCAGGTACCCTCTGGGCCGAGTCATTGGCGGAACGGTCTATCCGGGCCTCACCCTCACTGCCGGCACCATGTGGTGGTGAGTCGACGCGTGGGATGCATGGTCAGTCGGGGGCGTGGGATGCATGGTGGGTCGGGGGCTTGGGATGCATGGTGGGTTCGAGGACCTTTGATGCATGGTGAATGAAGGACGTTTTGATTCATGGCGAGTTAAGGCGGGACGGTCTACCGCCTACCCTGGTCTCTCTCACTGTTGGCACCATAAGGTGGTGAGTGGAGGGCGTTTTGGCGTATTGGTGGTGAGTCGAGGGGCGTAGAGTGTATGGCAAGTTTAAGGACATGATACCTTAACGCCCTCAGTAGTGCGCTTAACCTTCTCGGAGTTGTTAGCTCCAGTCTCCCTCCATTTCTTCCTATTTGCTTTTGAGTCGACTCAAAAGCTGTTAGCTCCAGTCTCGCTCCATTTCTTCCAATTTTCAGTAGCCGCTGCTTCCTCTCCGCCCTTCCTCCTCTCCCTCCACCATCCCTACAAGGCACGACGCCGCCCTCAATTTCCGTTCTCCATGGAAACCGTGTGTGTGTGTTCACGGCGCCAGTGCTCCTCCTTCCCTTGCCCTCTCCGCATCTGCTGCATCCCCACGCGCCACCATACAGGCTGGCCAACGCGCTCAACTTCCCCTTCTCTGTGGAGACGGTGTGTGTCTTCACGGCGCCGGTGTTCTCGGCCCATGCAGCGTGGGCCACCTTCCTCTTTGCCAAGGAGGTCCGCGGCACAGGAGCAGGCCTGACGGCCGCCGCTCTCATTGCTATGGTGAGTGTGCCTTTGAGTGGCACCGCCTGGCCCTCTCTCATCCTCTGCATGCCACTGCCATCCGCCGCTTTTTTTGCCAGTGTCTAGAACTGTGCGATGAGGCACTGCCAATGTTGCCTTCCTCTTCACCACTCTGCACCTCTGTGCACCGTTCCTTATCTGTGCGTTTCAGGTGCCGTCGTACATCTCTCGCTCTGTGGCTGGGAGCTACGACAACGAGGGGGTGGCCATATTCGCCCTCGTCTTCACCTTCTACCTCTACCTCAAGGTGCAGCACCTCGCCTCACCTCACCTCACCTCGCGTCACCTCATCTCACCTCACCTCACCTCACCTCATCTCATATCACCTCACCTCACCTGACCTCACCTCACCTCACCTGACCTCACCTGACCTCACCTCACCTCACTTTATCTCATCTCATCTCACCTCATCACCTTCATCACCAATCTGACCCGAGTCATCACCTTTATCTCATCTCATCTCACCTCTCCTTTCACTCTCCCTTCCACCAGACACTCAACACGGGCTCTCTCTTCTACGCTACAGCCAACGCAGCAGCGTATTTCTACATGGTCATGTCGTGGGGCGGCTACACCTTCATCATCAACCTCATCCCCATCCACGTGCTCCTCTGCATCGTCACCGGCCGCTTCTCCTCGCGCCTCTACGTCGCATTTGCTCCTCTGGTAATTGGCACGCTGGTGTGTGCCCATGGTAAACGACCAGTGATCATGCACTAGTCCCACCCACGTGATCCTCTGCGTCGTCACCAACCACTTCTCCTTGCATCTCTGTGCCACATTCGTCCCGTTCGTAAGCAAGCCGTTCCGGTGGTGTACTGTGTTTTTGTTGTTCCTTGCTCATTCCCTGCACTAGTCTCATCCACGTGCTCCTCTGCATCCTCGCCGGCTGCCTCTCTTAACGCCTCTACCTTGACTTTGCACCTCTCACTCTGCCACGCTACCTGATCCTTGCACCTCGTGACCTCCCCTAGCAGATCATTCTTGGCACACTGCTGGCGGGTGCCTGTGGTGGGCTTTAACGCCGTCATGGCGTCCCAGCAGAGCCTCTTAACTGAACATGCCTCAATGGCGCCGTTTCCGCTCTCCTTGCGCCTCCCACGCTACCTGCCCCTTGCGCCTCCCCTTGCAGATCATTCTCGGCACGCTGTTGGCGGCGCTGGTGCCAGTGGTGGGCTTCAACGCTGTGATGACGTCTGAGCACTTTGGAGGATTCCTGGTACGTGCCATGGCCCTTGTGTGTAGCACTACTGACCTTTGTATGTGGTAGTGACCCTCGCATGTGGTGACGACTCTCACATGTGGTGCTGACCCCCCAATGCAGTCCTAACCTACTGTTGCCCCACCTCCCTCACTCTGTCAGGTGTTTGTGTCGGGTGTTTGTGTCGGGTGTTTGTGTCGGGTGTTTGTGTCAGGTGTTTGTGTCAGGTGTTTGTGTCAGGTGTTTGTGTCAGGTGTTTGTGTCAGGTGTTTGTGTCGGGTGTTTGTTGTGTGAACACACACACACCGTGTTTTGAGTCGACTCAAAAGGCACATCGCCACAGCCAGTTACTACATCAAGGCCCTTCTGCTATCTCTCCTTCCTATCTGCTCACCATCCTCTCCCCACACCACCCTTGTGTCAATCCCCTCACTATCGCAGGTGTTTGTGGTGCTGCACATCGCTGCAGCCAGTTACTACATCAAGTCGCTGCTGCCCGCTAAGGCCTTCCGCGTTGCTCTCACTCTCATCGTCTCTGTCGGCACGTATGTCCCTCTCTCACTCTCTCTCTCCCTCACTCACTCTCTCACTCACTCACTCACTCACTCCTGCTCCCTAATTCAATCACGTGTGTTTCGTTCGCCACGATTAGAGCCTCCCTGCAACGCTGCGATGCCATCAAGGTGGTGGCGCTCTCTCATCTCTCTTCCCACACATCAGCTGATCCCCTCTTCCGTCTCATCTCTTGCATCCCCTCTCCCCTCTTCTCAGCTTCCTCCTTCTTCTCTCTTTTCTTGTTCTCTCGTCAAGGCTTCACCCTCCCTTTCTCGGCCTCCCCTCCCTCTGGCCCTCCCATCCACCTCACACCAGAGTGGCAGCAGTGGCGCTGCTCTCCGCCCTCGTTGCCATGGTGCTCGCCAGCCCCACGCTCGGCTGGACGGGTCGCTCGCTCAGTCTTCTTGATCCGTGAGTGCTTTCGGTTTGCTGCATGCTGGATTCCCGTGTGGCTCCTGGACCCCTGTGGTCTTGTGTGCTTCCACCACACGTCCTTGCCAGGCCCACGAACGCCTGGGCTGGCCGCTCTCTCAGCCTTCTCGTTGCCTCCTATCTCCACCTCCCTCCCTCTCTTCGTTACCTCTCTCTCTCCCCCACCCAGCACGCACGCGTCCAAAGTACGACCCATCATTGCCAGTGTGAGAAAGCAGCAGCCTGGTGCCACGCTCCTTGCCCTGCTGTGAACACCCCTCTCATCTCCACTCCTTACCCCCCCCCGCCCCCCCCCCCGCCCCAATTCCCCCCCAGCACGTATGCATCCAAGTACATCCCCATCATCGCCAGTGTGAGCGAGCACCAGCCGCCCATGTGGACGTCCTACTTCATGGACCTGCAGCTGCTCGCCTTCCTCGCCCCTGCGGGCCTCATTGTGAGCACAACTACCACCGCCCATCACTAGTGCAGCTTAGCACCAGCCTTAACACTGCGAGCACCAGCATTTACACTGCGAGCACCAGCTTTTACACACTGCGAGCACCAGCCTTAACACTGCGAGCCCCAGCCTTAACACTGCGAGCACCAGCCTTTACACTGCGAGCACCAGCCTTAACACTGCGAGCCCCAGCCTTAACACTGCGAGCACCAGCCTTTACACTGCGAGCCCCAGCCTTTACACTGCGAGCACCAGCCTTTACACTGCGAGCACCAGCCTTTACACTGCGAGCCCCAGCCTTTACACTGCGAGCCCCAGCCTTTACACTGCGAGCCCCAGCCTTTACACTGCGAGCCCCAGCCTTTACACTGCGAGCACCAGCCTTTACACTGCGAGCCCCAGCCTTTACACTTCGAGCACCATCCCTTCACTGCGAGCACGAGCACCAGCCGCCCATGTGGACGTCCTACTTCATGGACCTGCAGCTGCTCGCCTTCCTTGCTCCCGCTGGCCTCATTGTAAGCGCAGCGACTACCCAACACTAGCGCACCTCTAACCAGCCCTCCACTGCGAGCACCAGCCACCCATATGGACGTCCTTGATTATAACAACCCTCCGTTGTAAGCACAACAGCCTCCCCCGTTCTCGTCTCCCCCCAGCAATCCTGCAGCAGCTGTGCCGTGGTTCCCATACCAACCCCCAATCCCAAACCTTTCTGCCCCTGTTTGACCATCCCTTGCCGCACGCGTGCTTCCTGCCCCTCACCTCACAGATGCAAGCTCCTTCGTGGGGCTCTACGTCGCCCCATGCAAACCTTGAACCTGAGAACCTGAACTCTGAAGCTATTTTTGAGGCGCCTCAAAAATGGACTACCTCGCCTTATGCAAACCTTGATGCCCTACCTCTATGGGAACCTGAACTCTGAAGCTCTATTCCCATACCCTGGACCCCTGACCACTCCCTGCTGCAGGCATGCTTCCTGCCGCTCACGGACGCGAGCTCCTTCGTGGCTCTCTACCTCGTCGTCTCGGTGTACTTCTCCGGAGTCATGGTGGGTCATCGGGGCCAATGGGGTCAATGAAGTCAATGGGGTCAATGAGTTCAATGGGGTCAATGAAGTCAATGGGGTCAATGGGTTCAATGGGTTCAATGGGGTCAATGAAGTCAATGGGGTCAATGAGTTCAATGGGGTCAATGAAGTCGATGGGATCAATGGGGTGAATGAAATCAAGGGGGTCGCTGGGGTCCTGGTGAATTAATTGGTCAATGGGAGTGTAGGGGGTCAAGGTGAGTTAGTGGTGAGTCAATGGAGCGTGCATCACAGCAAGGATCGCAGTCAGTGCTCGTTTCAATTCAATTCTCCTCACTCTCTCCGTCTGTCCACCTCTCACTCCCCTGTTTCTCATCTCCCTCCCCCTCTCCCCCCTTTTCAGGTGCGTCTGATGCTGGTGCTCGCCCCAGCGGCGTGCATCACAGCAGGCATCGCAGTCAGCGCTCTCTTCGACGTCCTCACCCGCTCCGTCAAGGCCTCCATTGCCGACATCGTCGACCTTGCCTATGCTGCTGCGAAGCAGGACAAGGCGGCGAAGGAGGAGACTGCTGCTGAGGTAAGGGACAGTACAACAGGCATTGCTGTCAGTGCTAGCTTTGACGTCCTCACTCACTCCGTCAAGGCCTCTATCACTCGTACTACTGATTTGGCGTATGCCGCTGAAAAGCACGACTAGGGGGAGAAGGAGGAGACTGCAGCTGAAGTAAGCGTTGGAGCCACAGCTTGAGGGGGTGCTACAGCTTGAGGGTGTGCCACAGCTTGAGTGAGGGGGTGCTACAGCTTGAGGGTGTGCCACAGCTTGAGGGTATGCTACAGCTTGAGGGGGTGCTACAGCTTGAGGGTGTGCCACAGCTTGAGGGTATGCCACAGCTTGAGGGTGTGCCACAGCTTGAGGGTGTGCTACAGCTTGAGGGTGTGCTACAGCTTGAGTGTGTGCCACAGCTTGAGGGTGTGCCACAGCTTGAGGGTGTGCTACAGCTTGAGGGTGTGCTACAGCTTGAAGGTTTGTTACAGCTTGAGGGTGTGCCACAGCTTGCGGGTGTGCCAGAGCTTGAGGGTGTCCCACAGCTTGAGGGTGTGCTACAGCCTACTGTACTGTGTGCTCCGTCAAGGCCTCGCCCACACTGCTGCCAAGCAGGACTAGCAGGACAAGCAGGAGAAGGAGGAGACGCCAGCGCATTTGAGAAACGCTGGCTGACGTGAGTGTGGCTGGCTGAGGTGAGGTTTGGCCTAGAGTGAGCTCTGTCAAGGCTGTTTCCGCACCCATCTTGAATTCCTCTCCCCATAACCCTCCCCATTCACCCCAGCTTCCTCTCCCATAACCCTCCCCACCCGTCCCAAGTTCCCCTCCCATTTCCCACCCCACTCCTCCCACATCCTTTCCCATCGCCCTCCCCTCCTTGGTTCCCACCTTCATTCCTCCCCAACCGCCCCACTTCTCTCCCTCGTGTGCTTCACCTGGACTCCTAGCAAGCTTGGCGAGGCGAGTCAGAGGAAGGAGCGCAAGTGGAGGAAGAAGAGCAAGGAGGGCGAGGGGGAGGGAGCGGACTCTTCTTATCAGGAGCCCACAGCTCCCAGCGTCTCGCTCTCTTTTCACCCCTTCCGCTTGCTCTGTATCGCCCCCCAATCCCACCGCCATGGCCCTCCCTCCTGTCCGCTTCCTTGTGTCTGCCACAGGCTGCCAGCAATGCTGGTGAGGCGAGTCAGGCGAAGGAACGCAAGGCGGCCGGGGGGAGGAAGAAGAAGAGCAAGGAGGGCGAGGGGGAGGGGGCGGATGAAGATGAGGAGCCCTCTGCTGCTGCTGGTGCTGGTGCTGCTGGGGGGAAGAAGGGGGCGAAGGGGAAGGGGAAGGGGAAGGTGGGGAAGGAGAAGGCGAAGGAGAAGTTTCCACTGGTGGTGGCGGGCGATGCTGCAGCGGTGGGCATCATCCTCATGCTCGTTGGGCTGGCTTTCTACACGGTGAGACGGGGTGCTTAGAGTGTGTAGAGGTGCCTCACAACTTTGCTTACCGGCGGCCCAAGCCTCGCCTTGTTCGCAGTGGCCTTTGCTTGACTGATAAGTCAGCGATGGGCGGCATTCCCGTGCTCGTTGGGCTTGCTTTCCACACGGTGGGTCGTGAACTGAGTCCAAGGGGAGGAGAGGAAGGGGAGGAGAGGAAGGGGAGGAGAGGAAGGGGAGGAGAGGAAGGGGAGGAGAGGAAGGGGAGGAGAGGAAGGGGAGGAGAGGAAGGGGAGGAGAGGAAGGGGAGGAAGGGGAGGAGAGGAAGGGGAGGAGAGGAAGGGGAGGAGAGGAAGGGGAGGAGAGGAAGGGGAGGAGAGGAAGGGGAGGAGAGGAAGGGGAGGAGAGGAAGGGGAGGAGAGGAAGGGGAGGAGAGGAAGGGGAGGAGAGGAAGGGGAGGAGAGGAAGGGGAGGAGAGGAAGGGGAGGAGAGGAAGGGGAGGAGAGGAAGGGGAGGAGAGGAAGGGGAGGAGAGGAAGGGGAGGAGAGGAAGGGGAGGAGAGGAAGGGGAGGAGAGGAAGCGTTAAGGAGAGGAAGCGTTAAGGAGGGAAAGCGTTAAGGAGAAGTTTCTCAATGAGGCCGGCAGAAGACGCCTGCGACCTACTTAGTGCTCTCGTCTCTTAGTGAATCATGATGTCGGTCTCTACTTGTTTGAGCAACCCTGCCGTTTCTCTCTTTCTCCCTCCCTTGCACGCGATGACCCACCTCTTATCAGATGCACTGTGTGTGGGCGGCAGCAGACGCCTACTCGGCCCCCTCCATTGTGCTCTCGTCCCCCACCAACGACGGCGGGCAGTACATCTTTGACGACTTCCGTGAGGCGTACGGCTGGCTGCGCCACAACACCGATGAGAATGACAAGGTGCGAACAACACTGTCAGGATGGGCTATCACCATAAAATGCGGGCAGGTCGGGCGCACTGACGAGGTAGCACCAACGCCAATGGCGGCGGGCAGTACATCTTTGACGACTCCCGTGAGGCCTGTGGCTGGCTGCGCCACAAAACCGATGGGAACAACAAGGTAGGGAACAGTGGCAGTGTGACCTGTAGCTTGACATGAAATACACAATGGCGAGCTATGCCTGATAGCGCACTTGTTTGAGTTGCGTGTCATGCTTCGTAACATAGTCCATATCCACCACACAACGGGACATGTGCCTTGTATTGTATCGCATCCCCCATACCATATCCCATACATGCCCCATGTCCCTGCATCATTCCCCACCCATGCATGCATGTAACCCATCGCGCGGCATCCTGGTGGACTATGGGTACCAGGCCACGGCCAGGGCGATCCGGACTGTGATCATGCACAACATCACATGGAGCAACACACACATCCCCACATGCCATCCCCTCCCCACATGACCCATCTTTCCCCCATGCCCTCCTCTCCTCACATGCCCCACCCCCCCCCCCCCACACCCCCACCAGGTGGCATTATGGTGGGACTCCGGGTACCAGACGACAGATATGGCGAACTGCACTGTGATCGTGGACAACAACACGTGGAACAACACGCACATCGCCACACGCCCTCCCATCCCCCGATCCCACACCCCCCCACCAGGTGGCGTCATGGTGGGACTATGGATACCAGACCACTGCCATGGCGAACCGCACGGTGATCGTGGACAACAACACGTGGAACAACACGCACATCGCCACGGTGGGCATGGCCATGTCATCGCGGGAGAAGGACGCGTGGGACATCTACCGCTCCATCGACGTCAAATACGTCTTCGTGGTCTTTGGAGGTATGTCATGAGTCGACTCATAACACATGGGCAAGAATCTGAGTTCTATCAACTCATAACTGAACCAACCAATCAGAACTCTTTCAATCTCCTCTCCCCGTTTCTGCCAACTCCTCTCCTCGCCCTTCAACCGGCCTCGTGGGCTACCCCAGCGACTGCATCAACAAGTTCCTCTGTATGGTGCAAATAGGAGGTCGTAATGACATCACTTGCATCATTCTCTCCCCCCAACATTCCCCTCCCAACCTTCCCCCTCCCAACCTTCCCCCACCCACCCATCGCCACGCCTGATGGGCTGCCCCAGCGGCGACATCAACGAGTTCCTCTGGATGGTGCAAGCTAACACCCAGACAACCATTTCCGACGCACACCCCCGTCCCGCCAACCTATCCCTCCCATTCTCTTCTCCCTCCAGGCCTCGTGGGCTACCCCAGCGACGACATCAACAAGTTCCTCTGGATGGTGCGCATTGGGGGCGGCGTCTTTCCGAGAATCAAGGAGCCCGACTACCTGGTGAGCCCGACTACCTGGTGAGGGGCACTTAGCCTCCAGGTTATAAGCACCTTACAGGCGTGTGCAACATTGTGGCTCAAGTTACTAAGGCGGGGTCTTTCCGCAAATCAAGGAGCCCGACTACCTGGTGTGCCCGGCTACCTGGTGAGCGCTACCCTCCTAGTGTCAATCGCCTTTTTTTTTACCTGGGGAGTATGACCTGGTCAGTCAGTTGTCCAGGTTTGCAAGGGGGGGGTTTGATAGCGTCTGTATATCATCCCTCAAGGCGCTGTGACATAATACCCGCGCTCCCCCCAACGCCCTCCCCCCCTCCAGCAAAATGGCAACTACCGCGTTGATGCGGAGGCCACCAGCACCATGCTCAACTGCCTCATGTACAAGCTCTCCTACTACAGGTATGGGCATACTCGATATAGTTTGACTCGCTTGTAGCTCTCATACGGCTGCACCAATTTGGAGGCCACAGCACCATGCTCGACTGCTTCATGTACAAGCTCTCTTACTGCAGGTATGGGGATACTCGATCTAGGCTGACTCGTTTTCAGCTCTCGTATTGCTCCACCAACGCGGAGGCCAGCAGCGCCATGCTCAACTGCTCTCTGGTTTCTTTCTGCTTAGCAGTAAGAGTACCTACGTGATCACTTGGCCGACAGGGTTTGAGGCTGACTCCCAATCTCTTATGTGTGCCCATGTGTGCGCCCATGTGTGTGCCCCTGCTCTCAATCCTGGCAGGTTTGCTGAGGTGGACGGGAGGGGCTTTGACCGAGTGAGGCGCACGGAGATTGGCAAGAAGAACATCAAGCTCACGCACTTTGAGGAGGTGAGAGGCTGTGGGCCCATGCTGTGGACCCATGCTGTGGACCCGTTCTTTGCAGTGAAGTCCATGCGGCCTTGATTTGATGGTGGAAGCGTGTGTTACAAAGCGGGAAGGGGCTGAGCCCGGGGCAGTTTATGCGCTTTTCCTGGCTGCACTTCGTTGTCCTTTCCCTACCCCCAGACTGTTCCTCTGATGCGAGTGAATGTCCACGCCGGCCAGTGTAAGTGTCCGACCGGCATACTTACCTATCTCACCCCTTTCCCCATCGCAGGTGTTCACGTCGCAGCACTGGATGGTGCGCATTTATCGCCTCAAGGAGCCCAGAAATCGGCCTAGGGGGGCTGGCAAGAGGCTCACACGTGTCTCTGTAAGTACCCTCCTAGTTAGCATTGCACGTTGTAAAATTTCCCAAGATACCTACATTTTCTAATGCCATACGTCCCTTTGCATGCGTTCTGTGCTTGCA
Source organism: Closterium sp. NIES-67 (assembly GCA_027943415.1). Classification (NCBI taxonomy): domain Eukaryota; kingdom Viridiplantae; phylum Streptophyta; class Zygnematophyceae; order Desmidiales; family Closteriaceae; genus Closterium; species Closterium sp. NIES-67. The sequence continues at coordinate 692,646 of BQMB01000298.1, read as the reverse complement.
TATGCACCATGTATCCCATGTGTTTCATTTTATCAGGCCAGCAAGGCTAGGGGTCGCTACTAGGTTGATGCAAGCCATGAATTGAGGGTTTATTTTAGTGAAGGCTTTATGGGTATATGTTATGCCGACGTAACGTTATTTCGAATTATAAGGCGGCATGTTGTGATTTTGTGAGAAATGCTGCGAACCTTTTGGGGGGGTTCCTCTTGTTGACCAATCACGTTACGGAGAGCTGCCACTGCTTTGGGAATCCCTGCTGAGCTGTCCTGCATTCTCGAGCTCTATTCACCAATCGCTGCATCGCTTCCCCACGTGATTCCCGAGGGAAACCGCAACTGACTGGGTAATGCCTTCCAGCCTTCCGAGCAATCACCGCATGCCGGGTGGCGTCAGATTTGCTGCAGGTTCGTCGGAAGGGGCCCTCTGGGCAGCGATTTGTTCTACTAACGAGAGCTCAGAAGTCCGATGACCACCTTGCTGCTTCACTAACAAGGCTTTACAAGAATCAGCCAAATCCAGACTGAGGGATTCAGGAGCTTAGCTTAGCTCAGGGACTCAACATTGCTACAGGTCCTGGCTCTTAGCTTCGCAGACTGATTCTTGACGGTTGATCCCCATCCGCAGTAAGCGGAACAGCCTGGTGCAAACCTGAGACTCTCCGTGTATTGTGTTCGCTGGTCGACTTCCGGCTTGGCTGCCACCCATGGCGTTCTCGCGAGGGCTTTTCCGCGCAGCAAGCGCCGCGAAGAGGGTGCGTATCTGCGTTGCCATGGCTAGGTTTCTGGTGTAGGGTAACCAACGTAATCTGTCAGATGTTTTTTTCGTCGTCCCTTCCGTTACCGCGTTCTAATTGGACCTTGCTCTTTCCTGATGCCAGGCGCAGAAGGATGGGAGCTTTTCACGGCTGTTTAATCAGGCGTTTCGGCCGTTGACCACGGTAAGCGGTACGAAATAAAGAATGATACTTCATAGGATCTTGAAGAAAACAGAAAGAGTTAAATGCATCAGAAATGGGTATCGGGTCGCACATTTGCCTGCTCGCTTCCATGCCTGATCGTTAGGTTCCACCTACTCGCTCTCCGGTACACGTAATGCTTACACCATCAGCACGGCTAGAAAGCAGACTCAGTTGTATCTCTTGAAATTTTGCATTTATCCCACCATTTCATTCTTCCGCCGATCCATTCGCCCGCCGTTGCACCTTGTGTTTCACTTGTGTTTCAGGAGCTGCACGCGAAGCTGCAGGAGGTTGTGCCGCAGCAGCAGGAGCGCATCCGCCAGATCAAGTCGCACTATGGCAACCTGTCCATGGGCAAGGTCACTGTCAACATGGTGAGCCGCTCTCTCTGCCTCTCCCTCCCGCCTCCCTCTCCCCCCCCTCCCTCTCCCCCCTCTCTCATCGTCGGAACACCACTTCGAGTCGAGTCAGGAGGCACATTCATACTGCCAGATCAAGTCGCACTATGGCAACCTGTCCATGGGCAAGGTCACCGTCAACATGGTGAGCCGCTCTCTCTACCTCTCTCTCTCCCCCTCGCTCTCTCTATTGCTGTCGAAACATTACTTACTTTGAGTCGAGTCAGGAGGCACATTCATCCGCCAGATCAAGTCGCACCACGGCCACCTATCCATGGACAAGGTCACCGTCAACATGGTGAGGAACTCTTTCCTGCTACATAAGACATGTAGCCACACCCACTCGTCGCCTCATGCTCAACCTAATGAAGGTTCAGCCGTCCCTCGCTATGGCTGCTGAGAGCCATTCGCCTTTCCTTACGCGTTCTTCTTGCGCTCACGAACGCCTGGCCTGTTATCTTCTCCGTGCTTTTCCGCCGGGTGATCTGTATGGGCAGGCGATCGGAGGCATGCGAGGAGTGAAGGGCCTGGTGTGGGAGACATCTCAGCTCGACCCCGAGCAGGTGCGCTACAGCTGCATGAGTAACCGACATCTAACACCTGTATGATTTCGCGAAACCTCAAAGGTCAAGCAGCTGAAACCCCTGTATGAGTAACGGGTGAGGATGAATCAGTCGTTCGAGATGGTATGTGTCACATTAAGCTGCCCGTTCTACTGTCTGGAGCACTCGTAGATTGGACGCACACCCTGCATTCTCCCTCCCTTCCTCCACCCTTTCGGCTCTCCAGTTCAGGGCATTAGTTTCCGCGGGTGCAGCATTCCTGAGCGCCTTCCCCTCGCCCCCCTTTTCCCCCCCCTTCCCCCTTCCCCCTTCCCCGCTCTGACCCCCCCAGGGCATCAAGTTCCGCGGGTACAGCATCCCCGAGTGCCAGCACCTGCTGCCCAAGGCGGTGATCGACGGCGAGCCCATGCCCGAGGGGCTGCTCTGGCTGCTGCTGACAGGAGAGGTAAGCAGAGCGGCCACTGACGGACGGTAAGGAGCTCACACCCACATAGAGGGGCTGCTGTGGCGGTTGCTGACACGAGAGATCAGCGCAGGGACTGCAGATGGGCGGTAAGGAGCTCACACAAACCCACCCACCCCCACACGCATAGAGGGGCTGCTCTGGCTGCTGCTGACAGGAGAGGCAAGCAGAAGGGCTGCTTGATTGCTGTTCACTTTCCATATATCCATCCATCTATCCCTTGCGCGTGCGCATCAACACTCACGCACACACGCAGACAAACTCTGCCTTATCCCCGCGTACCCCAACCAGGTGCCGCAGAGACACAGGAGGTGCGCGAGTGTGCGTTTGAGGCGACTCAAAGACCCACCCGCACACATCATTTCGCGCTCCACTAGCGCTTCATTTGAGTGTCTTAGAGAATTCTCAAAAACACCTTGTTCGACTTCACTCTCTCCCCCTCGCCCCCCGACCAGGTGCCCACCAGGGAGCAGGCGGCCACAGTGACGCATGAGCTGCACGAGCGAGCCAAGATGCCCGGTAGGCCTTGGGGGGGAGAGGAGCAATGGGGGTACAGAGGCACAGGGGCCAGAGGTGCCACGCCTTGAGAGGGCGGGAGTGCCAGAGGCCTCAAAAGGAGCAGGCGGCCACAGTGATGCATGAGCTGCACGAGCGAGCCAAGATGGGGGGTGGGTGGTAAGGCGAGGTGCGCTGGGGGTACACTGCGGTGGTTGGTTGGGGGGGTCGTGTTTGGGGAGTAGAGGGCAAGTGGTGGGGTTGGCAGGTCAAGTGGTAGGAGCTTGAGGTGCCTGCGACAGGTGCCCCGTGTCGTCCATCGAGATTCGTCAGCATCTTCTCCCACAATGGACCCGAATTCCTCCTGTCATTTTCACCAAAGTGCCTGCACACGGTGCACACGGTGCACACAGTGCTCATTGCTCACCCCCCTGCTTCGTGGCATGCACCCCATGGCGCAGCTGTTGGTCGGCCTCATGCCTGTTCATGCAACCTTACCCCTTCTCCCTCCTCTGTATACTCCCATCTCCAAAGTACGTGCACGTGCACACAGTGCTCAACGCCCAGCTGCGCATCATGCACCCCATGGCGCGGCCGGCCAATGGCCATCAGTCGCATATCGTCCTGCCTTCCCTCCCCCGTCCTCCCTCCCGTAACGCCCATCACCAGAGTTCGTGCACACGGTGCTGAACGCCCTGCCGCGGGACATGCACCCCATGATGCCGCTGTCCATTGGCGTCAAGCCTGCTCACTCATCCGCCTTGCTTCATTTCCGCTCCTGAACCCCTTCGTTGCTCTATTCAGAGTACGTGCACACCGTGCTCAACGCCCTGCCGCGCGACATGCACCCCATGACGCAGCTGTCCATCGGCGTCATGGCCCTGCAGAAGGGCAGCCGTTTCGCACGCGCTTACCACGAGGGCATGCCCAAAGCCAAGTACTGGCACCTGGCGTATGAAGACGCGCTCGACTTGATTGCCACTCTGCCTCAGGTTGGTGCTCTGAGTCTGAGAGAGGTTTCAGACGGCCTGACTTCACCCATACCAAGCGTACCATGAGGGCAAACCGAAAGCCAAGTAGCACCTGGCGTACAAGGACGCGCTCGACCTCGTTGCCACCCTGCCCCAGGTCTGCTGCAATGCCCCAGACTAGTCCCACCTACGAACCTCAGATGGCGTGACAACACGCGCGTACCATGAGGGCATGCCCTAAGCAAATCAGAGCAGAGCACTGGCGCCTGGCGTACAAGGACGCACTCGACCCATGCACCTCACTGCTTCTCCTTATACCCCGTGATTCCCTCAGGTGGCTCACATCTACCGGCACACGTTCAAGGACGGCAGGATCATCCCGCCCAACAAGATGCTCGACTACGTTGCCAAATTTACCCCATTCACCTCACTGCCTCTCCCCTAACCCCCCCTCCCCTACCTTAAATCCTAACCCCTGGCGCCTACACCCCCCCAGGTGGCGGCGCACATCTACCGGCACACGTTCAAGGATGGCAAGATCATCCCGCCTAACGACAAGCTCGACTACGCTGCCAACTTCGCCCACATGCTGGGCTTCAACGACCCCCAGTTCTACGACCTCATGCGCCTCTACCTCACCATCCACGCGTGAGTCATTCTACCCTAACTACAAACCCGAAGCCCTAGACCTTAGTAAAGCACATGCTGGGCTTCAACGACCCCCAGTTCTGCGACCTCATGCGCCTCTACCTCACCATCCACGCGTGAGTGAAGGCTCACTGATGTAGACCCTTCACCATAAACTGTTAACACTTGTGGGGATTTAGCGGTTTCCAGTTCTATGACCTCATGTTTGCGTGTGTGTGGTGCATGCGTGTGTGTGTATGTGTGCATTTCTGTGTGCATTATGGAGTGCAGGGATCACGAGGGAGGGAACGTCAGTGCACACGCCACCCATCTGGTACTACGAACCGAATCTCCCCCTCTCACCCATTTGCTATTCGAATACCACAAGTCACAAGATCAAACGAAAGCATGTGCAAACGCTTATGCGTCCTTCCCAACCCCAATCTCTCCTTCATTGCTCACGACGCTCCTCTTCTCCCCACCCCTTCCAACCCCCCCACCCCCCAATTTTTCCACCTACCCCCCAACAGGTGGGCAGTGCTCTGTCCGACCCCTACCTCTCCTTCGCGGCTGGCCTCAACGGCCTCGCGGGTCCTCTCCACGGCCTTGCCAACCAGGCAAGTGCAATGCCTCTCCGTTCTGAGACGCCTCAAGGGTGCAATAGTCCTCAGTTTCCTAACCCTTCCCAACTCACACTCTCACTAGCCCGCTCTCCCTCACCCTCCTGGCCTCAACGGCTTCGCGGGCCAACTTCACAGCCTTGTCAACCAGGCAAGTGCAACAGAACCCTCCTACTTTCTCCTCCATTGTATTGTTTGGGCCGATGATCATTCGTCTCCATCACTTGGCGTCCCTCCCAACCCCAAGGGCCCCGCCCTCCCCTTCTTACCGTGCCACGTTCCTTCACCACACGAGGTGCTGCGGTGGTTGGTTGGAAGGACGAGCGGAGGGACTTGGTGTGGCACACACTGCAGCGACTCACGCGCCCTTCTCTCTCTCCTTCTCCCCTTGCCCTCCCTCACTCCAGGAGATCTTGAGGTGGCTGGAGGAAGTGAAGTCGGACGTGGGCGAGGAGGCGGGCAAGGACGAGCTGAGGGGCTTTGTGTGGCGCACGCTGCAGAGCGACCACCCTCCCACCCTCTTTCCCTGTGCCCCCCTGTCCCGTTGCTTAACCACAGGAAGTGTTGCGCTGGCTGGAGGAAGTGAAGGCGGACGTGGGCGAGGAGGCGGGCAAGGACGAGCTGAGGGACTTCGTGTGGCGCACGCTGCAGAGCGGCAAGGTGGTGCCGGGCTACGGCCATGCGGTGCTGCGAGTCACCGACCCGCGCTACAGCTGCCAGCGCCAGTTCGCCCTAAAGCACCTGCCACACGACCCCACGTTCAAACTGGTGAGCTTCCCATGATTTCCCAACCAGTGACTTCCCAACCAGTGAGTTCCCAACCTGTGAGTTTCCAGTAGCCCTATCTGCATGGTGGTGACGGGCTACGGCCACGCCGTGTTGAGGGTGACTGACCCGCGCTACAGCTGCCAGCAGCAGTTTGCCCTCAAGCACCTGCCGCATGACCCCACCTTCAAGCTGGTGAGCTTCCCATGAGCTCCCAACAGGTGAGCTCCCAGTTGCCCTATCTTTATGGTGGTGCCGGGGCACGGCCCTTCCGTGCTGCGGGTCACCGACCCGCGCTACAGTTGCCAGCGGCAGTTCGCACCGAAGCACCCGCCGCGCAACCCCACCTTCAAGCTGGTAAGCTCTCCAGCAATCCGGTCAGCCGTGAGTACACCAAGCTGCATGCTGCAGAGCGGCAGGGTGTTGGAGCTGCCGGGCTATGGACATGCTGTGCTGTGAGTCACCAACCCTCGCTTCAGCTGGCAGAGGCGTCCTTTGAAACACCTTCTCCTCTACCCCACCTTCAAGCTGGTAGGGGCCCTGGCAGGACCCGAATCTGTATTAAGTATTTGCTACCTCACTCTAGCACCTCACTCTAGTACCTCACTCTAGTACCTCTAGTATCTCACTCGTAGTACCTCACACTAGTACCTCACTCTAGTACCTCACTCTAGTACGTCACTCTAATACCTCACACTAGTACGTCACACTTGTACCTCCCACTAGTACCTCACACTAGTACCTCACACTAGAACCTCACGCTAGAACCTCACACTAGTACCTCACACTAGTACCTCACACTAGTACCTCACTCTAGTACGTCACACTAGTACGTCGCACTAGTATCTCACACTAGTACCTCACACTAGTACCTCACACTAGTACCTCACACTAGTACCTCACACTGGTACCTCACTCTAGTACCTCACACTACTGCCTCACATCACATCCTCCTCTCGAGGCAGGCAAGATGAGGTACCCGTGACACAATGCAGATGCTCACAGCCCTTCGTTTTCTCTGCTTTTTCCTCCCTCCCCCCCCCTTACTCGTCTCTGTGCTGCAGGTGTCCAACCTCTATGAATTGGTGCCCCACATCCTGCTTGAGACCGGCAAGATCAAGAACCCCTGGCCCAACGTGCACGCTCACAGCGCCTTGCCACCCCCTCCTCTCCTCCCTGTCTCCCCCTCCCTTGTCCCACAGGTCTCGAATCTCTATGAGGTTGTTCCTCACATCCTGCTCGAGACGGGCAAGGTGAAGAACCCCTGGCCCAACGTAGACGCTCACAGTGGCGTGCTGCTGCAGCACTACGGGCTCACCGAGGCCAGGTGGGTGGCTCTGTCTGTCTGCTAGTGCGCGTGTGTGTGGCATCATTTGGCTGTTTGTACCTGTTGCTGCTGCATCACTATGGGCTCTCTGAGGCAGATGGATGGCTCCGTTTGTCCCCTAGAGTGTGTGTGTGGCGTCATTTGTCAGTAGTGCATGTTGTTGCTGCACTGCAGACTCACTGAGGCCGGGTGATCGGCCTCGGTTGCACAATCACCACTCGCATCAGTCTTCCTCTCATATTGTACTGGCGCTCTCAGATTCTCCATTCCTCTCCCCCCTCCAGCATTCCGTAAACAGCATTTACTAACATAAGGCTTTCTCCCCACACCCCACCCCACCCACCCACAACCCCCCCGCCCCCGCCCCCGCCCCCGCCCCCGCCCTCACCCCCTCCAGCTACTACACGGTGCTCTTTGGCGTCTCTCGAGCCATGGGAGTGCTCTCTCAGGTGCGTCTGCTGCTCTCAGGTGCTTTTCCAGGTGGGTCCGTTGCCCTCAGATGCTCTCTCTGATGGGTCTGTTGCTCTCAGGTCCTTTTCCTGGTGGGTCCCTCGCCCTTAGGTATTTTCTCTGGTGGGTCTATTGCTCTCATGTACTGTTTCTGGCGGGTGCCGTTTTGCACTGGAACAATACGGCCGGTCTTTGAGCCATTGTCCAATGCCCCCTCCACTCCCTTCGTTCCCTCCCCCTCCACTCCCTTCGTTCCCTCCCCCTCCACTCCCTCCTTTTGCTCCCCCTCCACTCCCTTCGTTCCCTCCCCCTCCACTCCCTCCTTTTGCTCCCCCTCCACTCCCTTCGTTCCCTCCCCCTCCACTCCCTCCTTTCCCTCCCCCTCCACTCCCTGCTAACCCTCCCCCGCTTCCACTGCCCATCCCTGCACTCAGCTCGCGTCGGATCGCGCACTCAGTTTCCCCTTTGAGCGCCCCAACAGCATCACCCTGGACGGGAGCGAGCCCCCTCCAATCCCTTCACCTTCCCAAGCTTTCAATCTCTCCGTTCCTCCCTTTCCTTCTCTCCCTTCTCTCCCTTCCCAGCTGGTGTGGGATCGCGCGCTGGGCTTCCCCATCGAGCGGCCCAAGAGCATCACGCTAGACTGGATCGAGGAGTTTGCGTCGGACAAGGCGCACGAGAAGGAGCAGCAAGAGCTGCACGACCACAAGCACGGGCATGACCACAAGCATGCACACTAGAACGAGACTACGGCATGCGTTATGTTCTTGAGAATTCTCAGAAGCAGCGGCGGCTGCAACGGCAACGGCACAGGCATCGTCGCCATCGCCTTCACCTCCCATCCCCCCTTCACCTCCCATCCCCCCTTCACCTCCCATCCCCCCTTCACCTCCCACAACTCTCCCAACTGCTGGTCGCACCACACCATACCCACCCTCCACTCCACAGTCCTGCCTCCACTCGGCCCACCCCGCCTCGCCTCTACACTCCCTACGAGTTGAGTTGGCTTTTGAGAGTTCTCAAGAACCACCACGCTTCTCCTCCACTCCCGTGCCCTGCCAACCATCCGCCTCTCATCCGCACACTCGCGTACCATGCCATGACATGCCATGCCAGCTGTCGTTGCATTCTGCTCTGCTTTTCCACTGCCTACGCCCCGGACATAGTCACCCGAGAGACCCATTCGCCGTAGTCACGCAGGCCATGGGGTGGGGATGCACTGTTATTGTCACATTCTACATTCTTCTTCCCTGGGTTCATTCCCTGCTTTCCAACTCTAGCTAGCACAGCTCGATCTAGCTTCCAATCCTGCTATTTGTAGGAGCTCTGAGCGAGCAGCATTGCCCTGAACACGTAGTATAAAACTGGCAATAGATGATACTTGATGAACTGCACGCTAGCTCGAACTCGCGCTACTTTTATGTACATAAAGGACAAGCACAAATGGAACGACTGTGGCACCACAAGCCATAACGCGTACAAAACCCAACAGGCACAAGCCATATTTTCATTAACTCAGATGAAACAGCCCAAATCCCTCTGCACCACTCCAAATCCTCCCTCCCCACACCAGCACTCCCGCACACTTCCCTTCCATCCGCCCATCCGGCTTCTCAGCCTCCCCATGCCTGCGCACACCCCTCCCACCCCTCTTTACTCCTCCACACCTTCCCAAACCCCACCATCTGTATCTGCTGCGCTCTTATTCCCCACACATTCCCAGCAGCGCTCAATCCACTCCAACCCCGACATGCCCAACACCCCCCCAAGCCTCCCACTCCCTAATACTTCTCCTCACCTTCCCCAACCCATCCCTCTCTATCTGCTGCACTCGCCGTGCCTGTATCTGCTGCATGCGCCCTGCCGACACCCCCCACCTCTTAGATTTACTCAATCCACTCTCCCCCAGAAATTCCCAGCATTCCCCCAAGACTCCCACCCCCCCATACTCCTCCGCACCTTCCCCAACCCCACTGCCTGTATCTGCTGCACTCGCCCTGCCGACACCCCCACCAGCTCCCCCACATCCTCCAGCCTCTTCCCCAGCCCACTGCCCCCCCCACCCTGCTTCGCACAAGAGACGATGCTTTGCCGCCCCTTCTGCCACCCTGCGCTGCTCCCGTGCCCGCTTCCCCTGCAGTGGCAATCAGCCGAGCAGCAGTCTGACAGGAGGGGATAACCTGGGCGGCAATCTCTGAGGCGAGAATCATCCGGACGGCAATCCCCGAGGAGAGAATAATCTGGGCGGCAATCTGCCAGGAGAGAATCCGGCAGGCCGAACCTGAGTTGAATGACTGCCCTTTCCTGGTCTGTCAGCTCTAGAACGGCGCGCTTCAGAGCGCCCTGCAGCTCCTGCTGCATGTACCGAGTCTCAGGGCACTCTATAGAGGGGTCCGCAATGGTGGACTGTGGGGGAGCATGGGGAGAGTTGGGGGGAGTTGGGGAGAGGTGCGGGGGGAGAGGGAAAGGTGAGACGTCGATGGATGGAGGAAGGGGAGAGCGTAAAGGTGGTCTGCTGGAATGGGGCAGGGGATCAGAGCAGGGATCATGGCACATAGGACGTATGGTACATGGTAAATGGGCAATGGTACATGGTACATGGTACATGGCACATGGCACATGGTACATGGTACATGGTACATGGTACATGGTACATGGGCAATGGTACATGGTACATGGTACATCGCACACTCATGACAATCGTCACACACACTCACCCCCATGTTCTCCCCTCCGTCGTGATCCCCACCCCTCCCTCTCCCCACCCGGTCCTCCAACGGCTGAGGCCAGTAAACGGACGCAGGGGTAAGCTTGCGTCTCTCCTTGAACTTCAATTGCTTCGATGACGTGGACTGCGCTGACGCGGAGGACGATGCTGACGTGGATGGCTGTGCACGATGAGGGCGGAGGTGAGAGTGCTGACGGTGCAAGTTCGTCTGACGGAGCAGGGGATTTTGGGAGGGTGAAGGGTGGAGAGAAGGGGGAGGGAAAAGGTGGAAAGGGTAAGAAGCTCAAGTGTTTTGAGACGTCTGGCTTTTATCCAAAGGGTAAGAAGGAGGGCATGGCCAGTCGAAGGGCAAACGGAGGGAGCCAGATGAATAAACGAATGATGAATAAATGAATGATGAATAAATGAATGATGAATAAATGAATGATGCATACGACACGATGCACATGCCGGCATCTGTGCACTGGCTGATCTGCTCATTCCGTAGCCACAATGGTGCACGCATCCGCGAAGGCTGATAGCTCATGGTACACAACATGTGCTTGTGCCACGTGTATGTGACATGCGTATGTATGTGCCACGTGGCACTTACAGGGAGCCTGATCAGGCATGACTGGTCCATGGCTGACTGCATGACGGCATGTCGGATCCACCAATAGCAGTACGTAGATAATCTAAATCCACGGCCAGGATCGAATCTCTCTATCCCCTTTACAAGCCCCCGGTAGCCTGCCTGCATCACGAGTTAACAGCAGCAAATAGAGCGCATGCAATCTTTAACAACGAGAAGCAAGAAGAACAGAATGTATGAGAGACATGAAGAGAAATAAGGAGATTCCTCAAATGAATCTCCCTTCATTACAGTCACATCTTACCGCGATCAAGTCCCCCATTGTCACTCCCCCCCTCGCATATCTCTGCGCCAGGCTCACCACCATCCCGCCATTCGCAGCCAATATTCTCTCCATCCCCTCCGTCCCCCTCTCCTCTCTCTCGTACTCCTCTCTTCCTCCCCTCCCCCTCCTCTCCCTCCCCTCCCCCCCCATCCTCTCCCTCTCGTCCTCCTCCTCAGGCGCCTCGGCTCTCCCACGCCCTCCTCGCGACCTCCTTAATCGCCGCGCCGCCTGAACGGCCAGCACGTACTTAATCTCCTCGTCCCGACTCAGGAGCCGCGAATATCCACCTCTCCCTGGCAGGGCACATGCGTTCGCGCTTCTGCCTTGGGGGCGTGCTGCATCGTCGAGCCGCGAATATCGACCTCTCTCTGGCAGGGCGCAGCTGGAAGCTGGAGCTGGGGACAACAAGCCCGGATAAATGGCGTGCTCCCAAGGCACCTGCGGGGGCGACGGACAACAGGTCCTCTTATTCCGCCGCGACTTCAGCTCTCTCCGCGCCCCGGCGCGCGCGGCCCTACGAGGAGACCTGACTACGGCGGGGCTGCCAGCGGAGAGCGCGTGCGTTGGGTCCTGGCGCGCAGGAGATGTTTGAGTCGATTCAAAGATCACTAGCACGTGTGTTGGATCATGGCCTTCAATGCTCTTCGCGCCCCGCCTCGTTTCCAACGGTACTCCCCGCCGGTCTTCATTCGTGGAGTCTCCGCTAACCCGGTGTAGCTTGGGCTCAGCCTGCTGCCTTTTCCTCAGCTGCTCACTCGTCTGCTGCTCGCCTGGTTCGAGGCGCCTTGAAACAGCCTGAGGCTTGAAACGAAGCACGGGTGAATCTAAAGCCACCCCGCGCGGCTGATGTGGAGCCCCGCCGCACAGCCGCGCTCTGCGCTGCTCTCCGCGCTGCTCTCCGCGCTTCTCTCCGCGCTGATCTCCGCGCTGCTCTTCGCGCGACTTAGTAGCCACGACGCATCTCGGGGCCAGCCTCGCACCGCCTCTCGCTCTCGGCGAGTCCGCGAGCAAGCCGTTAGCGACCCGCCCGGCCCTACGACTAAAAAAAGGATCCGCACAGCCTCTCGATCTTGTTTCGTCCGCGAGCGAGGCGAAGCGCCCGGCCCGAACCGCCACACGGAAGGATGGCGCTCGCTGGGAAAGGCTTGCGATGGACTCCATCGCCCTGAGGTCGCACAGACTCGCACAGACTCGCACGGACTCGCACAGACTCGCGCCGACACGCACCGAATCGCACCGAATCGCACAGACTCGCACAGACTCGCACAGATTCGCACGGGCTTTGAAGTTAAGGAGCGAACACGTGAGCGCCGCGCGGATCTGCCGTGCCTGCAGCAGCTACTAGTGCTGTCTGGTACCTACCAGCAGCCTAGAGGTTGCTGGCGTCGCCTACTAGTCGAAGCATGACTTTCGTGAGAGAGGCGGCGAACTGCGAAGCTACTAGAACCTAGCGCCTAGATCTAAAAACTCGGGGGCGTGTGATGGGTCTATGAGGTGCGGAGTGCGAGAGCACAGAATAATAACTGAAGTCGGCATTGAATAATCTGCACACGATAAGAGGTTTCCCGATGTAACAGTGTTGTTTGCTGCTTGGCTGGAATTTTTCGGGATTGACGCGCTAAAATGAATAAATTAGGACTCGTAACACCGAGTGCATTTTCTGAAAGTGACGGTGACGTGACATGTCAGCTAAGGTGACTAAAACGGGGACAGAGAGATCTCGATTGCGGTGTGACAGGGCTTGGTGTCACTGGTCGTGACGTGATTCTTTGTTTGGGCTCGCTGTCAGATGTCCACATTAGCAGATCTCGCTACCGTAAAGCAGGGCCCATAATTGCTCGTCCTGGCTGGACCTGACATTTGGGTTCCCTTGCTTTGGTCGTCAGTTTGTACTTCGGCACTTCCTGTAACCGTGTAACATTCTAATGGACTCGCCTGTTTTCTTGGTGGTGCGTGCGAACAAACGAGATTCGCGGCTGACAAGTAGTAGGATAGCCAAAGGGCAAAACGGAAGCAGAAACGGCATGAAATATGTCAAGGACGGGGTTCGAACCCGTGACTCTTTCGAGACCGCAACTTGAGTGCGGCGCCTTAGACCACTCGGCCACCTTGACGTTTATGGTAGATCTGTATTACATAATCGTCCAACTTTTAAAAGGAATAATCGTGCTCTATTCCCTTCGGCACAACCTTCCCCCACCGTTCCGTCATGATGGCCGCATGCTTCCTCCCTTTCCTCCCTTTCCGAATCTGGGTTTCCCCGGGTCCGGTTTAATAATTCGCTGGCAAAATTCTGCTACGATTGTTTGCCCCTGTTCTGGCAAACGAATGGAGAATGGAGACTTGTTGGCAACTAGCAATTAATCACGCGCTGACGGGAGGAGGTATTGCGCCTAGAGGTCACATGTTTCTACATCCCCTTCGAGGGGCGTCCATCTGAAGTCTGGTGTGCACATCTTGTAGTGCTTTTGGGTGATGGGCGATAACGGGCATATGTGAAGTTTTCCTCGGTTTTCCTTGTGTGCCGAGTTGAAACTGTTCCACACACAAGCTGTAGATTCTCATATCTAAATTTTGATTCTGCATTCATTGGTCAGCTGTTCCCGCCTGAAGCCGTGCACTGTCCATGTAGGCAAACATGGAACTACAGTTGTAGACTGTCCTTCAATTCCTACATAACTGGTGCTCGTGGAGGTGACAGATATAAAACCTCGACACACCTATTTTTCTAAGGGCCAAACGAAACCGACCCCCGTTGTTGTTTAGCCTGTGCACTTATTGAAATCGATTTTGGTGCTCAGTTAGGACGACACTCGCTGAGGGTTTACCAGAGAAACGGGTCCGTTTCGTGGGACGGTCAAGGAGTGCTTCTGATTCTAGGTTTCTTCGTTCGGTCTCCTCTCCAGCGAGTTATGTGAGAGCGGGAATATAATTTATTCGCCTGTGTCCATTTCACGTGATGCACCTTGTGTCACTTGAAGTCGATGTAAGAGCAATCATTCTTCAGTGGTGTGTCCAATCGGCTTTGGGAAAGATGGCCGCGCTTGAACATAGCTTGGACGCTAGTGCCACTCAACGGTTTTTGACAGGCTGGCGATTGATTTAACGACAGGCAAACCCACCTTCATAACAGCCTTCGCTCGCAAGTGACGCCAAAGTTTCCGTGCCCTCTATTGGCCGTGGATGGAGCCGTCCGTTCACAGGTGTCACACACAACCCCAACCATGCCTCGGTGCCCTAGGGGTCACCCTGCAGAATCCGAGTTTGCCCAGGATCCAGCTCGTCCAGGCTGGGTAGCTCTAATATTCTGGACTGTTTTTGCAGGCCAAAGTTTCGAACAGCTCGGAACGTGCCACTCTCGACAACTCTCGACACCGACATGGGGAATTTTTTTTGTTTCTGGGGGAAAACGTTTATAAATATTCTACAGGTTGGATCCATCCTACTCGGAACTGGACCGCGGGATTATTATGCTGTCTGTCCGTGGACGGGTACTGATATTCTGAAACCAAACAATCAGGTCTATGTATAGAGTATAACTTTTTTCACTGGCAAATCAGTATACTGTAATTTTCCTGACTTCCAGATGCCTGACCCCAACCCGAGGAGATACAGAACAGAACACCTTGGCCTGCACACACCTCCATCCATCCATACTGTAGTAGACATTTTATATTTGGAGTTACTCATCAAATGTAGGAGTTTGAGGACTTTGTAAAAAGCCTAAATTGCCACGGCTCAACTTTATATTTGTTGTGCCACATCTGCCAGAAAATCTAAACTCATGGCCAATGAGGGGACATAAAACGGCCTGTGTTATGTGGTTCTGTCGGGTGAATAGCCGATAAAATGCAGCGCTCTTTTATTCCAAACCTTCGTGACTGCTCTCCCCCATCGGTTCCTCCCTGCTTGACCCATTTGTCCGCAGCTGCACAGTCTGCTCCTGCGACTAGGCGGGCAAGCGGAAGCCACGAGATTCAGGGCACGCCGTGCCAGCGCCGCACCGCCGAGGCGCATGTGTTCTTCTGGGGAGCCTCGTCCTGTGGTGGTGGCGCATTGGCGCGCGGGAATCGCATGCGCGAAGCAGCGGCAGCCAGCCAGCCACTCTCCGCATCCCCCCCATGCCCCGCACGTTCGACGCCCAACTTTTTGAAAGGCGTCCATGGCGCGCCATGCCCATCGTCCACGCACTGCTCCGCAAGTGAGCTGGCTGGTTGTCTCGAACAAACAGAGTTCGCCTCGCTTCGCACTTCTGGTTGTACAATTCGAGTGAGCTGGCTACGATATCTCAGATTCCAGTTTCCAGCTTTCGGCTCTTTCCAACAGATGAATCCCCTACAGTCGTCTCTCACGAGCACCTCTCTTTCGTGATTGCGCTCTGATAGCTGTCATTGCAGGACCTGCTTCGCTGTTCCTCCACTACAGCGACACGACGCAACGCTTCTTGCGTCTCGCGTCATATTTATGCCAGTTTCACGCCTCGACGAAGAGCTCCTTTGATCGGAATAACCGCGGATTGCGCGGATTGCGCATCGCGTGGCGTCCGGTTTCATCCTTTCATGACGAAGACGTCTTCTTTCGAGGCGCCTCAAAAGTCGTTCTCGAGCCTCTAAGCTGTCGGATTAACTTTCCGTCCCGTCAACTATAAAGTCCCGACCGCGCCGCAAGAATGTCGTGCCAATCTGGGGCACAAGTAGAATCGCCGCCGCCGCCGCCGCAGTTGGCGCCGCGACAGCCGCTACAGCCGCAACAACAGGAGCAACAGCACCAGCACCATCGCAGCCGCCAATCCGAGGAATTCGACTCCGCAGTCGCGGCCGTCATTTCGCGAATCCAACTCGACAGGGCCCCCTCGTCGGTTTTCGAGTCCGCGCAGAAGCCGCCCCTGCCGGCGGCGGTGCGTGAATCGGCGGAATTCCCGCTGGGGGAAACGCAGCCGCCGCGAAACGCGGCGGCTCTCCAGGTCCAACTCGACTCCGGAAGTCCCTGGGAGAACCCGAGCGCGCATTCCACGGCGGATAATATGATCCTGTCTCCGACAACCTCCTTCCGCCAGAGCCCCTTCAGCGCGCCGCTGGCGCGCCCTTCTAGCGCCGGGAGTTCCCGCGGGGGCAGTTCCCGCGCAAGCGGAAGATTCCGCGCGACGGCGCTACTGGCAGAGCCCCGCGGCGGCGATCCGTTCACGGGAGACGCGTCGCCGGTCGTCAGTATCCCTCTCACTCACACGCACACGCAGAAGCAGCGGTGGCCGGATAGTCACGGAGCGCAAACCCTAAGCGCGTGGCTCCAACGAACCAGCAGCTCAGGCTCGGGATCTGGCTCGGAAGGGCACAAGTCAGCACAAGACCACTCGGCGCTGCAGCGCTGCGCTTCCGCGCCGCATGAACGCGGCGCCGGCGGAAATTCCGACGGCGCGCGTGGCGGCGGCGGCGTAGAGGCGGCGGCGGCGGCGCTACAGCCCGGTGGCGGGCTACAGCTGGAGACCGAAGAGGAGCGCTCGTTCAAGCGGCGGCTGCTGAACCGCGAGTACGCGAAGAGGTCGCGGCAGCGGCAGCACGAGCGGTTCGTGGAGCTCGAGGCGCAGGTGAATTCCCTGGCGGCGGACAAACGCGCCTCGGACCAGCGGCTCCAGGAGATGGAGCAGGCGCTGATGATCCTCCAGGCGGAAAACGCGCGGCTGCGGCAGATAGCCGCGGGGCGCTACAGCCGCGACATGGCGGAGATCCTGCGCGCCATACAACAGGCCGGGGGGCTTTCCTCCGCGGGGGGGCTTTCCGCTATAGGGCTTCCGCCGCAAACAGGCGGCGCGCGCATCTTTTCGGAGGCGCCGCGGGGCGCCGCGTCACCCGCATCTGCCGGCGCCGCAGCAGCAGCGCGAGCAGCTCTAGGGCTAAACGCCTCGGCGCGGTTTGACGGGACGAGCGCGGAAGCCCTGGCGGAGATCGAGACGGCTATTGGGGGGAACGGGGGAAGGGGGGGAAACGCGCGCAGCGGTTCCACCTGGCAATCTCGGGGGGACGTGAACATGATGGGGGGATATCATGACGCTCCGCCTGCCACGCGCAGAGAGAGCGGGGCTTTCCCCCCTCCCCCGCCCTCGCAGGCTGCGCCATCCGTTCAAGACTTGTTCGGGCAGATCCCTCTTGCAACAATGGGCGATCGCCCCTCCAGAAATTTCCATGGGGGAGGAGATGAGAGCGAAATGATGATCTTTGCTGCCGCCGCTGCTTCCGCCGCCAATACTGCTGCTCCTGCCACTGCCGCTCCTGCTGCTCCTGCTTCCATGCCTGCTGAAAACCGCAGGAGTTTCGAGAGCTTTGCTATTGGCGGCCAAGCTGGTTCAGGTGCCTTTTCAGGTGCTTTCTCCACTGCTCCCGACCCCAGCTTCGATTCTGCATACAGTGTGGAAAATGGCGCTGGTTTTGCTGGTTTCGCTACTGGCGGCCAAGTCCCCGCAATTTGGGGGGCCAATGCCGCAGACTTCAGCTCTGCTGGGTTCGGCGCTGCAGGCTTTGGTGCTGCTGGCGATGACGACACTGCCGCACTGCTTGCGGTGGCCGGACTTGTGGGAGGCAACGGCGGAGGGAGGGGGGGTGGAGAGATGGGGCAAGCAGGGAGGGGGGTGGAGGAAGTGGGAGGGTCGGGCCGTGGAGGGGTGGGGCAGGGGAGTGGGGGGGAGTGGAGGGAGCATGAGGAGGATACGCTTTTTGCCATGATCCACCACCTGCACAGGCAGCTGTGAGGCGCGAGATTTAAGACAGAATAAAGAAGCAAGTCATGATCCATCGTCGGCATGTGCAGCCAAGGTTCTCATGGCTCAGAGGTTCCAGTCGCAGCCAAGCCTGGCAGCATATCCATCAAACCATCACCAACCTCAGTTTGAGTCCAAGGCTCCAATCACTCTGCCTTGTGGCGGATATCCATCACCCTCGGGCCTTAGCTCGTTTTCAAGGCTCCAAACGCTCAGCCTTGGGGTGCATTTTCATTCTTTTGTTTTTCAGACTGCCATGGCTCTTCCTCGGATTCTCGACGCTTGCAAGCTGCATCCAAGGGATGCGAACAGCCGGTGCAGCCACCAGTATGGGATTAGAAGAGCCTGACGCATTCTTGACCGAACCATCATTCAATTTGTTTATTCTTTCAATTGTTCATTCTTTCACAATTAAATGTTTGCTCCCTCGAGAAAGCCTGCATCTTTACAAGCAATGCCAACGACTTCATTGCTAATGGTCACAACAGATATACAGCAAATCTATGATGGGGTGGGGGGCAGGAAACTGAAAATGATGATGTGGGTAAGGCCAAATAGTAGCCTACATGTAGTTGGAGACTGGCGAGTACAACTTCTATGATGCCTGCCTTCTTGTGCTGCGTACACAACAAGTGAACACTGAAAAATGTAAATATTTATGCAAACAGCTGCTACAGTTAATTGTCAGAATGTATTGCACTCCACAACCCTAGAGTCAACAGCAGCCTGACAACCCAGGTGAACAGCTGTTTCCATGACCATACATGTTACCAGTAACATAATCCACACATTCTACAGATGCAAACCCCTACAACAGTTTCATAGAAGCAGGGAGGAGAAGAGAGAATAGCCATATCACATGGAGGCTTCAAGAGGGACGCATGCCGCATCACATGGATACACTGGGGGAGAAGGGGTGACAATGGCATGGCAGGCATCTATGGCAGGCGTCTATGCGAAGGGGGAGCAGATCCGAACGACTAACGAACTCGCATGACACGCATGGCAGTTCCTGTCACACAACACATTGCCCACCCATGGCCCGCAGTACCACCTCGACTAGAGGGCCACATACACACGAACAGTCAATCTCTATCTAAGCGAAGGGGAAGCCGATGCGGACGACAAACTCGCAGGCGTTGTAGTTGCGGTCGTACTGCACGTCGCCCGCCATGGCGAGGAGGATCTTGCGGCACACCGACAGCCCCAGCCCCTCCTGCGTGCGCGTGGTGGGGTCCGCCTCGTCGTACAGCTGCTGCACCAGCTCCTGAGGCAGACTGCCCGAGTGTTGCACTCTGGTGGGGGGGAGTAGGGAGAGGGAGAGAGGGAGAGGGAGAGAGAGAGAGAGAAAGTAGGTGGGAAAACGGAGAAGGGAACATAAAGCGAGAACGAGATATGAGTGGCTGGCCTCGTTGTGCAACTGCTGCACCAGCTCCTGGGGGAGGCTGCCTGAGTGTTGCACTCTGGTGGGGCGGAGAAAAGGGAGACTTGAGTGAGGAAACAGACAGAGGGGTGCATATAATCATGAAAGACTCTGCCAGGGCCTGCTGCAGGCTGCATGCTGTTAGGGGATGAGCGAGAGGGACGTGGGTGAGCAAACAGACACACACATCGGGGGGCGTTGAAGTTGCAGTCAAATTGAACGAATACTATTACGAGGGCCTCCTCTGCAGGCTGTGTGCTGCAGGCTGTATGTTGCAGGTTGCATGCTGCACACACTCTCGGTTAAAACCGCGCATTCTCCTTCACCCCTTCCCCCCCCACCACATTTCCCCTCAAATGCCCCGCCTACAATCAACCCCCTCCAACCCTCAACCCCCTGCCTCCTGGTGCTGGTGACCAGCCGCACCTTCACCCACCCCCCACTGGGAGTAAAAGTAACCGCACTCGTGAGGGTCCCCTGCGAGCCGCACAGCTCCCTCACAATCCCCTCGCTCTCCCCTTCATGTGAACACCCCCTGGCAGTCCCTTCCCCCCTCACACCGCCTTCCTGTATCTCACCTGAATTCGCACTTCAGAGAGCCCTGGTCGCCGAACAGGCTCCTGGTGCTGGTGACCAGGCGCACCTTCACCCACCCCCCACTGGGCGTGAATGTAACCGCGCTCGTGAGGTACTCCGCCAGAGCCTGCTGCAGGCGCGCGGGGTCCCCTGCCAGCCCGGGGAAGGTCTTGAGCTGCGGCGGCGGGTCGAACGAGAGGGTCACGCTGCGCCGGGCGGCGGCTTGCTTGCCCTGGGCGATCACAGCGTCGATCACGGAATCAATGGTGAAGACCCCGGGGATGATGTTGACATAGCTGGTGAGGGGGACACGGAGGGGGGAAGGGGAGGTGGGGATGGAGGGGAGCAGGGGGGGAGGAGGGTGGGGGAAGTGAGGTATTGTGATAGAGGTTGCTTGCCCTGGGCGATCACTGTGTCGATCACAGTGTCGATCACAGAAACAATGGTGAAGACCCCGGGGATGTTGTTTACATATCTGGTGCAGAGGAAGAGGGGCAGGGAGGTGTTGGGAGGGTGAAGGAGAGGAAGAATGGGGAGAGAGTGGGAGGGAGTGCGTCAATGCGGCCTGGACGATGACAGCATCGATGACTGAACCAATGGCGAAGAGGCTACGCCAGGAATGATGTTGACGTAGCTGGTGAAGGGGGCGTGGAGGGGGGAATGGGGTAGTGAATCGATCGAGAAAAAGCACGGGGGTTGATGATGATGTGGGTGGTAAGGTATCATCTCCCATTTTCCACGACTAACGGCTTTACTACCCTTCACTCACCGCTCCCGATCGGGGCGATGACATCATTCCCCAAGATCTGTTCCACCTGCTCCTTGCACCTCTCACAAGCACCCGCACTCACTAGCACCATTCCCCACTGTTCCCCACCATTCCTCACCACTTGCCCCCCTCAACCCTTCACTCACCCTTCCTCAATGGTGTCAGAGTCGTCATCCCCCAGAATCCTATCTACCTGCTCCTTGCACCTCATACACAATAGCACCATTACTACTAACCCATCCTCCCCGCCGTCATCCTCCACCCACCCTTCCCCTACTGTGGCAATGTCGTCATCCCCAAACTCCTACTCACCTGTTCTTGCACCTCTCCCCCCCCTTACACCACCTACCATCCCCTACCACCCACTCACCCTTCCTCAATCGTGTCGATGTCGCCATCCCCCAACATCCTATTCACCTGTTCCTCGCAACTCATACAGAAAAAAACCACCTCATACTACTAACCCACCCTTCATTCACCCTTCCTCAACGGTGGCACTGTCGTCACCCCCCAAACTCCTACCCACCTGCTCCTGCACCTCTTCCCCCCTTTTACCACCTATCATCCCCCACCACCCGCTCACCCTTCCTCGATGGTGTCAATGTCGTCATCCCCCAGAATCCTATTCTCCTGCTCCTTGCACCTAACACACCTAGCTAATAGCCCATCCTCCCCTCCTCCACCCTTCACTCACCCTTCCTCGATGGTGTCAATGTCGTCATCCCCCAGAATCCTATTCTCCTGCTCCTTGCACCTAACACACCTAGCTAATAGCCCATCCTCCCCTCCTCCACCCTTCACTCACCCTTCCTCGATGGTGTCAATGTCGTCATCCCCCAGAATCCTGTCCACCTGCTCCTTGCACCGCTCCGCAACCCCCACCGCGTTCCGCTCCTCCTCCCCGGCAATCCGCCCCTCCCTCTCCTCCCGCCTCAGCCCCTCCAGGGCGTGCTCTATCCCGTCCAGCGGCCCGCGGATCGCATCCCTGGTGTATGCCACCGCCTTGGCCTTCTCCTTGGCGAAGTCCTGTGTGGCACGTTGCAGGTTGAGCGCCGCCTGCAGCTCTGCCGACACGGTGTGGAGGAAGCAGAACACGCCCGTCACGTGCCCGTCCGCGTCCCGGCGGGTGTTCACCGTGAGTAGAGCCTCCACCAGTTGGCCCTGTGAGTGTGGAGGGGGAGGGGAGTGAGCTGGGGGTGAGGGCTTGCAGCTCGGGAGACGGCAGGGAGGAAGCAGAGCATGCACGCCTGTGACGTGGCCGCCTGGATCTCAGCAGGTGCACTGCGAGTGGAGCCTCCACCACGTGGGCAGCAAACAGACAGTCATCAATCAACTTTGTCATCATGTGTGTCTCTGCCTTCACGCATGTATGCTCTCAGGGTGCACGCACACCACACGCACACCACCAGCACATGCACACGCACACCACAGGCACACACACACCACGGGCCCATTAAGTAAAACAAGTGCACTCACATGAGCATCGAGGAACTCCAGAGGGTAGCGGTCGGTCATCTGGCCGGACATGGCCTTGTTGATCACGATCATGAGCTTCGTCATCGTGTCGGCCTTCATGCGGCAGATGGGGCCGAAGATGCCGCCCAGCAGCAGCCGGTCGATGGCCTGCGACCGCGGCACGCCCGTGATCCTCTCCATAGCGGGGTTCCAGTCCGTGCAGTTGCCAAAGTCTGAAGAGGGAGGCGGGTAGGCGGGTGCGGGGAGATTGAGCACGGGTGTGAGTGAAAGGCACGCCTGTGATCCTCTCCCAGGCAGGGTTCCAGTCCGTGCAGTTGCCAAAGTCTGGAGGGGGGAAGATGGGGGAGGCGGGAAAGAGAGAGGGGGGGAGCACGGGTGTGACTGACAGGTGTGAAGGGAGGTGGGAGGGGGGGGGGAGAGGAGGAGCGGGGGGTTTGACCCTGGAGACGTGAGGCACACGGGGGGCACATGGGGGGCACATGGGGGGCACATGGGGGGCACATGGGGGGCACATGGGGGGCACATGGGGGGCACATGGGGGGCACATGGGGGGCACATGTTGGGCACATGGGGGACACATGGGGGGCACATGGGGGGCACATGGGGGGCACATGGGGGGCACATGGGGGGCACATGGGGGGCACATGGGGGCACATGGGGGGCACATGGGGGGCACATGGGGGGCACATGGGGGGCACATGGGGGAAACACAGGGGGCACACGGGGGGCATAAAACTCGATCGCAAGACTTCTCAAAACAAGGGCCAAGGGAAAGCGTAATAGCCCAAGCCAGCAGCACGGGAACAAAGGGTCCCACCAGGTATTCCATCCCCCTTACAAGCCAGCCACCAGGCTCACCGTCAGTGGAGAAGATGGGCGGAATGAGTGAGCTGTTGCCATGCATAATGGCCTCATAATCCCCTTGCAGGCGCGTGAACTTGCCCTGCACCGCCTTCTGCGCCGCTCAATCCACTCACTCACACCCCAGAACGCCCCATCCCATCCCCCTCTTACAAGCCCGCCAGCAGCACTCACCGTCAGTGGAGAAGATGGGCGGAATGAGCGAGTTGTTGCCGTGCACGATGGCCTCATAATCCCCTTGCAGGCGCGTGAACTTGCCCTGCACCGCCTTCTGCGCGGTCACGTCCTGCCCCACGAAGCACACCCCCACCACGTCCTCCATGTCGTCGCCGCCCATGGCCGTGCCGCGGCTGGCGAACGCGTTCACCACGAGGATGACCGAGTCCTTGGACGACTGCACCACGCCCCACGTGCGCAGATGAATCTCCAGCTCCTTGCTCTCCTGGCCTGCAGTGGCACCGGGGGGGAGTGGAAGGGAGGGGAGGGAGGGAAGGGAGGGGAGGGGAGGGGAAGTGAGGGGAGGGAGGGCAGGGAGAGGGTCGGGGAAGGCAGAGGCGTTGCCCATGAGTGACAACAGAGTCCTTGGATGGCTGCACCACGCCCCACGTGCGCAGATGCATCTCCAGCTCCTTGCTCTCCTGGCCTGCAGTGGCAGAGCGGGGAGGGAAGGGTGAGAGGGGCGAGAGCGAAAGTGCTCACTACACAAGCACAAACCACAGAGCACTAAACAAGTAGCAAGCGAGCAAGCATACATTGCAGTGCAAGGAACAGCGCCCAGCCAACGGCGTCCACGTTGCCTTCCACCACCAGGCCCGTGGTCAGGTGCTCGCCCTTATCCCCAGGCTCTAGCCCTCTCAGCAGGTACACCCATTCACGTCAACCATGCCTAGCAGAAAGCTCGAGCCTACCTTGCAGAGCGAGGAACAGGGCCCTGCCAACAGCGTCCACGTTGCCCTCCACCACCAGGTCCGTGATCAGGTGCTTGCCCAGGGCGTCCCCTGTGGCCAGCCCTGTCAGCGCTGCCAGCCTGGCGTTCCACCCCGTCACACACCCGTCGCGATCAACGGCCAGGATGGGCGCCGTGGCTGTCTCGAGCACGCGCACCATCTCGCTCTCTGTGGCGCTCAGGCGGTCCATTTCCTGTGGGGAAGGGGGAGGGGCGGAAGGAGGGGAAGGGAGAGGGGGAGATGGAGGGGGCATTAGAGCCTGGCGCTCCACCCCGTCACACACCTGTCACGATCAACTGTTGGGCGCAGTTGCTGTCTCGAGCATGCGCACCATCTCGCTCTCTGTGGCGCTCAGACGGTCCATTTCCTGGTAATCGCGAGCGGGGTTGAGTGAGGGGCGGGAAGAGTCTATTTTTGAGGCGCCTCAAAAATAGACTCCATTTCCTGGTAATGACGAGCGTGATGGGGGGCGGGAGGGTGACGGTGGGGGTGGGGGGTGGGGGGTGGGGGATGGGGGGGGGGGGAGTTGGGGTGCAGCATGGCAGTGGAAGGAGGCGGGACACGCGGATGAGCAGTTCGCATCCCTCATGTTTATGTGGTTACCATGTCGCTTGCGTTTGAAGTGGTTACGGTACCGCTTGTGTTGAGGTGGCACCACCATGTGCTTATGGTTGCCATCCCACTTGTTCTTGTGGTTACCATCCAGTGTATGTGTGCATGCAGGTGTGGCCTAGTGTGTGCATGCATGCATGCATGCATGCATGGCGTTGCCTTCTGCCAGAACTGGTTCCGCGCTCCTCTCATGTTTAAGTTTTGAGACGTCTCAAAACGCACTCCTCTCAGCTTACTGATCCCTTCAAACACTCTCACCTGGCCCCTCATGCGGTTTAGCGGCATATCCTTCAAGTCATTGCCACTGGACGACGTCAGGTGCCCCCCGTGTTAGTAATTTCGTTTTGAGGCGTCTCGAAAGGAAATTACGAGGCCTAAACACACAAATGCCCCGTGAGGATGAGCTGCAGCGAGTGCCTCTACGCCAGCCTCATCCCCCTCTCCCTGCAAACCTCACCCCATTCCCTCTGGACTGGACTCACCTGGTCCCGCATCCTGTTGAGCATCATGTCCTTCATATCGTTGTCCGAGAAGGAAGTGAGATGGCCCCTGAGGATGAGCTGCAGCGAGTGGATGGCGTCCATCTCCACGTCCTCCCACGGCATGGATCGCTGCCGCACCACCTCTAGGAACGCCGCGAAGCTCGCCCTGGGCCCCATGGCCATCCGCTCCGGGTGCTCGTCCTCCTTGTCCCTATTGTCGTGCTTCTCCCCGCCCCACCGCACCTCCTTCCGCACGTGCGACCGGAACCACAGCAGCACGTCGCGCGCGTACAGCCGCGCGCACGCCATCCCGCACACCCCTTCCCCCAGCTCCTCCGCGCGCGGGTAACCTGCTTCCGCCAGGCTGTCTGTGCTCAGCCCGGACGAGTCCCCATGCGCCGCGTCCAGCCAGTCGATGATATCTAGGATCTGCATCTCCGTGGGGGTCGTCCCCAGCAGCCAGAACCGCCCCGCGTAGTACAGCGCCGCGCCGTCGCACTTCACCAAGTCCCGGATATTAGGGTTCTGGGAGACGATCCCGAGGGGCGCATCCCCTCGCATGAGGAGATCACAGAGCAGCGTCTGCGTGCGCAGCATGTCCTTCTCCTTGTGCTGGCGGGCCATCTCGATCTCCATGTTCACCTGGAGGGAGAAGACCTGCATGAGGAACTCGCACGCCAGCCGCAGGGGGAACGGCAGGTAGCGCGCGGTTTCGTGGTGGCACACCACCAGCCCCCACAGCTTCTTCCCCCGGTTCCCCTGCGCCGCAGGAGCACCAGCACCAGCCCCAGCACCCTGCTGCGCCTGCTGCGCGACGTCCTCATCGTTGATGATCACGGCCATGGTCATGGACGCCGTGGTCCCCATGTTCCGCATGTACTGAATATGGCACCGCTGCGCCGCGCGCAGCTGCGACCCCGCGAGCGTCACGGGCTGCTTGAGCCTGCCCTCGTCCCGCACCACCTTCACCTCGTCCGAGTACGCATCACAGATACACCGCACTCGGTTCTTCATAAACAGGAACCGAATCGCCTGGGGAATATCCGTAGCCGGGTAGTGCAGACCGAGATATGGCTCCATGGTGTCTTTCTTAGCTTCAGCAAGGACCTCGCCATGCTCGTCCTCGTGGAATTTGTAAGTCATAACTCGGTCGTACCCCGTGAGCTCCTTCACCTCCTCCACCACCGCCTGGCACAGCATGGTCATGTCGCCGGGCGGCATGCGTTGGAGCCTAGCGATGGCCTTGGCAGCGAGCTTGTGCGCCTGGAGGGCCCCCGCGCCCGTGAAGATATTTTCGGCGTCGCGGACGGGCTCCAGGTCGATCACGATGCCCACGTCGATGCGGTGCAGGATGGCGTAGAACGGCCGGTGGTCGCCGCGGTTGGACACAGCGGCTTCGACCAGCACCGGGTTGATCATAGAGAGGTCCGCCGCGCCTGTCGCCTTCTCGAGCGCTGTGACGCTGTCAGGGGTGAAGAGAGAACGCGCGTCCGCGCCGAAATCTGGGGGGAGAGAGGGGGGCGAGATGGGGAGGGGGGGGGGACGGGAGGAAAGCTCGGGCTAAGTGGGACGGGCTCCAGGTCGATGACGATGCCCACGTCAATGCGGTGCAGGATGGCGTAGAACGGCTGGTCGACACGGCTGCTTCCACCAGCACCCGGTTGATCATAGAGAGGTCCGCCGCGCCTGTGGCCTTTTCGAGCGCCGTGACGCTGTCCGAGGTGAAGAGAGAACGCGCGTCCGCGCCGAAATCTGGGGGGAGAGGGCAGGCGCGGGAGCGAGATGGGGAGGATGGCGGAGGATGGGGGAGGATGGTACGGAAGGGAGAGGAACAATTTGAGGGGTACCGGTGTTAGCGGCCCTGGAGGTTGCCCCGTGGACGAGCTCCGCGAGGAAAGAAACTGTGCAGAGGGGGTGAGGGGGGGGGGGAGACGGGTGGGAAAGTGCATGAGTGAGCTCGTCAGTTGGTTTCGCTCGGGCCAGGGCGTAAGACAGAGGGTAAGTCAGGGCAAGTCAGGGCAAGTCAGGGCAAGTCAGGGCGAAGTCCCCTCAGGCCCACCCACTCCCGGAAAGGGAAGATATGGAGGCGGTTTGCTGCACAGCACGGGTGGGGGAGGAGGGGGGGGCTGTGCAGAGCAGGGGAGCGGAGAGTTGCTTACCGAGCACGGGCACCGGAAGAGACCTACCGAGCACGGGGAGGGGCGGGAGCGGGGGTGGAGCAGGCGCCGCCGATTCCGCGTCCCCCGCCTTGCTCAGGTTGGAGTGCGCGCCCTCCCCCTCCTCAATGCGCCGGCTGGCGCGGAACCCGGTGCGCCACGAGCGCGACGGTGACTGCGAGCGCGCGGGGGAGCCCACCCTTCCGCCCGTGCTGTCGGAAGGCGCGAGGCTGCGCCCGCGCTGCTTGGCGTGCTTGGATCCCGCGGCGTTGTGCCCGCGAATGGCAGAAGAAATCTTCTCCTTGAGCGAGCTGAACGCACGACCTGGAAAGGCGTTGCGGGGGATGGGGGGGAGGGCAGGGAGAGGGACGAGGAACCGGGGGGTGCGGGGGGAAAGGGGAGGGGAAGGGCGGGGGGAGTGGGGAAGGAGGCTGTGGCTGTGCAATGGAGCTTCATAACACAGTCCTGCTTGGCGTGCTTGAAACCCGCGGCGTGTTGCCCCAGTAATGCTCGACCACCAACGCCGCACCTCTCCGGTGTTCCGACTCACACCAATGCCCGACTTGCTCGAGAAACTCTCTTGAGTCGAGGTCAACACGTACCATTGCCCCGCCTCCCGGTTGTCCGGCTCATCAATGCCCCACCCACCACTGCCGCACCCACCAATGCCCGACCTCTCACCCCCACAACCGCGCCACCTCTCCGACTCACCAATGCCCGACTTGGCGGGAGCCTTGCTGGGGGACGCCGTCGCCGTCGCCGCCTCCGCCTTCGCCTCCTCTTCCGCCTTCTTCCGCTCCGCCTCCTCTTCCGCCTTCTTTTCCGACTCGATCTCCTCCGGCGTCTTCTCCTTGGGAATCAGCCCCAGCAGGTCCTTGGCGTTCTCGCTAAACGCCAGCACCTGGAACGACCCCTCCTCCACCACCACCAGGCACCCGAACGCCTGAATCAGCCCGCCGCGCTGCATGCGCTGGAGGTACGACGCCACCGGCGCGCCGCCGGGTTTCCCGCCGCCCGCGCCGGCGTCTTTCCCGCCGTCCGTCTGCGTGATGCCCTTGCTGGCCTCCACCGAGTCGTGGTAGTCGAACCCCTCCGACGCGTCCTCGTACGCGCTGTCGAGCCGCGCGTCCGCGACGGCCTGCGCGACGCGGATGGCGCGCTTCGCCAGGGCCTTGGAGCCCGTGACGCTCGAGGAGCTCATGGAGACGGCCGGCCCGGCCGGCGCGGCGGACGGCGCGGCGGAGGTTACGGTGGACATGGTGCGGGTGCTGTTGGTGGGGGAACTAGTGTCCGCGGTAGAGAGTGTTGCGGTACTCATTGCATGGTCCTGGCTCGCCATGGTGGCGCTGGTGCTGATACTATCGAGCTGCTTCGGTGCTGGAAATATCTACGAACTTTAGAAACTATTCTGTGCTAAGGTCACTTTCGTCCTGTTGAGACAGCAGTCGTCTAGAGGATTCTACCAGCCGGGAAGGAGGTGGAGGCGTGGGAAGCAGTGCAACAGAGTCTTAGGAGATAAATATCACTGCTCAGACGAACTGCACAATGGCAAGGAGTTAAAGAAAAAAGAGAGGTCGGGGAGGGGTTGTAACATACGATGAGGCAAGACGAAAAGAAAAGACAATGTCAAGCCACGCAGACAGGGCAATAATGGCGTGAGACATAATGCGGGAATTGCTTTACTGAGGAATGTAAAGATGCGACGGGAAACGGGGGAACCGATGTCACGGTAGAGAGAAAAAAACAAGAGGAAAAAACAAACAAACAAACAAACAAACATCTAGAGCGGGTGCCGATGCCGGATACTGTTGCAGCATCTGGAAAAGCTTGGAATAGAAGAATATAGATTGTCAACCCTTGTTCCTAACGAGCTCGAGAGTCGACGGCAAAAATCGGAATGAGTGGCATTGCGCAAAGTCAAGCCCTGTTTATACCAAGACTGGTCCGTGTTACGCGCTATGTAATACCGCTTACAAATTTTAACTTTTTACAGCCTTGAGTTCTGTCCGTGCAAAATTAGTCGAGTATATTACACGAAGTTGCTTGTTTCTACATGGCATGCTTTGCAAAAATGCAGCAGGAAGAGCTGTGAGTGAAGGGAGAAGACAGGTTAGGAGAAACTGGTAGGTAGGCATACCTTGCCTTGCCACGTCTGGTAGACTTGATGGAACTGGCGCACTAAACGAGAACCGCTTCCTCGTAGAAACTAGGAAGCCTTTCCACTCTCACTGCTTAGTATTCTCAGAGAGGTTTGCCTTCTAGCCTTTCTCCCACTGCGTCTAGCAGTTCAGCAGCACACAGAGCACCAGAAGAGCTTCGTGTCTGGCAAAAAAGGCGCGAAATGTTGGTGACAGGAGTGCTGGTGTGAGGTGTGATGGCGGATGGATAACGCGCGGAATGTCGGGGCATCTGTTCTAGCCCTTCCCCCCCAAAAGAGCCTGCGGCTAGGCAGAAAAGTTCCGCTCGTGCCTCTCGAGGCGGGCTGGGGGATGGAGGCGGGTGGAACAAGCAAGGTGCGCACCGAACCAGATATTAGGTCACCCTACAGAAACCCTTCAAACCGTATCAAGCC
This sequence comes from Closterium sp. NIES-67, assembly GCA_027943415.1. Classification (NCBI taxonomy): domain Eukaryota; kingdom Viridiplantae; phylum Streptophyta; class Zygnematophyceae; order Desmidiales; family Closteriaceae; genus Closterium; species Closterium sp. NIES-67. The sequence continues at coordinate 662,760 of BQMB01000298.1, read as the reverse complement.
CCTTGAAAGCCTTTTTGGGGGAGGTGGGAGGGGTTTGTGGGTGGGGCGGGGGGGGGGGGGGGGGGGTGGGTGGGGGGGGACATTGACATTTCAGCCCCCTGCTTGCGGAACTGTGAGGCAGATCGATGTGGAAACGGGATCTGGCTGACGGGGAATACTGCCACGTTGCTTTCCTTGACCAATGCATGCGGGCGTTGGGGCAGAGGGAAGATCCAGGTTGCACACGTAGGCCGAAGCGGGGGCTTCCACTTGGCCGAGAAGATAAAGGATTTGGTGGAGGGTGGTGGGATTGGTTGGAGGAATCGAGTACACTTAGCTCGTGGTAATTTTACACCCTGAAACTGGGCGGCAGAATGATTTGTTTTCCACCCTGACCATTTCTGAGTGCAAAGAGAGTATCCCCTTGCTCCTACGGCATAAGCTTGGCAGACTCCACGCGGGGAAAAAAACTTAGGGCACTGCCTAAGCTGACGTCGGGTTTCCCGACACGAGAAACACTAAATCGAGCAGTAAACATTTCGTTTAGAAACCCAAGTTCAAATTGTTTTTCAAGCGTATCAGGATCTGGTCTTCAGGAGCTGCTTTCGGGGGGTGGATACCGTCTCGGCGGCACACTCTGTGAAAATACTGAGTGCAAAAAATACCGCAGACTAAGTGTATAAGTGACCCGTCGCCCGTTCCTCCCGCGCGGGTCGAAGTCGAAGCTGAATGGCAGCCCGTAAAGCCCACGACAGACAGCAGAAACCTACACTGAAGGTATGCTTGCTGAGTCAGCAGAATAATTGTGCTGTAACAGAATATCAACTGGCAACCAACAGACGTGGACTCTGAAACGTTTTCCACCGCACATATGCGTCGGCAGCACGTGAAACCACAGCCTTGGCACGGTTTCTAACGACGAGAAAAGGCGGCTGTCAGCCCAGCCGCGAAATCAGCAATGTTGCGTTTGTGAGAGCTGCGTTTTATTGGGAAGCTCTTTTAGAGAGTTTCTGGGAAAGACAATACAGATATTGCAATAAACAACAATAACAACGGGAGCACCTCCTTCGCAGGTGCTACATCTAATAAACAAAGTATCCTGATGAAAATTAATCCTTTTTTAATCTTCCAATTTATTACTTTATTTCAATTTACGTTCTTTCAGGAAAGCATATAGATTTCGACTATACGTCAACTAGACCCGCTTCTCCCAGCACAAAAGTGGGCTGACACAAGCGAGGAATCCTTACAGCCTCTCCCAGCCGGATATTCAATTGAACTCATTCGACCACCACGATTCGTTCGGCGGGGTAAGCACTTGTCGTTGACGGAAGACGGAGGGCACGTGGCGTAAGCACAAGAATCCAGTGGGTCGCTTCTTCTGAGTCGCCTCAGACAACACTAGGTTATCTCCTTACTATACCATTTTCCATTGAGCTCTATGAAATAATACAAAGTTTTCTAATAGCCCATGGCGCCACCCGCGCGGGCCGCCGTCCCCGACGCGGCGGCAGCGCGGCATCTCACGATCGACGGCGACGTCGGCCTGTCGGACGACGCGGCTCGGAGCCTGGCTCGCGGGTTCTTCCTGGGAGGGTTCCTGCTGCTGCCGTGGCTGTGGTTCGTCAACTGCTACTTCTTCTGGCCCGTGCTTCGTTATAACGCCGGCCACGATCCCCTGCTGCGATCCTGTAAGCGGGTTGCACTGAGCGAGGGAGGGGAGGGGGAGGAGGGGGAGGCCCATGTGTCCAGCACACGCGTCTTCATCCGCTGCTGCGACCCTGTAAGAGGCCTCTCGTCTTCTTCTTGAATGGCGACAGGAAAGCTTCACCGTCCTCCCTTCCCCGTCGTTCTGCCTCTTTCGATACCTCGCACAACCGGTTCCGCTCCCTTCTATATCTCTCTCACACCTCCACTCGGCCTTCTCTCTCACGCGCCAGCCATGCTTGGTTCCATCCACTGCCTCCTCTCCACTTCCGACCCACTCTTTTCATTACCCCGATTGCCGTTCACCCCACTGTCTCCCCTTATCCGTCGCCCGCCGCTTCCTCTTTCCTTGTCTTCACTCGGTTTTCCACACTTTCCTCCCCCAACCCCCTTCTCCCCCAACCCCCTTCTTCCCTAACCCCCTTCTTCCCCAACCCCCTTCTCCCCCCACCCTCTCCTCCCCTCACCCTTTGCTCCCCCTACAGACACGGTTGGCTCAACCATTGGCTGCAGTGTGGTCTTCCCCCCTCTTGCTTGCTGTGTGCCCCACTCCCCTTGTCCCCCTCTCCCCTCTCTTCCCACCGTCTGCTTCCCCTACAGACGGCATTGGCTCAGCCATTTGCTCTAGTGCCGCCTCCTCCCTTCGCACTCTTTCCTCCCTTCGACAGCCCCCCTTAGCCACTCCCCTTGTCCCCCTCTCCCCTCTCTTCCCCCCGTCTGCTTCCCCTACAGACGGCATTGGCTCAGCCATTTGCTCTAGTGCCGCCTCCTCCCTTCGCACTCTTTCCTCCCTTCGACAGCCTCCCTTAGCCACTCCCCTTGTCCCCCTCTCCCCTCTCTTCCCGCCCGCCCTCTGCTTCCCCTGCAGATGGTTGGTTCGGCCATGGGCTGCCATGTCGCCTTCTCCCTCCTTGCTTCCCGCGTGCCTCACTCCCCTTGTCCCCCCCTCTCCCCTCCTCCCTCCCACTTCGCCCCCTAAACAGACGTGGTTGGTTCGGCCATTGGCTGCAGCGTGGCCTTCTCCCTCCTTGCGTGTTGGTCCTTGGCCTATTCTGTAGGCGGGGAGGCATTACTAGGGACTGAAACGTGGCAGCGTTTAGCGGTGTACAATATTGTAGATGGCATTTTGTAAGCTGCAAAAGCGCTTTCAGTGTGTAATATACATCCGCTACTCTCAGCCTGGGCCTGATCTCTCAAAATTGGACTCGTCTGCCCTCACTATTGGTCTTGCAGCGGGGTTGGATGCAGCTCGGTAGGGTGCAAAGGAATTTTGCTTAGGTGCAGGGCTCTTATAAGTGAGTCGATCCTCGCCTTGGGCTCTTATAAGAGGCAACTTGTATGTTACTACCACACCCTTCATGGGCAGCACCTGACAGCGATTGCTAGAAACTCTGGCTCCCATGTGGTAACTGGCCAGTTTTCACATTACACTCCTGTGGCTAACACATGCAGATGCATTCAACAAGCAAACTTGGATTGTCTAAATCGTGTTTGTTATCCCCATGCAAAGCGTGATAGGATAGGAGTCTAGTTTTGAGGCGCCTCAAAACTAGACTGTCTGAACCGCGTTTGTTGTCCCCATGCACAGCGTGACCATCACACGCATCACCGTTGCCGTGCTCATACCTGCCCACCCACCCAACCCAACCCAACCCAAGCTATCTCTGCTTCCATCTCTCCGTATTTCAGCCGTTCGCAGGTTTGCAGTGCGGTGCTGTCTTTCAGCTCCCAGCACCTCTGGCTTGCCTTTCATGCGCCCAACACCTCTGCTCTGCTCTTTTCAATCAACACGTCCCTGTAGTACCCACCCACTTAAGCTATCTCTACTTCTGCGTCAGACCTCTCCTGATCGCAGCCTTTTTCAGGAGCGCCAGCCTGTCAGCCCCCAGCCCTCCCTTGCCCTGCCTTGCCTTCCATGCGCCCAGCATCTCTGCTCGCTTCAACACATCCCTCCCCACCCTCCTCTCTCCCTCCTCCGCCTCCTCCTCTGCCTCCTCCGCCTTCTCCGCCCCTTCTCCCTCCCTCTTCACCTCATCCCCCTCTCCTCCTTTCCCACCTTCCCCAACCTGCACTCCCTCCTCCCCTTCTACCCCTTCCTTTGACTCCCTTAGTTTCTCACCCTCGTTCTCACCTACCCCAGTCCCCCCTGTCCCCTTGCCACCTGCCCCAGTCTCACCTCCCCCTGTTCCATCCAGCTCAGGTGTATCAGAAGATTTTGCTCTTTCACCTGCCTGCTCCTGTGCCTGCTCCCTGTTTGAGTCACTCTCGTGAGTATCACTGGAGACGACCACACCAGGTTTGGCTGCATCTGCCACGTCAGCATCTGCTGCTACGAGCGCCAACTGCATGGCCAGAGGCCCGAGACGGGCAGCGAGATACGTCTGCTTCTGGTGGAGGTCTGATAGGCACTCCCACTCAAAGAAAGGTATCTGGAATAATAGTGGGTGAGGGAGAGGGAGGAAGGAGAGCGAGTGGAGAGAGGAAGGAGAAACAACAAATATCTTTAAGAGTGCACATAGACATGTATTTGCGTATGTACATAAATACATACCTGAACCACCTGAAACAACAGAAAGTCCCAACAGAGGGCTCTTACCCGAACCACCTGAAGCAAACAGAAGGTCTCACCTGAACCACCTGTCACCAACAGAGGGACCCCCTCTCACCTGAACAGTCCTCCTCAGCATTGCAGCAGTCTGACTTTCAGCTGAGTGGGGCCAAGAGGCACATGCTGCTGCTGCTGATTCTACTGTTGTTTCTACCGGTTCACCTGTCATCAACAGACCCCTCTTCCCTAAACCACCTGAAGCCAGCAGACCCCTCTCACCTGGACCACCTGAAGTCAACAGAGGTCCTCACCTGGACCACCTGAAGTCAACAGAGGGGCTCACCTGAACCACCTGCCATCCTCGGCAGCGCAGCAGCCTGGCCTTGAGTTGAGTGGGGCCGAGTGGCACGTGCTGCTGCTGCTGCTGCACAGGTTGTGCAGCTGTCTCCGCTGACGTGCTTATAGTGAAGTGCGACGGGCCGTCAGCCTCCACTGCTATCTTCAGTACACCGCCCTTCCTGCAAGAATCACCTCGCGCACTTAAAGCCCCGGCCGTGGTCTGCCCATTTGTGAGAGGCAGGAAGATAGCAATGTCGACGCTGTAGTCGCCGTCACGGTACTCGAGTGTGTGAGGGAGGTGCATGTGGTGCAGGGCGGTGCTGATGTCCCTCTGGAGTCCTGATACCTGAATCTTCTCCTCCTCGTGAGCTGCCTCCCAACACGCCTGCAGTAACGCTCGTGTGGCGGTAAATGCAAGGGTATGTACACACGTGAGAGTGAGTGGGGGAGTGAGCGAAGTACCGATCTCCCTCTGCAGCCCCGATACCTGCAGCTTCCCCCCCTCTTGAGCTGCTTCCCAGAATGCCTGCATTGAGAGCCGCATGTATGGGTGTATGCATTGTTACATGCACACATGAGAATGTGCGGGGGAGGTGCATCTGGTGCAGGGGAAATCCCCCGAAATCCCCCCGAAACCCCCCCCCCCCCCCCCCCCCCCCCTTTTTCGTGTGCTGCCTGCCTCCCACCCAGTTTGCACTTGATAGCATACATGTGGGTGCATACATGCACACATGAAGGCACATACACCCCAACACCCATTCCCCACCCCCGCCTTCTCACCTTCGCCTGCTGCCCCCCCACCTTCTCACCTGCTGCCCCCCCACCTTCTCACCTGCTGCCCCCCCACCTTCTCACCTTCGCCTGCTGCCCCCCCACCTTCTCACCTGCTGCCCCCCCACCTTCTCACCTTCGCCTGCTGCCCCCCCACCTTCTCACCTTAGCCTGCTGCCCCATCCACCTTCTCACCTTCGCCTGCTGGCGCACAAAGCCCGACAGCCACAGATGCTGCAGATACCAATACGACTCATCCCTCTCCTCTTCCTCCTCCTCCTGCTCCCCATCTCCCTCACTCGCACTCCCCTCACTCCCACCTCCCTCACTCGCACTCCCCTCACTCTCATCCCCGCTCTTGCTCCTGCTGAAAGCACTGCCCCCGGCGTCCCTCATTGCGTCCATGCCCGCCTCGATCAGCTGCTTGTTGTGCTCCGGTGCCTCGAGCTGCGTGGCTAGATCAACCTGCATGGGAGGAGAAGGGAGGAGAAGGAAGGGGCAAAAAGGGAGGAAACGACTGGGTTGGAATGTGACTGAGGCACACCCCTCCCCCCAAGAGTCCCTCATTGTCTCCATGCCCGCCTCCATCAGCTGCTTGCTGTGCTCCGGTGCTTCCAGTTGTGTCGCCAGATCAAGCTGCACCGGAGGGGAAGGGAAGGGTGGAAGGGAGGAAGAACTAGCTCGCATTATGACAGAGTCACATCCTGCCCCCGGCGTTCCTCATTGCGCCCATGCCCACCTCCATCAGCTGCTTGCTGTGCGCAGGCGCAGTTGCTGTGCGCAGGCGCTTGATTGTGTGTTACCGTGTACAGCTCACCTGGTACAGCTGGCACGGCTCAGAGGAGGTGAGATCGCTGGTTAGAGAGAGGAGGTGGGATCGCTGGTAAGAGAGAGGAGGTGGAGGCGGAGGATGGGGAGGGCTGCACTGAGGGAGTGTGTTTGGTGTGTGCATGCCCGCTAGCAGCACACGTGTGCATGTCTGTGTGGTTTAGCCTCACCTGGTACAGTTGGCACAATTCGGAGGAGGTGAGATCGTTGGTGAGGGAGAGGAGGTGGTGGCGGAGGATAGGGAGGGCTGGACTGAGAGAGGGGGAGGAGGAGGAGGCGGAGGAGGGGTTGACGATGGTTGAAATGGTGGTGGTGGCGGTGGGAGAAGGAGGCGCGGAGGGAGAAGCAGAGTTAGAAGGGGAGGGCTTGTCAGTGGGCCCATGCACCACGAGCGCCCATGCCAGCATGACCAGCGCTTGGCGGCCAAACTCCTGCTCGCCTGGTCTGCTGGCCAGACGACGGATGATCTGCCAGGGAAGAGAGAGGGGAGGAGACGGAGGTAGAAAGAAGAGCCTGTGAGTGCAGCCATCCACCCGTGCGGAGTCTATTTTTGAGGCGCCTCAAAAATAGACTCCTCACGCATGCGGCCATCCACCACGAGCGCCCATGCCGGCATGACCAGCGCTTGCCGCCTAAACTCCTGATCTGATGGCCAAGCGGCGGATGATGTGTCCGGGAAGAGAGTGCGGGGCACGTAGAGAAGGACATTGATAGGCATGTGAGGGCACCAGCTGCCACCACGAGCGCCCATGCACGGGAAGAGAGTGAGGGAGTGGGCGAGAAGGAAAGTGGTAGGCATGTGAGTGCGGTGCGGCCATGCACCACCAGTGCCCATACCAGCATCACCAGCACTTGCTGCCCAAACTCCTACTCGCCTGACAACGGCAAAGCAGCGAACAATCTGCACGGGAAGAGAGAGGGAATGGCAGGATGATCTGCGCGACACTGGGAGGAGGGAATCAAAGGAAGAGGTACAAAGGAAGAGGTACTGCCTGATCTCAACACCGAAAGGCTGCTCTTAACTTTCATTGATTTCATGGCCAGGCGACTGTGCCAAGAAACAGATGATCAGTGCACTGTTCTAGCAAAGTGTTCCGGAAGCCGACATTGTTATACTTTCCGGTTTGCTTCGCAAGAACAGTGCAGGCCACAGCGGGGGGCATAAAAAAGAAAAAGAAAAAAAAAGGGACAAAAAAAACCCCAATAAATGGCAAAGCTTCATACCCTGTCCACCCACCTCGGATTCGATCCGCCGGAACAGTGGAGGGGCGGCATGTCCAATCAGAGCAAAGGCGAACGCCATGCAGGCAATGGTGCGGCCGGCGTATTTTGGCATGTAGCGGGTGGCGTGAGCGGTGGCGGCAGAGAAAAAGGGAATGTCGTAATGACTCTGCGTTGCTAATGCCCTGTGTGCGAGGGGTACAGTTGGGGTCGAGGGGGGAGGGGCGGAAAGCGGGGGGAAGAGGGGGGGAGAGAGAAGGGGAGGAAGAGGGGGATAATGACTCTGCTTTGCTAGAGCCTTGAGAGAGTAATCGATTCGGGTGAGGAGAAGAGTGGGGGGAGAAGGGGGGGAGGACGCAAAGTGAGCGGGCAAAAGAGGAGAGACGAGACAATGCTTTGACAGCGCAGCAGCATGGGCAGCATCAGCATGGGCAGCAGCAGCAGCGGCAGCAGCGGCACGAATGACAGAGCGCCATACAATGCAATGCTGGCGATAGCCTGCCCCGTCATAGCTTCTTTTCCAGTGTGCCGCTGTTGATCACCTGTGCACCATCTCTCCCCTCCCCATCGCATGCACCACAGCACCATACTGTACCATGCAGTGCTGGCGATAGCCTGCTCGTGAAAGTGTCCCTCTCCAGAGTGCCACTGTTGATCTCTCTGCTCCCCATCTCTCTCTTCTCTACATCAAACGATTCTCTCTCACCTCGTAACGTGGCAAGCGCCACACCACGCCCAACAACGCCACACCATGCACAACAACGCCACACCATGCACAACAACGCCACACCATGCACAACAACGCCACACCATGCACAACAACGCCACACCATGCACAACAACGCCACACCATGCACAACAACGCCACACCATGCACAACAACGCCACACCATGCACAACAACGCCACACCATGCACAACAACGCCACACCATGCACAACAACGCCACACCATGCACAACAACGCCACACCATGCACAACAACGCCACACCATGCACAACAACGCCATACCATGCACAACAACGCCACACCATGCACAACAACGCCACACCATGCACAACAACGCCACACCATGCACAACAACGCCACACCATGCACAACAACGCCACACCATGCACAACAACGCCATACCATGCACAACAACGCCACACCATGCACAACAACGCCACACCATGCACATCAACGCCACACCATGCACAACAACGCCATACCATGCACATCAACGCCACACCATGCACAACAACGCCACACCATGCACAACAACGCCACACCATGCAAAGTTGGCAACAGCCTGCCCTGTGAGGGCTTCCCTCTCCCGCGTGCCACTGTTGATCCCTGTGTGCCCTCAAATCCCATCGCCATGCACACATACTGCTCAAAGCGCCATACCATCAAGGTGCAAAATTTTGACTGCGGTAAAATGCGGTCCGAATAAAACGGCCGTTTCTTCAGTCATTTTGGGAAAAAAATGCCGTTTTTTGTATGGGCTCAAGTCTGATTTTTTTAATTATTATTTTTGTTCGTGCCAAAAAACAACACAACAACACCCATGGGGGGCCTAGGCATCTTCCCTACGCGCGACAATGCACAATATTGAGGTAGGATAGGAAATCATCCTCCTCCTCCTCCTCCTCCTCCTCCTCCTCCTCCTCCTCCTCCTCCTCCTCCTCCTCCTCCTCCTCCTCCTCCTCCTCCTCCTCCTCCTCCTCCTCCTCCTCCTCCTCCTCCTCCTCCTCCTCCTCCTCCTCCTCCTCCTCCTCCTCCTCCTCCTCCTCCTCCCACTCCTACTGATCCTCCTTCTACCAATCCTCCTACTCCTCCTCCCATTACCAATCCCCTAGCTAGTGAGCTTACCTAGTACTTTTGGTTCTGTTTTTGTACTTGGGATTTCCTGAGTTAAATCCAGAAAGCCATAGATTGAGGGAGTGGGGTGTGGGGCATAGGGCATGGGGCGTGGGGCGATTGTGGCTGGGTCGAATTGGGTTGGAATTCCTAATGACGGGATTCTGGTTGGTTTGTTTAGTTTGAGCACCGCGAACTAGAATTTTTCGCCACGCTTTCCTTGCCGTTGCGAAATCCAGAACCGTTCGCAACGAAACGGTTCTAGATTTCGCAACGGCTGTGGCGAAAAATGTTGGTCGCGAGGCTCGAGATTCGGCAAAATGTGCAGTCCGGGAATTCCCGTGCCGCGCATTTGGCCAAAGTTGGGTGTACACCCAACTCGCAAAGTTCGATAAGGAGTATCGAACTTTGCTTGTGTACACCTATGTGAAAAAAACGGGAAAAAAAAGGGGAAAAAAAAAACGACGTTTTTTTTGCACCAACATATCAATCGTACTTGGAACCGTTTTTTAATGTTTAAAACGGTCGAAACATTCGGTACCGTACAGTACAGTTTTTTTTGGAAAAAAACAGCGTTTTTTTTTGCACCTTGCATACCATGCACACATACTACTCAAAGCGCCATACCATGCACACATACTACTCAAAGCGCCATACCATGCACACATACTACCCAAAGCGCCATACCATGCAATATTAGCAATGGCCTGCCCTGTCATGGCGTCCCTCTCCAGTGTGCCGCCCACGATCCGTCTCGTGGTCTCCTCTCCCACTGCCACCAGCAGCTGCTGGCTGCGGTAGCCCGCTGTGGCATACGCCCTATTGGGGGGAGAGCAGGGGGAAGGTTTGGGAGTTGGACGTGAAAGTAAGTACTAGGTGCAAGGACAATCCGTCTCGTGCCTTCCTCTCCCACTGCCACCAGCAGCTGTTGACTGCGGTGGCCAGCCGTGGCATACGCCCTGAAAGGGGTTGGTGGATGGGGAAGGGAAGGGGGAGAAGGGACGGGGGAGAAGGGAAGGGGGGAAGGGAAGAGGGGGAAGGGAAGGGGGGAAGGGAAAGGGGGGAAGGGAAGGGGGAGAAGGGACGGGGGGGAAGGGAAGGGGGGAAGGGAAAGTGGGGAAGGGAAGGGGGAGAAGGGACGGGGGGTTAGTACGAGGTGCAAAGACAATCCGTCTCGTCTTTTCCTCGCCCACCTCCACCAGCAGCTGCTGGCTGTGGTGGCCTGCCATGCAAAGCGTTTACACAAGTTGCTGCCACGTAAAGTACCATGGCACCTAAGTGGTGTTCAGTTTTCCTCGTCCACCGCCAGCAGCAGCTGCTGGCTGTGGTGGCCTGCTGCGGCGTGGCATACGCCCTGACAGGGGGTGGTGGATGGGGAAGGAGGAGCGGGAAGGGCGGGAGTATGAGGTGCGAGATAACTCGTCTTATGGGTTTCTTGCCATTTTCTTGCCATTTTCTTGCTGTTTTCTTGCCGTTTTCTTGCCGTTTTCTTGCTGTTTTCTTTCCCGCTGCCGCCAATAGCTGTTGGGTGAGAAGCGGGGGAAGGAAACCGGGGGGGTGGGGGGAGAAACGAGGGGGAGGGGTGATAGGTGATTGGTGAAGGAAATGGCTGCGTGATAGGGGTCTAGTTTTCAGGCGCCTCAAAACTGGGTGATAGGTGATTGGTGAAGGAAATGGAACTCTGGCTTCATTGCTGTGTGGGTTGTTCCGCACAGGACGCCCCCCACCAACCAGGTGACTTTTGAGTCGACTCAAATGCCTTGTCATGCAATTCTGGCTTCACTGCTGTGGGATGATTTTTATGCACAGGACGCCCCCCACCAACTGCCCCCCATCCCAACTATGACAGAGTTTGCACCGTGCGATCTTGGAGAGTGACTGTACCATGCAATGTTGGAGAGCGACTGTGTGGAGTGTTCTTGTATCGAGCCAACCACCCGCGGCACAAACAGCGAAAACAGGGCGGGAGCATCCACGTTGAGCCGAGCGAACGCCCTGAGGGGGAAGGGCAGTGGAGACCGATTGGGGGAGGGGAGGGGATCGGAGGGGGGGGGGACAAGGAGAGAGAGACAGAGAGAGTGGAGCAAACAGCGCAAACAGCGTGGGAGCATCCACGTTGAGCCGAGCGAAGGCCCTGATAGGGAGAATGAAGGTGAGGGACAGGAGGGGGAGCAGCGAGGAGGGACAAGGGGAGGGGTGAGGGGAAGGAGACAACGAGTGCTACAAGCAGCGTGGGAGCATCCACGTTGACCCGAGCGAGGGCCCTGATAGGGAGAATGAAGGTGAGGGACAGGAGGGGGAACAGCGAGGGGGGGCAAGGGGAGGGGTGAGGGGAAGGAGACAACGAGTGCTACAAGCAGCGTGGGAGCATCCACGTTGACCCGAGCGAGGGCCCTGATAGGGAGAAGGGTTGGGGGAAGAGAACAGATAAGGTCAGGGATTTTGATTCGTACTCCCTGATAGGGAGGAAAGCGACAGGGAAGGCGAGGAGAGGGTATTGGAGGAAATTGGAGAGAGGGGCCGGTCGACTTATTAGGCACCCGTAAAACTCATTACACTAAGAGAGACACCCGAGAGAACGTTTGGGAGAGGGGCAACCGAGAGGGGAAGGAAGGGGGTTGAGAGGAGAGAGGAGGGGAGAAGGTGAGGGAACGAGAATAAACAGAGGGACAGCGGAGAGGGGTTGGCGGGGTGGCTGACAAACAGGTACATGACCACACATGATAGATAGTTCAGTTACCAGAGCATGTTAAAAAGTTACCAGATATGTTGGGAATGTAACCACAGCATGTTACATTGTTACCAGAGCATGTTCAAAAGTTACCAGAGCATGTTGGAAATGTCTTGAGACTCAAAGGCTGACACGTTGCTCTCAGCCCAGCCGGCCAGGGCTGGGAAGAAGGCGTCATCTGAGTGGTGCAGCTTGGCAAAGGACCTACGAGAGAGGGGGGGATGGAGTGGGGGGGGATTGGGGGGATTGGGGGGGATGGGGGGGGATGGGGGGGGATGGGGGATTTGAAGGGAGGAAGTGCTGGAAGGACGGCAGCCAGCCAGCCAGGGCTGGGACGAAGGTGTCGTCTGAGTGGTGCAGCTTGGCAAGGGACCTGGGGAGACATGGAGGGAGGGCAGAGGGGGGAGAAGGACGGGAGAAAGGAGGAGGACCAAAGGCGCACCATGCTTCAAGGCCAGGAAGGAAGAAGGTTTAGCCTGCGTGGTGGAGCTCGGCAAAGGACCCGGGGAGCAAAAGAGGAGAGCACAGAGAAGGGGAGGTGAGGGAGGGGGGAAGGGAGGGAGAAAGTGCAAAACCAACCAGGCAGGGATGGCAAGGGAGCATCGATTGAGTGGTGGAGCACCCTAAACCCTGAACCCTGAACCCTGAGCTTGGCCAAGGACCCGTGTGGTTGGTTCGGTGAGTGGCTTAAGACCTCAGTGATGCACACGTGTGGACACGAGGCGCTTCAAAGCTAGGGCGGTCTGAGTGGAGCAGCAGGGTTTAGGGCCCATGTGAAGCAAACAATTGACATTCAGGGGTTTGAGGGAAAAGGTTGGAGGAGAGGGTTTTGAGGCAATACCGCAATGAACCATGCCAAACCACACCATAAGATACCATAAATATAATCACATTCTAAATAGCGGCACCATGTTGAGCATGCTGGCTGACCTCTTGCCATGACATCTCATGCCATGCCATGCCATGCCATGCCATGCCGTACCATACTGTACCATGCAATGATAGCTAGCTGCGGAGCACTGTAGCTGCTCATGTCAGTAAGGACAAGCTTTGCCGCCTCGCTGAATAGCAGGTGGGAGTGCAGCCCCACTCGCGCATGCGCCCTGGACAGGGAAAGGGGGGGGAGTGGGGAATACAGGGGGGCAGGTGAAGTGTGAGGGCTTTGAGTTGGGAATACAGGGGGGCAGGTGAAGTGCGAGGGCTTTGAGTTGCCTCACAGCCAGCAGAATAGCAGGTGGCAGTGCAACCCCACACCCGCATGCGCAGGTGAGAGGATGGGGGGAGGGGGGGAGAGGAGAGAGAGGCTATGCTCGGCGCAGTGCAGAGCATAGTGTCAGTCCTTGCAGTCCTTGGAGTCCTTGCAGTCCTTGGAGTCCTTGCAGTCCTTGGAGTCCTTGCAGTCCTTGGAGTCCTTGCAGTCCTTGGAGTCCTTGCAGTCCTTGGAGTCCTTGCAGTCCTTGCAGTCCTCAGAGTTCTCGGGGTCCTCAGAGTCATTGGAGTCAACGGAACAGTCAGCTGACGAGCAGATTTAACAATAACGCATCGAACAGGGAGACATGAACAGCACCGCAAATAGAGGGACGCATGAACAGTACCATAATATCTCCTTGACGTGGCGTGGCTGGTAGCAGTGCAGCGAGCCAATCACGTGCTGCCACGTCAGCCGCCCTACCAGATCCCGCGCCAGGCTTGGATTCACTGATGGAAGGCCAGCGGTGGAGCCCAGCGCATGCATCTGACAGGGATGGCAGAGGGATGCTCAACATGGGTCGACATGGGTCAACATGGGAGAACATTGGTCAACATGGGTCAACATGGGTCAACATGGGTAGAGAGGTTGGATCAACGTGGATGGATGCATGCACGCACCAGGATGGCCACCTCTAGCGGCTGGAAGGACTTGACTTGCACCAGAGATGCTGCCATGACGGTGTTCAGCAGGGTTGGGGGACCGTGTGCCAGCTCTGCCTGCGCCCTGAATCAAGACGGTCAACGGGGGTCAACAGGAGTCAATGTGGGGTTGCAAAGCATAAAAAGGACACATCTCACAACAGCGGGGTCAAAGCGGGTCAACATGGGTCAAAGTAGCCAAGGGGGTCACAACAGCCAACAGGGCCAAAACACCCAAGTTCATCCAAACAAGTGGGTCAAACCAGTCAAAGCAGTCAAAGGGGTCAAAGGAACCGAAACCAGCACCCACCATGCCACGTTCGCCAGCGCCTGAACCTTGAGTCAGCCGCACCTAGCCAACACCTGGATATCCATCCTGTCCTCCTTACTTCACTCCTCACCTCTTCCTCCTTCCTCCTCTCCTCCCTCCTCACCTCTCTCCAGGAGCCAGCACCCACCATGCCACGTTCGCCAGCGCCTATCCCCTAAGCGCGTTATGCCTCATGACCCCAAACCTTCCCTCCTTACCCAAATCTACCAGGAGCCAATACTGACCGCCCCTAGCCAACGCCTCCACGTGCCACTTCCTTGGAAACTAGAACCCGCCATGCCACGTTTGTCAACGCCTGACCCGTGAGTCCGCCATGCCACGTACCCTTCACGTGAAACCCTGAACCTTAAACCCCTCTCCTCCCTCCACCCCCCTCTTTCTCCCAAAATCCAACACCCACCATGCCACGTTAGCCAGCGCTTGACCCTTGAGTCTGCCGCCCTTAGCCAGGGCCTCCACCTGCCGTCCGAGCCACCGGACTGTTTCGTCTTGTCTGAGTTGATCCACAAAACGCCGCCCACCGCCCATGCGCTTGGCGTGCTTAGCAATGCGGTGGAATGCGGTGCAGATGTGTACGGGGGAAAGACCGGTGCTTGCTTTGCGCTCATTCTTGCCCTTAGATCGCTCAGGAGATAGACTACCCTCAGTCCCTCTCTCCAGTCCCCCTTTGCCCTCCCCCACTCTACCCTCCCCCCCTATACCCTCCCCTCCTCTATCCTCCCCCCCACCACCTCCCTCACTCACTTCCTCACTCCCTCCCTCCCGCGCCTCCCCCCTCTCCCTGTGCGCTTTCACCACGGCCAGCAGCTCTGCCAACGTGGCGCGATACGATAGGACGTTCATCAGCCGCTTGCCATCCAGCGCCGCCCAGCTGCCCAGGTCATCATTGCTGGGCGGCACGCTGACGTCACTGTGATGAGGCGGCTTCTGCCTCCTTCTGCGATTGCTATTTCTGTTGCTGCTGCTTCCGCTTCTGCTGCTGCTGGCGGTTCTGCTGCTGCTGCCGCTGCCACCACCGCCATTGCCGCCGCCATCGCCGCTCCTGCTGCCCCCGCTGTTGCTGCTATCCCCGCGACTGCTCCCCCATTCGCTCCCCTCGTCACCCTTTCCCTCTCCCGCGCTCCGCGCTACTCGTGCGCTTACTGCGGCCTCTGCGTTTTCCGCGATTCCCGCCCGGATCCGACCAATGAGTGCACGAGGGAATCTGCCTGGGATTCGCCTCTTGTTACTTACGGCGGCTAGCGAATATTCCGCGAGTCGATCTGATCTACAAGCGACGCCGCCGCCGCCGCCGCCGGTGATGCTGCTGCCAGAGCTCCTGGCAGCGGGAATAGCGTCAGAAATGATCGCGTTCAGTGGTTTAGTGGACCACCCAGTGGACCTTCGTGCGACATTCGGACAGACGGGACTGGTCAGCGACGAGAGCGACTGCATCGGCGACGAGCGAACGATTGGAGACTGCGGAACGCGGAGCGACGCGAGCAGGTATTCGGAGAGGAATGGTGTCAGAGGCGTTGGGGAAAATAGTCGGCAGACAATGGGTGCGCCTGTGGGTGGTGATTCATGAATGACAACAAGCTTATCCGCTACCGGATAGTACCCTTCAAAAAGTGTATTAAAGCGTTGTGCCTATTGGATCAAGGTGCAATTCACATCCCCTTTCTAGTCCCATGACTTTCACCGTTATTTGAGCTGCCACGAGATGTGGCTTTTTATCAGAATTTTTTTTATGTGTTACCAATAACAAAATCCCTCATTCAGCGCCCCAAATAAAAACTCAAATAACTTGTACCAAAAAGATTTTGAGGGCTTACGCTGCTGGACTACCGATTAAAAGAAAAATTGGTTTTTTTTCAAGTATACTCGAGAAGCACTCCTGATAATACGGTTTACATCAACATTTTTTTTTCCATCGCCATTGACATTTGATGTGGTGCCTTCAAAAAGTGGGATAATGGTACACAATATAATGGTTTTACCTAGGGGGTTATACTCGCTAAAGGCATACACCTAACTAGCCTATACTAACATTTTGCATATGTTGTAATATAATTGATACTTAGCATTTCTGTAAGTCGATTAAGTGTAGTTAGTGTCGAATCATACTGTAGAAGATAAGTCCGTAGGACGACATCAGCAAATAGCGCTCGTCATAGGACACTCGTTTCAGTCACGCGAATAGTCGCACCTCTTCATTATCATATAGAGCGCATAACGCGATAGTGACGAACGGGTACATTAGCGAATAGGTACTTTTCGTAGAACTATAAATTCTTGTCAGGTCTTTTCATTATTAACTTTTGATTACACACAAGTTCACGTACTCAGGTTATTCAACCTTGACCTTTATATTTTACAACACTTCCGCTGTCTTACTAGTCTACCATTCCAGCAAAGATCCTGGACCAACACTTGAGGATTTGCCAAGTGTTCGTGTTTATAGTCTTATACTTAATCTACTACAACACCAGACGATTTATTTCATGGTATGAGAGCTATCTGGAATCAAGACTACCGTCAACTATGACTGGTTCATCACCAGCACCATTACAGGAACTACTGGAGCACATGCCTCCACTACCGCCACTGGTCTCTCAGCCTCTGGGCACTTTCCACCAGCCTATGCTAATATCGGTATGCAGAATCCGCCTTTTGTGAATACTCCAGGTGCTCCATCGACTGCACCTGCAACATAACAACAACAATCACAGACAACAGCACAGCAACAAGCGTCAGTACAGCCACCAGTTTCAACGCAATCGATTTCGTCTGCGTTCAGTGGAATGAGCCTTGACGGCTCAAGTTACATGCGTGGAGCTACAGCTCCAAGTACTGGTTCTTTCGCCTTCTCACCTTTCGTACAGCAACCGCAGTCGCAGCAGCTTCAGCATCCTTTTTATATCTTCGGTCGTTCCCCTGCTCAGCAACAACAGCAGCAGTATCAGCAACCACAGCCAGTACAGCAACAGCAACATCAGCAACAACAGCAGCAACAACAGCAGCAACAACAGCAACAGCAACAACAGCAACAGCCAGGCATCGTTTTTCAACCTCCAAATTTACTTAACAATACACAGATCAAGACAACCGTACCTTTCAATGGTGTCGACTTCTATTCCTGGAGCTTTGAATTTGAACTTCTGGCGCAGTCCGCTGGATTATGGCCGTTCTTCCCTGGCGAATTTACGTATCCTGTCGTGGGAACACAACTGGAGCAGCAAAGCTTTTTGCACGCCTCTCTCGGGGCGTATACAATTCTTGTACAGAACTTGTCGCCGAAGGAGCAGCTCGGCGTTCGATCAGTTCACTCAAGTTTCACACCAGCCGAAACTGCATGGAACCATCTGAAGGGGGTATACATGACAAAGGATACGATAATAGTGAGTAAAATACTTTCGCAGCTGACAAGTGTGCAGATGATGACAAACGCAAACGTCATGGACTACGTTAACCGTGTCCGTACACTACGAGATCAACTGGAAAAGAGCGGAGGATACTTCCCTTGTGAGATGTATCTCACGGTACCTCTGGCTGGTCTTGGACCCGAATGGCGACAGACGCGGGCCTTCTTGCGCATGAATCCGAACCTCTCCGAAGCTGAAATTTCGTCGTATCTTCAAGCAGAGCATCAGGATCTTGACATGCAAACACAACGTAATCAGAAAAAGGGGCTTCATTTAAGTTTTTACTCCAATCCAGAACATCAGCATCGACATCCACCAAAGTATCCGTTCTGCCATTACTGTAAGAAACCAGGGCATACTTACCAAAATTGTCGCAGCCGTCATCAAAATCGTCACAACACTTCGCAGCCGTATCACCGATCGCAGCAGTTACCGAAGACACAACAGCCACAGCAGCAGTTAACGTCTCAGCAGCAGCAGATGCCAAAACCGTCACATAATTCACCCCGTCGCATCATCGCCCGCCGGTCTTCGCATCTGCCACATCAGGAAAAGGAGTTTTTGGTTGTGTTACAACAGTTGATATTTCCGAAACAGATTTCGAGACACGACTTGAAGAAACCACAAGTGCTGAAGGCATTCCTTTACCTCACGTTTACGCTAAACTCGCTCGAATCATTTCAGGTCCGAATACCTGGTATCTTGACAGTTGCTGCGGATGGCACATGTGCTCAGCAGAAACAAGCTTCATTACCAATCAGCGTCCACTTCGTCGTCCGGTACCTGTAACAGTCGCAAACGGACAAACTATTATGGCACGAGCAGTTGGAAGTGTGATGCTCGAGTCTATCGACATGGGATACTCACTTCATGTTACTAATGTCCTCATCGTCGCTGGTCTTGACTTCAATCTTCTTTCCACGGCTCAGCTCCTGGCACACAAAATCCGCACACAGGGCAATTGCGACCCGATGGATCAGGAGTTCTGGCACAGTACGACGAATACTTATCTTGGTCGAGCCGCCACTCAATATGGCGTATCCGTTCTTCAGTTCGCAGCACAAGGAACTTCTGGAGATTCTGAACGGGTGCTTGCATTTGGTCCCTGGGATCACCCAGAAGAAACCGATTATCAACACGTGGACATTGACTTTCAAGCAACAACTGTACCAACAGCTTCTCGAACTGCAGCCGCCGTACTTACCGCGTTGGATACCTGGGAGTTTAATACCACCGATGAAAGCGCCAACGCGTGGCGAACGTTTTATAATACTCAAGCAGCCTTCCAAGGAACTTCAGCACCACTTTGGGGAGAGATAAGTGGTCTTGCAGCCGATGAACCTGACGTTGTTGAAGAAGCCGAACAAGAAGAAGTAGCTGAGCAGCCGAGTCCAACAGTCGTTGTCGTCGAAATTCCTGCCACGACATCAACAGAAGCAGTGTCAACAGATATACTCGCTCCTGCAGCAGCACCAACAAATGTTTCGTTACCGCTTAACCGTTTCGTCGACGGCGAAATTGACAAGTCCCCAGCGCTTTCTCCCTTTATCCTTTCTTCCTTTTATACTAAATCCGATTTTTACCTGCGATCATCAGGACACAAAGCCACAGAAGATATATGGCATCAGCGGTTAGGACATCCATCACAAGGGATTCTCAATCATTCAATTCGAGCAGCAGTTCTTGATAAAAACAGTTTACTTTTACCTGATGGCACGGAGATGAAGCCGCAGTCTCGTCCGGCGGTTTGCACCACTTGTCCAGTTGCCAACCTTATGCACGATCCTTTTCCAAGTCATTTTCCTGGCTCAACACGTTATAAACTGATGCAGAAAGTCTACAGCGACATACTCAACTTGTCTGAAGCAGGACCTAAAGACGAGAAGTATGTAATCACTTTCATCGAAGCGTCTACACGCTATGTCTGGAAAGCAAACTTACCTGCGCGGCATCTCGCTCACTCCGTCTTCGTCGCGTGGCTCGCTGTCGCTGAACGAGAGTCTGGAACAAAACTGCAAGAATTTCAGAGTGATGGTGCAGGGGAGTACACCAGCAACACCTTCACAGAATACCTACAGACACTCGGCATCAAACGGAAGCAGTCGCTACCACATGCACACCAACAGATGGGGGTAGCAGAAAGGATGAACAGAACTCTCCAGGAGAAGATGCGTGCTCTGCTGACGCAGGCAGCCCTTCCACTGCATTTCTGGCTGTATGCGATGGACCACGCCGTGCTGTTACACAATCTTCTTTCTTCAACGTCCCTGCCCGAGTTCTCTTCTCTACACCTGCAGTGGACACGTACAGTGGGGAGCACAAAACTTTTACGAGTTTTCGGGTGTGTTGTACAGTTTCGTCCTCCAACTGCAGCTCTCGGAAAATTTTCCGAACGAGCAAAATGGGGGGTACATCTCGGCATCGAAAAACAGTATCACGCGTGGAAGATTTTGGATCTTCGCTCCCATCAAATCGTTCCATCACGTGATTGTCTCTTCTATGAAAGACTCACCTTGCCCGTTTTTCGTGCCCACCAGGCAGCAGCTGCCAATGCTGCCAGGCTGTTCGAAGGCTCGCGTGCATTTGCAACTGACGAAGCTGAAGCTGATGTTCAGGACGAGGATGATTCTGAAGCATTCGAAGCTACTGCAACAGACATTCCCGAACCTGTCACCTCGACTGGCATACCTGAATTCATTCCTCTTGCAGATGCTGACCATGATGATGTTCGCGAAGTTCATCTCAGTTACGAACGAGATCGCCAACAACAGCCGATGCCCGTCGTCTCCGACAAAGCAGTTCGTGTTACACCTGACGAAATTGGGGGGGAAGCAGGACCAGAAGAAAATTTCGCAGGTGCAAACGAAGAACGTCCGCGCTTTACAGAAACAGGATTACAGATACTAGGGTTCGCAGTTGCAGTACAGTACAATGACAGTAAAATACCTGAACCGAAAACCGTTCGACAAGCTCTTACGAGTCCTCACCGAGAAAAATGGTGCGAAGCCATGGACAAGGAGCTAGCAGCACTCAAGAACCGCGGCACATGGGATTTAATACCGACTTCAGAAGTAAAAGGGAAGAATGTACTTACCGGGAAATGGGTCTTCCGCGTCAAGACTGATGCAGATGGGTCGTTTGAGAAATTCAAGGCGCGATGGGTGGTCCACAGGTTCGAACAGACTTACGGCATCGACTACGAATTAACTTTTGCTCCTGTCGGCCGACATACAAGCGTCCGGATTCTACTGTGTGTCGCCGCCTGCCGTAATCTTCGACTTCGACAAATCGACGTATCGAATGCTTTTCTCTACGTGCCTGTCGACGCACTTATCCTGGAAGAGTACCCGCATTCCTACACTACTAACCCACCGAGCGTTTGCCGTCTCCGAAAATCTCTATACGGCATTAAACAGGCACCACGACTCTGGCAGCAGTATCTTCACGCACAACTGATCGCTGCCGGTTTTCGTCAACTACCGCATGACCAGGGAATGTATCTACTGACCGACGGCAACAACTATATTTTACTTGTCGCCTACGTCGATGACATCCTATTCGTCAGTACTACTGATTCTCTTGCCGACATCTTCATACTGAAATTACAGAAAACTCTACAGTTTACCGTCTCCAAAACAGTCTCACAGTTTCTCGGTCTGAACATCACCTGTTCACCGACGACTATTCATCTCACCGCTTCGAAGTATGCAGCAACACTCGCTGCCCGCTTCAACCTCACACCTACTGCAGTCTCTACACCGTACCGCTCACTACCGACTGACCACAAACCGAACACCGCACTGTTAACTTCAACCGGTTTACAGATCTATCAGCAGCAGCTAGGCTGTCTACTCTTTGCAGCTGTCACTTGTCGTCCTGATCTAGCCTATGCGGCCAGTCAGCTCGCTCAGTTCCTACGCCGTCCTGAAGAGGAGCATCAGCTTGATCTACTTCGCCCGCTTAAGTATTTCATCTCGACACCTGACGTCGGTCTAGTCTACAACGTCATCGGTTGTAAAACGCTCTATCTACATGGTTTTGTCGACGCCGATCACGCTGCTGATTCTACTAATCGACGGTCACGCACTGGATTCATCTATCGACTTGAACCTATCGGGCCTATCTCTTGGAATTCGACAAAGCATGAGTTGATTGCCCTCTCCTCTGCTGAAGCTGAGTTTATTGCTGTCTGTACAGCAGCACGCGAAGGACTTTAGCTACAGGAACTATTGGAAGAAGCGAAGTTGACGACAACTACCCAGTTCACCCTACAGTGCGACAATCAAAGTGCAATTCGCATCGCACATCAACCTGGTTTCGTCAACAGGATGAAGCATATTTCGCTTCGTTATTTTTTAGTCAAAGGTGAAGTCGAGAAGGGGAGGATGCGATTGGTCTCCTGTTCGACCAACGAAATGGCTGCCGATTTTCTCACGAAGAAGCTGACACGACAGAAGTTTCAGTACTGTAACAAGCTCTGCGGAATCTTCAAGAAGTGACACTATCGAACTTCCAGAAATGAAGGGGAGTGTTGTGATATAATTGATACTTAGCATTTCTGTAGGTCGATTAAGTGTAGTTAGTGTCGAATCATACTGTAGAAGATAAGTCCGTAGGATGACATCAGCAAATAGCGCTCGTCATAGGACAGTCGTTTCAGTCACGCGAATAGTCGCACCTCGTCATTATCATCTAGGGCGCATAGCGCGATAGTGACGAACAGGTACATTAGCGAATAGGTACTTTTGCTAGAACTATAAATTCTTGTCAGGTCTTTTCATTATTAACTTTTGATTACACACAAGTTCACGTACTCAGGTTATTCAATCTTGACCTTTATATTTTACAACACTTCCGCTGTCTTACTAGTCTACCTTTCCAGCAAAGATCCTGGACCAACACTTGAGGATTTGCCAAGTGTTCGTGTTTATAGTTTTATACTTAGTCTACTACAACACCAGACGATTTATTTCAGCATATATGTTTCACACACCCCCTAGGCTAGACAAGGGGTAATGCCGGGCAAGAGACACACATCTCAGGGTGGCACTACTAGTCCAACCTCTGAGGCAAGGGTCTGAAGACTAGTCCGGAGAGTACAATGAAAACAAGAGCAAACCATGGCGGCACTACTAGTCCTGCCACTAGAGTAAAAGCCATAAGGCCAGCCAAGAGAATATAATAAAAGTAGTACACAATCAAGGCCCTAGCAAGTGTGAAGCTATAGGAA
The DNA here is from genome assembly GCA_027943415.1 of Closterium sp. NIES-67. Lineage (NCBI taxonomy): Eukaryota > Viridiplantae > Streptophyta > Zygnematophyceae > Desmidiales > Closteriaceae > Closterium > Closterium sp. NIES-67. Next base: position 639,940 of record BQMB01000298.1, on the reverse strand, counting down.
CTAGACCTAGCTGTGCACAGTGCCGCTTATGATCTTTATGCGCAAGCGCCGTAGTAAAGATATCAGCTATGTTGGCACCGGAGATCAAGTGAACTACGCGAGCCTGGCGGCGCTGCTGTAGCTTGTGCAGGAGAAAGTACCGCAGCTGGATGTGCTTCGCTCTGCCCTCAAGTCGTGGCTCCTGACACCGGAGGATTATGGCCCTGTTGTCAGCGTACAGAACTGGGGCAGAGCTAGGCTGCTCACCCAAGTCAGTGAGCCAGAAGGTCAGCCAGCGGAGCTCCTGTGCCGCCATGGCACCGGCGTAGATCTCAGCCTGACAGCTTGTTTGGGCAACAGACGAGGAACGGGTGGACCTCCACGAGATGGCACCTGCACCAAGTCTAAAGGAGTAGCCTTGTGAGGACCTGAGAGTCTCGGCGTCGTCTGCCCAAGAAGCGTCTGTGTGCTCGGTAAGGACCACTGGTCTCCGTCCTCCTAGCACTAGCCCCATGCCCGATGTACTTGCTAGATAACGCAAAACCCTCTTGGCTGCCGACCAGTGCTGTGGTCGGTGTCTGCCTGAGGCCACAAAGCGAGCCAGGATGCTGAGAGGGTATGCGAGATCTGGACGAGTGCAACTCATCAGGTACATGAGGCAATCCACCAGCTCTGCGTAAGGACCAATTGACTCTATAGACTCTTCATGGACTAGAGCTAAGAGCCCGTGATTTACTGGCAGAGGCATGAGCTGTGCAGAAGTGAACTGAAGACCGAACCTCTGAAGGACCTGGCGCATCAAGTGTGACCGGGTAAGAGTGATGATGCACGATGCTCTGTCCTTGGAGATCTGCAGGCCAAAATAGCGGCGCACCTCTCCGAGATCAATGCAGGTGTGCCTCCTCAGCAGCTCAGCCTTCACGGAGGCCAGTGCGTCTCTGTTCGCAGTAGCGAAGACCAGATCGTGTACGTAGACAAGGATGTAGAACGAGGTCTGGCCAACACGAACAAAGAGCGAAGGATCTTCAGACGACGGGAAGAACCGCAGGTCAGCTAGGGTAATACGCAGTGTGCCGTGCCACTCATGGGGCGCCTGCCGCAGGCCGTGAACCGGGCGCCGAAGCAGCCACTCGGTCCCAGGGGTGAACGAGTCAGTGAAGCCTAGCGGGCGACGCAGGTAGTCCTGCTCATGCAGACTTCCCTAAAGAAACGCTGTGGAGAATTCGAGGGAGTGCGGCCTGTATTCACGCTGTGCTGCTACGTATAGCAGCGCCCAAAGAGTGGTCATCTTTGGGGTCGGGGCGAAGGTCTGAAAGAAGTCAACACCCTCACGCTGACTGAAGCCTCTAGCCACATAGCGTGCCTTGAACACATGTGCCTCTCTAAGAGGGCGCTTCACCTTGAAGAGCCACCGACCATTGACTATGTTCACCCCCGGTGGGGGAACTGCGTTGACATAGGTGCCGGTGGATCTCCAGGATGCCATCTCCTGCTCCATGGCAGCTATCCACTGAGAGGCCCAGGGACCCGAGGTCGCCTCAGCGTAAGTGTGAGGGCCCTGAATGTCGAGGGCATCTTGGTCACCCTCTAGGACTAGCAGCATGGAGCAGAGATGAGGCGCAGCCTCAGACAACAAAGCAAGCTCGTACTGCCTGTCCTCTAGGACGTCACTGCCGAGGGCAAGAGCATTCCCGATAGACAGAGTACAGGCAGGGTCAGAGACCAGAGCGGTGGTGTAGTCAAGGCGGCGGGTAGAGGCAAAGTTAGCGACGGCAGCAACAAGCGTCAAGACTGGAGACAGGAACAGACTGGTCGGTTTTGAGGGAGGCAAGGACCCAAGGAACAAGAGGACTAGCAGCACGAAGGAAGTCAGAGAAAGGAGGCGGCACGACAAGAAGCGACGACCGAGGAGGAGACAGGAGGAGGGGAGGACGAGACGCGTGAAAACGAAGCAACATAGGGTGAGAGCGGGGAACAGGAGAGACAGGACGAGCACGAGAGGGACGATGAGACCAGACGCGAGAAGGAGGCATCGGGTCAGGAGACAGAAGAGGAGACACCGTAGGGGAACGAGGGGGAAAACGAGCTGGAGACGAGTCCGGCGAGGAAACACAGGGCCGTAGATAGGGAGGGGAGGCGGCGGCGAAAGAGGCGCAGGCGGGGGGTCGGGGGAAGGTAGACCGAGGAGGCGAATGGCCGACAGCGACGGCGACTGCTGCGGCTGCGGCTCCACGCCGACTCCAGAACCTTCAGCTGCACCACGGCTACCACCGAGAAGCTCCACGCCAGCACCCCGAGAACGGGAACCCTCTCCAGCACCGGTGCCACCCCCAGGACCCGTGGACCCCTACGGCGGCTGCTGCTGTGGCGACAGTGGAGGAGGAGACACTGGGGTGGAGACCGGCGGCAAGAGCGGAGCCGCGGGGCCACCATAGTCAGAAGACTCCTCGAGCGGGACAACCGATGGGAGGGGAGTGATGTGAGACACACCAGACGGGGCAGGATGGTGGGGGGAGAGTTTTCGTTAATGGAGGCGCGAGTTACAGTCTCGTGCAGCTGGACAGGGCTAACAAAATGGGTATACCCTTATTAAGGTGTTTACCTGAGATCGACGCCCGACTGGTTGATGGCACACCGCTGGCAATACGGGAGCGGGTGGAGAACGTTAGTTTTACCTGTAGGGAGCATGTAAATTTTGGGATGGGGCTGTTGGCGATGACTCTTGACGGGTGCGACGTGCCGTAGGGACTAGATTGGTTGTGAAGGTACAACCCGAAGATCGACTGGACGACGGGCGGTTGCAGCATCAAGCTTGATGGGATTTCTCGCGAGCTGCCCAAGAGGACGGGGGCTCGCATGTGAACAACCCAAGTCCATGCAATCACCTTCAAGAAGGTGTTGCGGCCTGGAGCCGAAGCATACGCCGTTGATCTTCGCGAGTTGGCATCGACAGTCGAGAACGAAGATATTGAGAAGCTGTGCAAGGCCGTCTGCTAGCGGGACTCCCGCCAAGCCGACCTGAGGACCATCGAATCGAGCTGGAACCAGGCTCCCAACCAATTGTACAGTGCCAATTTCGGCTCAGCCAACCGGAACTGGAAGAATTACAGCAGCAACTCGATTATCTTATAGAGAAAGGTTGTATCTGACCTAGTATGTCACCATACGCTGCCCCGATCGTTTTCACTCCGAAGAAGGATGGAGAATTCCGAATGTGTATTGACTACCGAGCGCTCAACCAGATCACCATCAAGTCGCGTTACCCGATCCCGCGAGCTGGCGAACTCCTCGACCAACTTCGCGGATCAAGGTTTTTCTCGAAAATCGATTTGCGTGGAGGTTACCACCAAATCCGCGTCGCCGCCGAAGATTGTCACAAGTCGGCATTCCGAACCCGATACGGTAGCTACGAGTACCAGGTGATGCCTTTTGGCCTCACGAACGCGCCCTCGACCTTCCAGATGACCATGAACGCGTGGAACTCTTGGACAAGTGCATCATCATCTATCTCGACGATATATTGATCTACAACCGATGTCTGGATTTCCTCGAGTCGAATTTCCACTACACCATCACCTACAAACGGGGCGCCAACAATATTGCCGATGCCCTGACTCAACCAACTGCCCATACCGCTGCCATACTAGTCGCCCAGACCAACCCATTACTTACGGGACTATTTACCCACGGCTACAAAATCGACCCTTTCTTCCGCTCTGCAATCCATCAACAGTATACCACCGCCACCGGACACTATTTTAATAAGCGCGATACTTCTCGCATCTGGGTGCCCGGCTACGATTTACTTCGTACCCTGCTAATACAGGAATCCCACGACAACCCTACCTCCGGGCATTTCGGAGTCGACAAAACTATGAAGACGTTGCAGCGCAACTATTATTGGCCGAACATGGCCGACGACGTGCGCAAGTACGCGTCCTCCTGCACCGCCTGCCAGATCATGAAATCCTCCCATCAGCGAGCAGCCAGGCTCCTACAGCCGTTGGATCCGCCCGAGAGACCCTGGCAACACGTCACGATAGACTTCGTGATATGACTGCCGGCCGGTCCCAGCAGAAACGCGCCATCCTCGTGGTCGTTGACCAGCTTACGAAAATGGCGCACTTCATCGCTTGTCAACAGAAAATTACCGCTTAGCAAACTGCCCAACGTCAACGTCATCAGACTGCATGGACTGCCGACCGCCATTACAGTATTTTAGACCGAGACCCAAAATTCACATCAAATTTCTGGCGCCACCTGTGGGACTGATTTGGTACCAAACTACAGTTTTCCTCCGCCTACCACCCACCGACCGACGGGCAGACCGAGCGAGTCAACCAAACTATGGAGCAACTCATTCGGACTACCTGTACCGACCCACAGGCATGGGAGAAATCCCTTCCGCTATTGGAATTTGCGTATAAAAACTTGCCTTCCGCAACAACCTATCAATCCCCATTTCCCCTAAATTACGGATAGGACCCCGTGGTACCCTCTACACCCAATATCGAGACACCCGTGCCCTGGTCCCAGCGATTTGCCGAAGATATCCTAGAAGCCCTAGAAAAAACAGTTGAGGCAATCCGCAAAGCCAACCTGTTCGCAAGCCGACAAGCCGATCGCCACCGACGTGACGTCATCTACAAAGTAGGGGACCTCGTAGTACTTGACACTCGCAACTTGCGCCTGCCGATTCCAAGCAAACTCCGCCCCCGCTTCTGTGGTCCCGTTCAAGTGACCGATATGATGACACTTGTCACAGCTCATCTTCGACTCCCGGCTGATTGGCGTCACCACCCGGCTTTTCACGTCAGCCTCCTGTGACCCTACGTCTTAAGTTCCTCGACTTTAGCCCGTAAACGCATCGCCCCGCAACTGACGCCCCTGCAAGAACCGACAACCGAGCCTCTGAATATCCTCGGCCATCGAGTCACAACGCAGCAGAACCGTCGGATGGTGGATTTTCTCATCCTCTGGCGCGATCGGCGGTCTGAGGATGAAACTGGGTGCCGCTCGCTGATCTAGAATCACACCCGATTCTAACAGCGTATTATCAGCTTCGGAATGTTTCCGATGCCCGTGGCCTTGTTTAGGAGGGGGGGTAGTGTAAGGAATTTCCATTCCTTACAGAGTCGTATACTAGCGCGTACACGTGAACTCCTCGACTCGTCACATTCGGCCTCATTTGTCGGACCAACCCTTTCCCGAGTCGCGTAATGCACAGTCGCCACATTGCCAAACCTACCCATGTTCTGAGGTTATCGCCCTGGCAACCCTATATAACCTTGTGCCTTCATTGCAATAGCGACCTTGTATTCTCACGACATTGTTCATTGACATTTTCTATATCATAACATAAAACCTCTCACCATTCGCATGCCTACCGTAGCCTAATCCGCTTCTAACATCACAGCGACCTAGCGTGTTGATGAACAGTTTCTCGTCATCCGACAATCCATGTCATTCGGCAGTCCTCATTTCAAGATATTCATCCAGCCACGCGCCATCATCAACAGCCAGACTGCCTGTGTTAAATTATATATGTTATATAATTGTAGGCTTGGTAGGCGTTACTGAAATTTACTGTAAAGGGTACAACACCTCTCCTTGTATCCCTCTCTCTTCTATTCTCGACCTCTGTTCTCTTGTAACTTTGACTATTTTAAACCCTCACGCCATTTCATGGCTTCCTAGATCCTAGTATTTTCACATCCCGTTTATAGTTTTCAGAGAAGTTTTCGCCGGTACCCGTTCGGCCTAGATAAAGGGAGTACCTTCTTTTAGAAGGTGGAAGAGTGTAAGAAATTATGATTCCTTACTGGGGCTTGCCACAGCGAGTACACGCGAACAGTTCGCGCCCGCAGGCTCGGCCCTCAAGTCACGCGCCAAACCAGTCCCCGCCGACCTCGTCGGCCCCCAACCTCATCCCCAGTCGCCCCGAACCCATTTTGACCCCGTCACCCTCAGGACTATCGAGCCCTTGACAGGTCCAGCCCTCAACATTTAAACCTGGTCAATCGCCCTATATATTCCCTAGGCCTCATTTGTATCGTCACATTGTAATCACCTTCCCCTTATTGAATACTGCGCTATTATGAGTTTTAATTCATAACATTTTATAATCGCGCCTCGTACGCGATTCCCCTTATGTTTGGATCCGCCTCACCCAACCACACCCATTTCCAAATTGTGGAACCCCAGCGATGGGTTGAAACAGTACGAGACGAAACAGCGGGGAGGTTTGCCCACAGGGAACAGGTTGGCTTTGGGAGAACGGGTTTGGATTTCATGGAGTTCGCACCTGGGAAAAAGACAGTCAGCACCACTTAGCCGCTTGGTTGGTTGTGATTATGGTGGCTCTTGGCTAAGCGATGTTCATTATTGCCTTTACGTGGCTGCAAAGTGGCTTTGTACGTTCCAGCTGCAGGGTTCCTCAACCAGGACGATGTGATCTGTTTCGGATCGTATGGGAATCAAAATCTCCACAGGCCTCCTCTGGCCTGAAAGCGCGTTTTGTTGTGTGCTACGCCGAACCTTTGCATAAGCCTCGTCGCCAAACCAAGACGCATACGTGGTTCGTAACCAAACGGCCAGCTTAGGGTTTGGTGAAGCTGTTGATTGAGCTGGTCCAGCCAGCATCAAGTCGTGACAGCATCCTGGAAACGTCTGGTTCGGTTGACCGGTTCGGACGGATGCCGCCTGGCCCGGCAAGCAGCTCGCATTTATCAACACCCCACCCAGCCAAAATAGGGCATCTTTTCACAACCCACACTCGGACTCGCTCCCACAACTACTTCTCCCACCAGCGGCCCACTTGTTCAACAACCACCATTCGCTTGCCACCGCCGCTAAAAACGCCCCAGGAATTCGACCCAAGACCAACACCCCTCCCCCCACCCTTCCCCTCCCAGAAGAAACAATTTGATGAACGTACATTGCCACATCAGTATCGTATTTCTCCAACGCCAAGTCCCCCCCCCCTATCCGTATGCTCCCCCGCTGCATTCCCTCCCTCCATGGAACTTCTTGTTGAGGATTCCAGGTCGCATTTCCAGCCTCCCAGCTTCAACCCTAGCAGCACCACTCAGCAACACCACCCCCAGGCGCGCTCGCAGTGTCCGAGCCATCGGCCGCAAACGCCCTTCAACTACGCGCCGTCCTCCTCGACACATTCCGCGTCTCATTCCGCGCCGGCGCACGATCTTCCCCCGTCGTCCCATTATCGTCCCCTATCGGCCGCGAATCACTCCTCCGGCGGCGGCGCTGCCTCCATGGCGAGCGCGTCGTCAGTCCCGCCGCGGCCGTCGCGGTTAAAGCCAGGACACAGGCGAAGCCACTCGGACGGGTTTCAGCTGGACCCGTCAATCGTGATAATCCCAAATGGGACTGTGCCGAAGGGTAGCGGCGGCGGCGGGAGCGGGGGCTGCGGGAGCGGCGGGGGAGGAATGGAGTTTTGGAGCATTGAGGAGGAGACCTCGTCGCACGAAAGTGACTCGCAGTCGTCAGCCTCTCGTTACAATCACGGCGACAGTCACGGCCTCAGCAGCAGCGCGCAGCAGAAGGAGCAACGGTCATCGTCGTCATCGTTCGAGAATGGGCGGGAAGATTATAGGTCTCATAGCGGCTCGAGAGACGACGAGGCTACGTCGAAAATGCAAAATGCAGCTCATCACATGCCACGTCAGCAGCAGCAGCAGCAGCAGCAATATCAGGACCAAGAACAATATTACAGCCAAAGCCACGGTCAACCGCAACAGCAACAGCAGCAACAAATGCCAGGGGCATATCGTTCCCCTGCGCCTTCCGCCTCCGCAAGTCACGGAGGTATTCCCGGCTCTGAAAGGCGACGGTCCAAGTCGCCGCTCCCGACCGGTAGAGTTGCCGGCGCCGGCGGCGGCATGTCGCAGGTGAGGCCGCTCGAGGTCAGCCGGCCGCCTAAACCTAACGGCCCGCGCCATCGCCGCATTCGATCTGAAGATTTCTCATTTTCGACCTTTTCTTCGGGCAGCCCGTCAAATGGGCCCTCTGGATCCCCCGTGCGGTCTCCCGCCGGAGCGTCTTCGCGAAACTCGCAAGACAGTCAGCGAAACCCCAGCAGTCGTCTGCGACAGGCGTCGCCGTTACAGGGTTCGCAGGAATGGTCGGGGCCGACGGGTCAGGACCACCACAATTCGGGCCTTGAAGCTGGTAGAGCCACGTCAGCACGGCCGCAGAAGGCACAGGAGAGGGCGTCACATGGCGGCGCTCCGTCCGGATCGCCAGGAGACTGGGCTGACGTGGACTACAGCGCTGCGTTGGTTGAGAGCGATTCGAGATGCGAGTCCGCGTCGCGAGAAGGAACCGGAGCGCCATCTATGTCGCTAGAGGAGGAGTATCAAAGAGAGAGCGAGGGGAGGAACCACGCCACGGAGGGCGACGATAAAAACTCCAGCTCGACATCGACGGGAGGAGAGAAGGGAGCGGCGGAATCGGACGGTCAAGGCAGCAGCGGCGGGTGGGGAGGGTTATGGTCGAGACGCCAGAAGCAGACTAACAGCCAGCAGCTACAAGCTTTAAATACCGCAGCCTCTAAGTCCCCTGCGCCTCTCAGCATTCCCCAGCCGAACGCAAAAACGCCGCCTGCGGGCGGCTCGACAAGCCCTATTCTCTCCTGGTTCGGCGCCGGAACCGCCATGACGCCCACAGGCTCGGCAGCCGGTTCGGATAATTCCTACGACAGCCCGCACCAGGTCTCGCCGAACCAAGCTCTAGCAGCCGGAGGCTTGAGCCCCAAGACAACTTGGTTCGGCAAAGGCTCAGGAGCGGGTGGAGCCCAGGCGAACTCGTTGCAAGCTTCCCCGCAATTGTCTCCCGTGACTACGCCGTCTACCACCGGGGGGATGCTCTCCTGGTTCGGCGGCGCCGGTCACGGCGGAAGCAGCGCGACGCACACGACCGCGTCTAGCAGTGGCATTTCTCCGCAACAAACGGCGGGCAGCAGCAGCGGCAGCGGTGGCGGCGGCGGCCTCACGTCCTGGTTCGGCGGCGGTGCCGCGAGCGGCGCAGCAGCTTCGTCCGGACCGCCCGCAAAGGGTAAAGGCCATCGCCGATCGTCTAGCGTTCCGGTTGTTCCGAACGTGATTCCTGATCCGCGTGTCGGACCGGGAGTGTCGCCACTTGGCCCTGGCGGCGGTGGCGGCAGCGGCGGCGCGAACTCGCAGCTGCTTTCCGGGCCCCGCGGAAGCATGTCGCGATTGGGAGGCGGAGCCGGCGGCGGCGGCGGCGGCGGGGGAGGAGGAGGAGGGTACGGAGCGAAAGGCGGTATGGTGATGAGTACAGGTGGTGTGGTTAGTCTTAAAGGTGGCCTGAAAGTTAATCTTCCGAGCACGAGCCCGTACGGCAGCCCGTATGCGAGTCCCAGAAATCCACCGGGCGCGGGGGGTTTCGCGTCCCCGTACATGCCAGGCGGAGGGGGAGGCTCTCGGAAGTCGATGACGCCGGGGGGTTCGCTTTGCGCAAGTCCCCGGACGGTTGCGGCGCAAAACGACCGGGATCAAGCAAAACTGGCGGAGATTCAGAGCATGTTTAGCAACTGGAATGCGGGAACTCCCGTGCAGTCTCCGCGAAAGGGTGCTTCGAGAATAGTTTCGGGCGTCCCGCTAAGAACACCGCAAGTGAGCGAGTATTATAGAGAGGACGGGGATATCGAGGTGGAAGAAACTCCCGAAGTGGTTGGTCCGTCGAATTCAAATGTTTTGGGGAAACCTTATCAGGATCTCGGGGATAAATACAAGCTGTCGGCGAAGGAACTCGGGCGGGGTAACTTCGGTGTGATTCACATGTGCGAGAATCTGGAGACCGGAGAGCGATACGCGTGCAAGACGATTACCAAGGCTAAGCTCGAGGTACGTTGTAACGAGGATGTGGTGGCGGTGGTAACTCGGTTTCCTCATGTGCGAACGGGGGCGGGTGAAACCTTGGGGACAAAGGCGAGTGTGCGGGGAAAGGGTGGGCTGCAAGCGCGACAAGGTGGGTGAGGGGGGGAGGATGGGTGAGTGGTTAGGGGAGGGGGGTTCGTCGGGGGATATGGGCGCCGCTGGAGGGGAAAGCGTTTACGGGGACGGGAGGGGGAGGGGGATCTGGCTTGTCGGGGGAAGAGCGGGGGAAAACGGGATCTCGAGGGCTTGTCGAGGCGAGGGGGGTTGGGGGAATGAGGTGCTGATGGGGGGTGGAAAGCGTGCACAGTGTGAGGTAAGGTAACACATCGTGCTGTGAAGGCAACTTGAAGAGTCACGGATGAACTAGTGATGCTTAACAAGAAGTGCATAATACTACATCTGAACACTGAATCCTTGTCCAGAAGTGTTGGGAAGGGTTGCTGAAGCCAATAGCCCCAAAGTATGATCAAATGATTGTCGTGTAAGATTGTGCATGTACGTGTGTGTGCCCAAATATTTGGAAACATTCGTTTACATTCACGAAAGCATATGCCAAGTTCAATACTCATCCCAACATTCCCTCATCCCCCTTGTTGTGCTGGTATGAGATGACGTGAAAAGGAATGTGCCTGTTTCAACTCCAATCTCTCTCCTACCACCCCATCCCCATCCCCAACCCCATCCCCATCCCCATCCTCATCCCCATCCCCATCCTCATCCCCATCCCCATCCCCAACCCCATCGCCATACCCAACCCCATCCCCATCCCCATACCTATTCATCCCCATCCCATCCACACCCCCCCTGTCCCCAACACACGCACATCCGTCCTCTGGTGCTGGAATGACGTGAACGACGTGAAGCGGGAGGTGCATGTTTCAATTCCAATTAACTCCCCTAGGCCTACCCCCACCCCCACCCCCATCCCCACCCCTACCCCTATCCCTGCAGTGCTGGGATGACGTGGATGACGTGAAGCGGGAGGTGCATGTTTCATTTCTAGAACTCTCTCCCCTACCCAACCCCACCCCCACCCCCATCCCTGCAGTGCTGGGATGACGTGGATGATGTGAAGCGGGAGGTGCATGTGCTCGAGACTCTCCGGGGCCATCCCCACGTGGTCTCCATCATCGAGACGATTGAAGACGAGAAGGTGTGTCTTGCGATACGTGCTATATTCTTAAAGCCCATCCCACGTAATCTCTATCATCGAGACGATTGAAGATGATTAGGTGTGTCTTGCAATGAATGCCATAGCCATAAAGCCCATCCCCATGTGGTCTCCATCATGGAGACTATTGAAGAACGAAAGGTGTGGTAAAAAATGTGGACCCTAAACTCCTACACTCCTCTTTTCACGAGCATTCACATGTACTCACAAGTAGACCAACGAAGACGTGAGTGCATGCGTTCTATTGAACGTTTAGAAAAAAGAAACCAGAAGACGTTCAACGTTCTATAAATATATGTAGGTGTGTATGTATATATATGGTGAGCTGTTTGATCGCATCTTTGAAAGAAGCAGGCGGCCAAGAGATCCTATCCTCGTTTCTGCAGTTGTGCTCTAGCGCTCTCATTCTCCCCACTCCCCATGCCCCTTGCCTTCTCCCTGGATGTGCACATCGTCATGGAATTATGGCAAGGGGGCGAGCGATTCGATCAGCATTCTGGGGAGGAAGTACCACACAGAGTGGCAGGCGGCCAAGTTGACTCATTTCCAACTTCCCATGCCCGTCCTTTGCATCCTCCCCTCCTCTCCCCCCCCCCCCCCCCAATACCAGGAGGTGCACATCGTCATGGAGCTATGCGAGGGCGGCGAGCTGTTTGATCGAATCCTGGAGAGGAAGTACTACGGGGAGAGACAGGCAGCCAAGGTGATCCGCTCGGTGGTGGAGGTGCTCGATTTCTGCCACCACCGGGGCATTGTGCACCGCGACTTAAAGCCCGAGAACATCCTGCTCGTCACGCGTCGCAGCGACACCAAGTGCAAAGTGATCGACTTCGGCATGGCGTACTGCCTCAAGCCAGGTGGGCCGATTGACAAGGGTCAGGGAAGATTGTAAGGGGGATGAGAGTGATCGACTTTTTCATGGCGTATTGCCTCAAGCCAGATGAGGACTGGAGGGGGAATTGGGAGAGATGAGGAAGCTTTTAATGAGGATGAACGCACATGACGACGTTGTCTTGGAATACTGCCTTAAGCTAGGTGAGAGCTCGTAAGGGGGATGAAGATGATCAAAGGTACGCGCTGTGCGCTGGAACACCAAACTACATCGCCCCAGAGGTTATCGCTAAAATCTACAGTCAGCCTCAACCCCTCCCCTACCTCCCCCCCTCCCCTCCCTCCTTCCCCCTCCTCTCCCTTTACTCCCACCCATCCCCCCATTCCCTCAACAGGCGAGCGCTGCAAGCTAAGAGCCGGCACACCCAACTACATCGCCCCAGAGGTGATCGCAAAGAACTACGGAGCAGAGGCTGACGTGTGGAGCGCGGGTGTCATCCTTTACGTGCTACTTTGCGGGTTACCCCCCTTTTGGGGGGATACAACCGAGGACGTGTTCAAGAGCATCCTGTGGCAGGAGCTTGACTTCGACACGGAGCCATGGCCAGTTGTGAGCACGGCGGCCAAGGACCTGGTTAGAAGGATGCTGACGAGGAAATACGACCGGCGAATCACCGTGGCCGAAATACTGAGTGAGTCGGGGTGGGAGGCGTCGAGCACCAAGTTGGGGGGGTGGGGGGTGGTGGGTGGTGAGGTGACCTGCCAAGGGACCTGCCAAGAGCATCCTGTGGCAGGAGCTGGACTTTGAAACATGAGTAGTGTGTGGTGTGTGGTGGGTGGTGGGTAGTTAGCACGGCTCCCAGGAGCCTACCAAGAGCATCCTGTGGCAGGAGCTGGACTTTGACACGGAGCCATGGCCTGTGGTTAGCACGGCCGCTAAGGACCTGGTTCGGTGGATGCTGACGAGGAAATATGACCGGCGAATCACTGTCTCTGAAATACTGAGTTGAGTATTGGGGTGGTGAAGGGGGGAGCATCCTGTGGCAGGAGCTGGACATTGGACTTCAAACACTCCCTCTCCTCCCCCCTCACTGTGTCATCTTCACCCAGTGTTCCCAGTGTTCTCTTTACCCTACCACTTCTGCCCTGATACCCCCCCACCCCTCACTCTCCCTATCCTGCCCTTATTGTCCCTCACTCCATCTCCTGTCTTCATTTCCCAATTGACCCTCACTCGCCCCTTCCCCTCACCAGGGAAACCATGGATCAAGCCGCTCGCGTGAGAGCAGCTGCAAGCTAATCAACGGCTGAGATTCCCCCCCTCACACTACCCTTATTCACTTTTATACACACTATGCTCCTGGCTTCTCCTTACTAGAGCACCCATGGATCAAGCCACTCACGTGAGGGCAGCTGCAAGCTAATCAACGGCTGAGATTCCCTCCCTCACCGCCGCGCCCTTTTGCCTCCTATCCGCCCGCCTCCCCCTTACCAGAGCACCCATTGATCAAGGCACTCACACGAGAGCAGCTTCACATCGATCTTGGCAATCAACAGCTGAGACCAGCTTCCAGCAATACAACGGCTTGGATCGACCCCCCCTCACAGTGGCCTTTTTCCCCTTTATTTACCCCCCTTTCACCCCTGTCGCCCTTACCAGAGCACCCATGGATCAAGGCACTCACATGAGACATGAGAGCAGGTTCAAGCTAATCAGGACGGTCAACGGCTGAGATCAAACGTACCTGGGACATCTGCAGCTGCGGTTCGTGCAAATTCACCCAGAATTGAGGGGAAATAAGATCCGAGGGGGTGTTTTCTTGAGCTAGATTCTGTTTCGGGCGACACCTGAGGTAGCACCTGAAGCACCCTGAAGCAGCACCCGGGGTACCATCTGAAGCAACTTGTGGGTCAGCAGCCCAAGAAGTACCTGAGGTGCCTCCCAATCAGGCCCCACGATTGGTTTTAGGGTACCCTGATTGCTCAGTGTCATGTTCCAAAAAAAAACTTTCCATCAGCCTCAAGAAAATTTACGCTGATTCATTAGTGTTGCCTAGCAAAAATTCGCTTTTCAATCAGGGTTGTGTAAGAAAGAAACACATATTTGGCAAAGAGAGTGAATTCGAATTTGACGCGAGGTCAATACGAGGACGAACTGCGGGTCTTGTGATTCTGACGGTCGCGCAAAAACGAAAGTGAAAACAAAAAAGAGTTATGATGTTTTTTACAAGTGTAAAAAACTCTCTCAATATCTGTATTGTGAAATTGCTTTGCTTGTAATGCCGCAAGGGCAACGGCAAAGTGCTCAATTTGTAAGGAATTACGATTCCTTACTCAGGCTCGCCACAGCGAGTATACGCGAACAGTGCGCGTCCGCAGCAGGGCTCTGGCTAAGGTTTTAGGAGGCCTTTCTAGTCAGGGCAGCCCCCCCCCCAGGGTTTCAGCTAGGATTTACGGCTGTCTGAAAATCAGACGGGGTTCCAAAGTTTCGTCTGACCATCAGACGAAAAAATTCAAGGAGTCTGAGATTTCAGACGATTTTTTAACGCAAGTCTGAACATTCAGACGAAAAAATTGCCGCAAGAAACTTTGCCACTTGCAATTTAGTCACCGATTTTTCCGTTTCCTGATTTCCTGCTGAGAGCCTGTTCCTACTAACGTCTTCCCAGACTTGGACCCGCCTACGAGCGCGTTCGAAGGTTCCTTGTCAAGCTAAAATCGTTTCAGTATCACAATTCTCAGCTGCTTCGAATCTGCTCACGTCGAAATCGTACTGTACAGATGCGCGCTGTCAAAACTAGGAACTAGGACGCCATGAAAGTGGCGTGAGGTTTTAGGAGCTAGGAGAACTAGGAGAGAGAGTTTGACGAGAGAAAAGAGAGTCTTAGAAAAGAAGAGAGAGGGATACGAGGGGTGTTGTTGTTAAAGTAGCTCTAGGCTAGGATACTAGGCAGGAACAAGGCCGCCATGAATGTGGCGGCGGGGTTTAGCTAGGAGCTGGACGAGAGTGTCGAGAGAGAAGAGAGTTGGATTAGGAAGAGAGAGGAGTACAAGGAGGGGTTTGTACCCCCTACAGAAAGGTTCAGTAACAACCTACCAAGCCTATATTAAATTATAACTTATATAATTTGAACACACCCCCTAGGCTTGGTAGTGTCAAGCCCACTCACACCCCCACACCCACACCCACACCCACACCCCCTAGCCCAGCACCCCCATTCCCAGGAGGAGACACAACGGCTCCAGAAGCGGGCAGCTCCCACGGCCCGTGGGATGGCTATGGCGGCAGCAGCGACATTGACGACAGCGGCGCCGGTGGCGGCGTGCGGCGGCGCCCGGCCCGCGGCAACAGCAACGGCAGCGGCGGCTTGGACGTCAGCGGCTGGTGCAGCGGCCCCCGCCCTCTCGGCGGCATGTCCAGTCACCTCGGCAGTGGGGAGGGCCCGCATGAGGCAGTCGTTGGCTGCAGCAAGGAAGGGGGGGGAAGCAGGGGAAGGAGGGGGGAGGGGGGGGGGGGGGGGAGAGGGGCGCGGGGCGTAGTCCAGAATCACGCCGGCGGCTGCAGAGCGGGCGGCAGGTCCGGCGGCACCATTGACGATGCGCGGCCGACTGTCGCCCGATGACGCCGCCACGGCAGCCAAACGACGGATGCGCGGCCAGCTGTCGCCCGATGACGCCGCCACGGCAGCCAAAAGACGCCGCCACGGCAGCCAAAAGACGCCGCCACAGCGCGACGTCGATGCCGCGGTGGCGAGGCGGAGGTGCGACTGTAGCTCGACTAAGCCGCCGCGGCATCTCAGAGAAGTCGCCACGGCGGCACGGAAAGGCAAGGCCGCCACGGCGGCAGGAAAACGAAGGGCCGCCATCAGCGGCACGGTACGAAGTGAAACGTAAGACAAGGACGAGGCGGAAGCGTGGAAGGCAGGACCGGAAACGGCCTGCTCTGTTACCATGTTAAAGTAGCTCTAGGC
Organism: Closterium sp. NIES-67; assembly: GCA_027943415.1. Classification (NCBI taxonomy): domain Eukaryota; kingdom Viridiplantae; phylum Streptophyta; class Zygnematophyceae; order Desmidiales; family Closteriaceae; genus Closterium; species Closterium sp. NIES-67. Next base: position 624,068 of record BQMB01000298.1, on the reverse strand, counting down.
TAGGATACTAGGCAGGAACAAGGCCGCCATGAATGTGGCGGCGGGGTTTAGCTAGGAGCTGGACGAGAGTGTCGAGAGAGAAGAGAGTTGGATTAGGAAGAGAGAGGAGTACAAGGAGGGGTTTGTACCCCCTACAGAAAGGTTCAGTAATAACCTACCAAGCCTATATTAAATTATAACTTATATAATTTGAACAGTTGTACCTTCTACATAAATGTTCAGTAACGTCTACCAAGCCTACAATTATATACTAACATATATAATTTAACACACCCCCTAGGCTTGGTAGCATAAGGACCCACACACCCCATACCCCCTAACCTAGCACCCCCATTCCCAGCAGCCACGACTACTCAAGCAGGGCCAACCCCAAGGCCCTGGAGATGGCGACGGCGGCAGTCCCGGCAGTGGCGACAGCGATGGCGACGGTGGCAGCGTGCGGCAACAGACCTGCGGCGACGACAGCGGCGACAGCGACGGCTTTGGCTTACGACTCCGGTAACGGCAGCGGCCCCCTCCCTTTCAGCGGCGTGTCCAAACTCCGCGACAGGGGGACGGCCGGCAAGAGTCAGGCGGCGGGTGTGGCGAAGAGGAGACAGAGGGAAGGGGGAAGGGGCAGGGCTTCGGATCTTCAGCGCAGCGCCATTGCTGGCGCGGCGCTTACTGGCGTGCGGGCGGGCTGCAAGTCCAGCAGCGACGCAGGTGGTGCGCAACGCCAACAGGCCGACAACACCGCCACGTCACCACTACGACGCCACCACAGCGTGGCGTCGGAGTTGCGGCTGCTCGTCGACGCTGAGACGACAGCACACAGAGGCCGCCGCGGCATATCGGAAAATGTCCCACGGCAGCAGGCAAACAGAAGGCCGCGACGGTGACCAAGTAAGGACGAGTACGCGGCGGAAGCGTGGAGAGCAGGCCCGGGAAAGGCGTCGTGCTCTGATACCATATCAAAACTAGGAACTAGGACGCCATGAAAGTGGCGTGAGGTTTTAGGAGCTAGGAGAACTAGGAGAGAGAGTTTGACGAGAGAAAAGAGTCTTAGAAAAGAAAGAGGGATACAAGGAGGGGTGTTGTACCCTCTACAGAAATGTTCAGTAACGTCTACCAAGCCTACAATTATATACTAACATATATAATTTAACACGCGCCTGTCTAAAAAAGGCGTGCCTAAGAAGAATTTTGAAAACAGGGCCTGAACGTTGACAGTCACAACTTTGTGTCAGACCACGCGGAACCGCATTGAACCGTTTTGCGTAGAAACTTTACAGTACTGTAGCGCGCGAGCCTAGGGAGAAAGACCAGGGTGTGCGCACTGTATCTACCTACAGTACCACCAGGGCCTTGCTCTATTTGGCGATGAGAGACTCGCACGTAACGTGACGTGTCACGCACAAGCAACCCTCACACGCACCGCCATTGCAGGTATACGGGGGGGAGGGTGTGGGAGGGTCTTGAGCCAAAAACACGATCTAGCTGTGAGGGACTTCATCGGAAAAACATGGCTTGAGGGGTGTGTGGGGGAATGTATCTCGCAAAAAGGGTCTTAGCCGAATTTTCGGGGTTGTGCGTGGTGTTAGAGCAATGTCTCAGGTGTGAGGGACTTCGCCGAATTTTTATTGTTGCGAGAGGTATGTGGAGGAATATCTCTTGTCTGGAGGACTATGCCGGAAAAACTAGCAAAGAAACAAAACAGGAGGTTGTGTAGGGGTGTGGGAGGAATGTATCTGGCATATGATGACTTGGCCGAAAAAACTATTGGTTGTGCGGAACAGAGGGGGGGGGGAAGGGGAGGGGGGGGGGGGGGGGGTGGGGGGGCGTTGGGGAGACGAGGAATGTATCAGACGAAAAAATCCGCGCTATCTGAATTCTCAGACGAAAGTCTACACCTAGTATGTACTTTCATACGAAATCTTATGACTTATCTGGACGATCACATGAATTAATTTAGCCCGTAAAAAAATCAGATGAATGAGAAAAAACAGGTCTGATTTTCAGACCATCAGACCGATTTCGTCTGATATCTGAGACCCTGAGCCCCCCACCCTTACCCTTCGGCATCAGGGTACTCTGCATGGGTGTCAAACATATTTTGTACATTTGTGTAGACTATATAGGGTTGTGCCTTAGGGAGTACAACCCATTAGGTTATATTCTCTTGTATGCCTTGTTCTAGACATTTCTTTCACTTGAAAATGGTATCATGAGTAGGTAGGTCCCCCCCCCCCCCCCCCTAGCGCTTCCGCCCTAGGTCCTAGCCACCTCGTCGCCCCGCGGCCCTGTCCCCTAGCGGCCTCGCGGCCCCATCACCTAGCGGCCCCGTCACCTAGCGGCCACGCGGCCCCGTCCCCTAGCGGCCCCGCGGCCCCGTCCCCTAGCGGCCCCGTGGCCCCGTCCCCTAGCGGCCCCACGGCCCCGTCCCCTAGCGGTCCCGCGGCCCCGTCACCTAGCGGCCCCATCCCCTAGCGGCCCCGCGGCCCCGTCCCCAAGCGGCCCCGCGGCCCCGTCCCCTAGCGGCCCCGCGGCCCCAGCCCCTAGCGGCCCCGTCCCAGAGCGGCTCCGCGGCCTCGTCGCCTTGCTGCCCGCGGACCCGTCTTCTAGTCGCCTCGCCGCCGCCCTCGGCCGCTCTGCACCGCACTGCACCGCATGGCACCGCACTACACTTCTCTGTACCGCACTGCACCGTACTGCACCGCCCTGCACTGCACTGCACCGCACTGCACTACACCCTACCGTACTGCACCTTCCTCCACCGCACAGTACCGCACTGCACCGCACATCACCGCTTTCCGCCACGCTCTCCTGACCAGTACTGTCTTTCTCCTGCTGCTGCAACTATGATGGCGGGCTCGGTCTTGCGTTTTGATGCTGAGGGGCAGCCGATTGAGTTCGACTCGTGGTTCGTCGACCTCCAGCGACACCTGACTCGTCTGCGGCAGGACGGCCACTCCCTGGCCGTCCACATCGACGGTATGCTCCCCTGCCCAGACCCCCCTGCTGCCCTCCCTGCTGACCTCACCTCTGCTGACCGTGAGTCCGCTGCAGCTGCTGCCCTTGCCCGTGTTGTCTGGTTGTCGCGTGGCGATGTTGCACAGCTTGCGATTAGTCATGCCCTTCCCCTGTCCGAGCGCCCTCGCTTTTAGTCCGTCAGGACTGCGCAGAAGTTCCTAGAGGCTGTTGTTGCGTGCTATTCTACCCTGCCCTCTGCCTCTGTAGGTCGCCTGATCCTGCCCATGCTCTTTCCTGACCTTGCGTCTTTCCCCACTGTCGCTGACCTAGCTGCCCACCTGCGCACGCTAGACACGAACTGGCGTGCTGCCTGCACTGAGGCTCAACTTCGTGTGTTTCAGCCCCCTATCTGCTCTACCCTCTACCTGCTTGCCACCCGCCTCCCTGACCGCCTTGCCACCGCCCGCAATCACTTCCTTAGTCTCCACCCCGCTGACCTCACCCTCACTGACTTTGTCGACACTCTGTCTGCCATAGAGACCCGTTAGCGCTCTATCGCCCAGTCTAGCGGTACCGTGCTGGTCTCTATCTTTCAGGGCTGTGCCCCTGCTCAGTGCTCTTACTCCGACGGTTCTGGTGTGGTTGCCGAGACAGCTCCGGTTGTGGAGACAGCCATCGCCGTGCAGTTTCGTCCGGGTAAGGTTTGCCGCCCCAAGGCTGGGCGCGGCGGAGATAGCGGAGGAGGGGGTGGTGCCGGTGGTGGAGGTGGCTCGCCCACTGGTAGTACTGACGAGGGGGCTGGGGCTAGTGCCCTAGAGCAGTAGCCCCAACAGCAGCAGCAACAGCAGGCTCCGCAGCTCGACCAGCAGCAGCAGCAGCAGCAGGCGCAGCAGCAGCAACAGCAGCGGAGGGTCGGCCGTCTCCCGCCCGGGTGGCCTGGAGTTGGAGGTGACGGTGGTCACAGTGGTCGCTCGCACGACATGTCGTCGAGTGGTAGTCAGAGTGGCGGGCGCTGCCAGTACCAGCTCCAGACCGGTCCTCGCCGCGACTTTGTGTGCGGTAAGATCTGCCATACCCCCACTCGTTGCTTTTGTTGCCTAGACGACCTGTTTCGTCTCCGCTTCGGCCCATCGCCTGACCTCCCTGACTGACACAGACTGCTCCGTCGTCGTGTTAAGATATTTGATATGGACATGGATGAGATTATATCTGCTTTGTATGCACTGTATGTTGACGACTCTAGTGTGACTGGTTCCTATTACCCTATGTTGCCTAGCGTAGGTGTGCCCAGTGTGCCTAGTTTAGGCTCCCCTGCTGTGTCAAGCGTATGATCCCCTACCTTGTTTAGCCTAGGGTCCTCCCTCGCTCCTCTGACCTCTGTCGTCGCTGCCGCGCTCTCCTTCACCCTGGAATCCGGCGCTTCCCGGTGTTTCTTTCGCGACTCCACGACGCTTACGCCTCTTTCTACTCCTGCTGCAGTTGCTCTTGCAGACCCTTGCTCCGGTCCTGTAGTTGCCCGTAGCTCCACTACTCTCTCCTGTCCGGTGGTTCCCTCAGGCTCCCTTACAGGTCTGCACATCCCCTCGTTCTCTAGGAACCTAGTTGGTGTCGGCTGCCTCCAGGACCTTGGCGTCACCACTACGTTCCCTGGGCACGAGCGGTACGCTGTCTGTACTGAGGCTGCCACCGGTGCCCCTGTCACCACGTTCCCCCGGGACCTGGTGTCTGGCCTGTTCATGCTGGACACTGCTTCTGTGAGAGTACGACTCCGTTACACCACTTGGCCTTTTCCATATTTCATCTTCATTTCATTCCTCTTTTTATCTCATCTCCTTTTGCCTCATATTCCCCATTTTCCATTATCCTTTGGTTTCTTCCCTTATTATAATTATATCACCGACCAAGCATGGAATGTTCTAGACACGCTATCTAGCGTAATCCTGTCGTAATCTCTTAAAGCCAATAGCCTCGCGTGGCTATACGCAGGGTGATTCTATCTTCTAGAAGGGTCTATTCCCTTAGGATAAGATAAACCTGGTTACCTGATGTACTCTGGAAGTATAAAAGCACCTTGTACTGATCGATAGTGCAACCTTTCCTCGACACATTCGATCCTGTGACACTTGGTAATCAGAGCTTTTCTCACTCGACCGCGCTCAGCTAAGCAGCAGCAGCGGGGATCCTGCCTCGAAAAACCGCCGGGGGCGACCAATTCGACGCCGATTCTGGTAAGCACCAGCTCCGCGATTTTCGAATTACCCCCTCCGTGCGTGTTTTGAACAGGATGGCAACCTTCGACAACGCCGAGGTTACCCAGCAGCTCTTCGCGCGCATCGCAGCCCTTCAGGAGGAAATGCGAGCGGATCGCGAAGCGTGGCGAAACCAGTTCGAGCGAGTACCTCGACTCGCCGGAGCGCAGCACGAGACGACAACGACGACGACGCAGCAGTCGCAGCAATTTCTCGAGGCTCCGAAACCGCGCCCACCTGAGCCGTTCGATCCGAGCGATCGAAACTCCGACGCCCGCAGATGGATCGCCGGGATGGAGATCTACTTCGCAGCCGTCGGATGGAGCTCGCCAGTCTGGGACGGTCAACGCGTACGACTCGCGGCGACACTAATGCGAGGGCCGGCACTCGAGTGGATTGGCGGCAACAGCACCTTCATCCACGGTGAAGCCACGTGGCAGCAGTTCCGCACCGACCTGCTGAAGCGATTCGAGCCGATAAATTCGAGTTTTCTTGCCCGCGAAAAAATTCATCGCCATCGACAGTTCGGGAGTGTAGCACAGTACACGCAGCAGATGGAAGAATTTTATAACCGCATTCCCGACCTGACCGAAGGGGAAAAAGTGCAATCGTACCTCGCCGGGCTGAAGACCGAAGTCAAACGACAAGTCGCAGCGTCAAACTACGCGAGCTACAGTGACGTCGTTTCGGCAGCGGAGCGCTTCGACATGGTCAACGCCGGAACACGACGGACGCACGTCGGCAGTACGCGACAGGGCGACCGCTCGGCTCACCCCACGTTCGCCGACCCGATGGAGGTCGACAGATTCGAGGGGCGGCCACGTCCGAAAAACACCAACTACACGTGTGATTTTTGCGGGGTGCCGGGCCACCGAATCTTCGACTGCAACAAAATGAAGGCCGCACGCGCAGAGTATCGGGCACGCAACAGTGGCGGAAATCTTCCGGCCAATCAGAAGACAAAAAACGGGAGTCGCCAGTGATTGCGGATCTAGCTGGCGAAAATAAAAAGATCCGGAAACGGCCGCGGGATTCCGAGAAAATCAACTTCGACGAAGCTGATTCGACGCGAGCAGGAGGAAATGATGGGGGAAAATCTCCACCCCACGACCAGTCTTCGCCAGGGAAATTCGCCGAGGAAAAATCAGACTCCGCGAAAAAAGACTCTGCCGAGACGGGGAAACTCCTTGAAGACCCAAGAAATTATAAGAATTCGTTAAAGCTATCCTATAAAGATGCTTTAATGAAAACTTATGATTTTCGAGGAGCTAGAGCCTTGGAGAAAATTCGGGAGGGACTCCAAAAGAAGCAGACAGCTGTGGAGATTATACCGGTACCGGACAACTTGGGGACCAAATTAAGGAGTGTGGAAAGAAGCCGACCTTTCCACGGAGTCAACGTCCTCTCCCGACACCAGCCCACAACGACTACCCGCTCCCCAGGGAAGACGTCGGTGGAGCTGAAGCAGCTCAAGAGGAAGCTGGGGGTCTACAAGAAGCTGCACAAACCCCGAACTCCTTCAACGGATGCATCCAGTTCTTCGGCATCAACGACACGCACAGTCGTCAAGGAAACTCCGGGCCCTGGAGAAGAGCCGTTCTCCAAGCAGCCTCGGCCAGCTGCTAGCTCAGGAGTAGACAGCAACACAAAGGTGTGTACGGATTATTGGGATGTACCCTATGACCCCATTAATGAAACTATCTTTGGGTACTCCGAGCAACGCCCGCCTCTCGTGCTCGAGGTCATCTGCAAAGGACGACGCCTCCAAGCACTCGTGGACAGCGGAGCGTCACACACCGTCTGCGACAAGGCAGTGATCGACCGACTCCGGGAAGAGTACAAGCCTTCAGAATTCTCTGCAACGATGGTGGACGGCAGCAAGTTACCAGTACACGGCGAAGCAGTGCTACATCTACAAATTGGACCACTGCGCTGGAGACCTGCACTCCCCATCACCAACATCAAAGGGCTTGACTTGATCTTCGGGCGAGACTTCCTAAAAAAATTCAACCCCGAGATCAACTGGGTGAACCGCACCGCAAGCATCTACAACAATGGACGGAGAGTACAGCTACCCAACTGGGACGATACTGGAGATATCCCAGTGGAGACACTCGCACGATTCGAGAAGGACGTGAAGCGGACCGACACCGGGTTCCTGGCGATAGCAACAGAGGTGGAGAATGACGGAAAGAAAGCCTCGGAAACTCCAGAAAAAATCAAGGAATTATTGAAGGAGTTCCAAGACATCCTTCCTGACGATCTTCCGAACGAGCTACCGCCATACCGAACACATCAACACGAGATTGTGGAGGAACCGGGTTCGAAACCGACCTTCCGAGCACCATATCGGCTCAGCCCTACGGAGCTGACTGACATTAAAAAACAGATCGAGTATCTCCTAGCCAAAGGACTCATCCGGCCATCTACTTCACCGTACGGTGCCCCAGTACTCTTCACACCGAAACCGGACGGAAGCCTGCGCATGTGCATCGACTACCGAGCTCTTAACAAGCAGACCATCAAGAACAAGTATCCGATACCGCGAATCGATGACCTGCTTGACCAACTTCGGGGAGCTACGGTATTTTCCGAACTGGATCTGCGGTCCGGATACTGGCAGATACGGATGGCGGACAACTCTATCCACAAAACTGCTTTCCGAACTCGGTACGGATCGTACGAGTATTTGGTTATGCCGTTCGGACTCACCAACGCGCCAGCAACGTTCCAAGCCGAAATGAACCACATTCTACGACCACTTCTGGACGAATGCGTGGTGGTGTACCTGGACGACATACTCATCTACTCGCGCGACATGAAGCAGCACGTCGAACACCTGCGACGCGTCCTCGAAATTCTTCGACGGGAACGATTCTACGTCAAACTGTCCAAGAGCGAATTCGCCCTGGAGAAGGTCCAATTTCTAGGCCACATGGTGAGCGCTCAAGGAGTTCACGTCGACCCCAAGAAAATCGAAGCCGTACGTACGTGGAAGACACCCGAGAACGTGAAGGAGTTGCAGCAGTTCCTAGGCTTCGCTAATTACTACAACAGGTTCGTGCCACAGTATGCAAAAATCGCGGCACCACTCACGAATCTGTTGAAGAAGAACACGCCCTACAAATGGGAGACGAAGCACCAGGAAGCCGTGGAGTAGCTGAAACAAGCACTAACATCCGCACCGGTGCTCATCTTGCCAGATCCCGAACGTGACTACGTCATTGAAGCAGACGCCAGTGATCAGGCCGTGGGTGCAGTCTTAATGCAAGACCAGGGGAATGGATTGCAACCAATTGCCTACCTCAGCAAGAAACTGCACGGGGCAGAACTCAACTACCCGATACACGACAAAGAGGCTCTTGCTATCATCATCGCCTTCAAAGCGTGGAGATGCTATCTCGAAGGACGAAGAACGACCGTCTACACCGACCACTGCAGCCTGAAATATTTGAAGACACAACCCAACTTTTCCAGGCGGCAGGTCCGGTGGATCGACTTCCTCGAGACACACTTCCACTACGACATCGTGTACAAGCCCGGCCACAAGAACAAAGCAGACGCGCTCAGCCGGCCTGCACACGTTGCCGCAATTCAGGTCGAAGGGATGAATCCACTACTCAAGGGACTCTTCACACACGGGTACGCCATCGACCCCGAAATTTCCTTGGCAGAAAAGCAACATCTGCTACAGTGGGACAGTGACATCGCGTACCGGAAGGGATCCACAAAAATCTGGGTACCCAATTACCCTCCTTTGCGCCAGTTACTACTCGAAGAATACCACGACGTCCTGTACGCCGGACACTTCGGTAGCAACAAGACGCTCACCGGTATCGCCAAACACTACTACTGGCCCCATATGGCAGACGACGTCCAGAAATTCGTCACCTCGTGTGATACATGTCAGCGGATGAAGAGCAGCAAGCAGAAAAAGGCAGGACTACTGCAGCCTCTTCCTGTCCCAGAACAACCATGGCAAGTGGTTAGCCTAGACTTTATCACCGGGTTACCACCTACCTCCAGCAGTCATGACGCCATCCTTGTCGTCATTGACAAGTTCTCCAAAATGGGACACTTCATCCCGACACACACGACGGCACGCACCGAGGAGACAGCACAGCTCTTCGTTCGTCACATCATCTCACAGCATGGCATCCCAACTACACTCATCTCTGACCGAGACCCCAAGTTCACTAGCAAGTTCTGGACGGAACTTATGTCTCTGCTCGGCACCAAACTCGCCATGTCATCTGCATACCATCCGCAGACAGACGGACAGACCGAGCGCCTCAACCAAATTGTTGAGCAACTCCTCCGAGCAGCCTGCAAGGACGACATCTCCAAATGGGACTTGCACCTGCCCGTCCTGGAGTTTGCCTACAACAACGCTACACACGCTGCTACGGGACAGACGCCGTTCTTCCTCTGCTACGGACGCCACCCACTCACACCACAGAAACCGACAACACCAGCAACAGTCCAACCTGCACACGACTTCATCACAACCATGCATCAGCTTTGGGATCGGACCCATAAGCGCCTCCTTGACATTCAACAGCAACAGAAGCGCCAGGCCGATCGCCATCGCAACGACCACACCATTTCCGTGGGAGACCAGGTTCTTCTTGACACCCGCAACCTGGACATCAGCCATCTCCCATCTAAACTTCGACCTCGCTTCTGCGGGCCTTTTCTCGTTGAAGCACAGGTCACTCCTGTTACCTTCCGCTTACGCCTACCAGCTACCTGGAAGATTCACAACGCCTTCCATGTCCAACTTCTGAAGCCCTATCGAGATCCTAATACGATCTTCGTCGGACGCCAACCGCCGCCGCCGCCACCCGTCCTCGTCCAAAATGAACCTGAGTACGAGGTCGAGTCCGTGCTTGCACACCGCCGTCGTCGGAATGGCGCCGTGGAGCGTCTTATTCGTTGGAAGGGCTATGATCCTTCTAAGGACAGCTGGGTCTCTGAGACCGACATGGGTAACGCCCGTCGTCCTCTGCATGACTACCTTGTCAAGCAGGGTGTTACTTCTACCACCCAGCTTTGAGGGGGGGAAGTGTGAGAGTACGACTCCGTTACACCACTTGGCCTTTTCCATATTTCATCTTCATTTCATTCCTCTTTTTATCTCATCTCCTTTTGCCTCATATTCCCCATTTTCCATTATCCTTTGGTTTCTTCCCTTATTATAATTATATCACCGACCAAGCATGGAATGTTCTAGACACGCTATCTAGCGTAATCCTGTCGTAATCTCTTAAAGCCAATAGCCTCGCGTGGCTATACGCAGGGTGATTCTATCTTCTAGAAGGGTCTATTCCCTTAGGATAAGATAAACCTGGTTACCTGATGTACTCTGGAAGTATAAAAGCACCTTGTACTGATCGATAGTGCAACCTTTCCTCGACACATTCGATCCTGTGACAGCTTCCCCCCCAGTTGGGACGCCTCCCCAGGTACCTGCGTCTTCCCAGGTTGCTGTGGCGTGCTCGTGTCGGTCGCTTACTCACCTGTCATTTCTGTGGCACCACCGTCTATGTCACCCCGCCCTCACCCGTCTCCGTCACATGTCCCAGCACCGTCTTGTCCTAGGCCTTCCTGAGTCGTTCCCTGCGCTCCCCTCCTCTCCCGTGCCTTCGTGCACGCCCTATGTCGAGGGCCGGCTCTGCCATGCCTCTCACTCCTCCTCGTTCCCCCCTACCTCCGCACCGCTGCAGACCCTGCACATGGACGTCTGGGGCCCCGCCCCCGCCCATGGGTCGCGTCGCGAGCGCTACTTCCTAGTGCTTGTCGACGACTACACATGCTATACCACTGTCTTTCCCTTGGAGCGGAAGGCCGACGTGCCTGGCGTTCTTCTCCCGTGGCTTGTCTCTGCACGTGTTCACCGAGGTCTCCCTGTCTTGCGTCTTCACTCCGACCGTGGCGCCAGAGCAGCGGACACGTATAAGCACTCGCGCAAGAGAATTCGAAAAGTGGACGAAATCCATTGGCCAGCAATTTTCACGCTACGATACGATAGGTTCGGATCAGATGACGCTGGCGCAACCCCTGAACAAAAACTGTACGCAAAAACCATTTGTTGTGCACTGCGGCAAGCTCTGTGAGTGGTGGTTATGGCAGGGCACCGACAATTGGACACATGGCGTGCTCAGCTCATTGGCTGCAATAGATGTCATGTCAGGTATAGTATTGAGGGGACATGTAGTACTACAGTATAGTTTTTGCTGGTCTGGGGAATTCTAGGGCCACCCTTTCCGCACAGGGCGAGGAGCGAAGCCACTCTAGTTTTCACAGGGTGAAACAGAAGTGTACACTGAAAATGTAAGGGTGAAATATTACTAGAGTCTGAAAAATCAGAGTAACATGCGTCGAGCACCCTGAAAATCAGAGTAAATAGGGTGAATAACCCTGTTAACCTGTGCCTTGGTCCGCAGGCTCGGCCCTTGGTTCTCGCGCCAAACCAGCTCCCGTCGACCTTTTCGGCCCCAACCTGATCCCGAGTCGCCCCGAACCCATTTTGACCGCGTCAACCTCGGAACTGTCGAGCCCTTGACTGGTCCAACCCTCGACATTCAACCCTGGTCAACTCGCACTATATAAGCCCTAGGCCTCATTTCCCCTAAAGTATTCTACGCTATACTCTGATTTATAATTCATATCACAGTGAGTATAAACATGTGGTGGATGCCATTTGGCCTCCACCCACGTCTTCATCTCGAAACTTCAAAAAGTTCCACTTCATTCTTGTCCAACTGCAAGTTCCTTTCTCGCACAATTTTCTTTCGGCTAACTTACATCGAGAGCAAGAAAGCACTCGAGCCCGACGGCTAACTTTATGTAATTTCGACTTCCTGAAGCTATTCGCCGTCTCGCTGTCTCGCTATTTTTACGTGCGCAAAATTACCCCCGACAGCCCTGCACGCGACGCGCGCATGCGACTCTTGACGGCGACATGCGCATGCGACTCCTGACGGCGACACGCACGAGCCATCCACTCTACCGGCGCGCCTGGAATTTGCGTCGGCTCCCGGGCGACGTCTGTTAGAATACTAGAATAATTAGAAAGAAGAGAGAACAAGGGAGATATAGGGTTTGCGTTGTACTCTCAAAGAACACAAACCTATTCTAGCATATAACATCTACATGCAAATGTATGTATAAGTTAACACACCCCCTAGGCTACATAAGGGATAGTGCTGAGCAAGAAACACACTACTATGAGATCAGGGTGGCAATACTAGTCCAACCTCAGAGACAGGGGTCTGAAGACTAGTCAGCAAAAGTACAAACAAGATAGGAGCAAACCAGGGCAGCCCTACTACTCTGGCAACTGGAAGAGAAGCCACAAGGCCAGTCTGAAAGATATATATAAAGAGGAGTACACAATCAAGGTCCTAGCAAGTGAGAGTCTACAAGAACTACACCAAGCTGCAAACAGTGCCGCTGATGATCTCTAGGCGCAAGCACCTTAGTAAAGATATCTGCTGTGTTGGCACCTGAGGCCAAGTGTACTCCGCGGGCCTGTCGACGCTGCTGTAGCACACGCAGGAGGAAGTACCGCAGCTGGATGTGCTTCGCTCTACCCTCAAGTCGAGGCTCCTGACACAGGAGGATCATGGCCCTGTTGTCAGCGTAGAGAATAAGGGCAGAGCTAGGCCGCTCACCTAAGTCGGTGAGTAAGAAGGTCAGCCAGCGGAGCTCCTATGCCGCCATGGCATATGCGTAGATCCCAGCCTCACAGCTAGGCTGGGCAACAGACGAGGAGTGAGTGGACCTCCATGAGATGGGCCCTGAACCAAGGCTAAAGGAGTAGCCCTGGGAGGATCCGAGGGTCTCAGCGTCGTCTGCCTAAGAAGCGTCTGTATGCCCAGCAAGGACCACTGGCATGCGTCCTCCCATCACTAGCCCCATGCCCGATGTACTCGCTAGATAACGCAAAACCCTCTTAGCGGCCGACCAGTGCTGTGGTCGATGTCTACCTGTGGCCACAAAGCGAGCCAGAATACTTAGAGGGTATGCGAGATCTGGACGAGTGCAAGTCATCAGGTACTTTAGGCAACCCACCAGCTCTGCGTAAGGACCACTGGGCTCTACTGACTCCTCAAGAACTGGAGCTGAGAGCCTGTCATCTACTGGCAGAGGTGTGGGCTGTGCGGAGGAGAATTGAAGACCGAACCTCTGAAGGACCTGGCGCACCAATTGTGACTGCGTGAGAGTGATGGTGCGCGCTGCTTTGTCCCTGAAGATCTGCAAGCCAAGGTAGCAGCGCAGCTCTCCTAGGTCAGTGCAGGTGTGTCTCCTCAGCAGCTCGGCCTTCACGGAGGCCAGTGCGTCTTTGTCTGCAGTAGAGAAGACCAGGTCGTCTACGTAGACGAGGATGTAGAACGGAGTCTGGCCAGCACGAACGAAGAGCGAGTGGTTTGCAAAGGATGGAAAGAATTGCAGGTCAGCTAGTGTAGCACGCAGCGTGTCGTGCCACTCACGGGCGCCTGTCGCAGGCCGTAGACCGGGCGCCGGAGAAGCCACTGGGTCCTAGGAGGGAAGGTATCGGTGAAGCCCTGCGGTTGGCATAGGTAGACCAACTCGTGTAGACTGCCCTGGAGAAACGCTATGGAGAAGTCAAGGGAGTGGAGCTCATAGTCACGCTGTGCTGCTATGTGTAGGAGCACCCCAAGAGTAGTCATCTTTGGGGTCGGGGCAAAGGTATGAAAGAAGTCCACCCCCTCTCGCTGACTAAAGCCTCTAGCCACGTAGCGCGCCTTGAATACAGGCGGCTCTCCAGGAGGGCGCTTCACCTTGAAGAGCCACCGGCCATCGACTAGGTCAGTGACAAGTTCGGCGGAGGGAATTGAGGGTCGTAGATAGGAAGAGGAGGAGGCGGCGGGGGAGGCGCAGGCGAGCGGTTAGGGGAGCGAAGGCCGAGAAGGCAAAGGGCGGACACCGTCGGCGACTGCTGCTGTTGCTGCTCAATGCCAACACCTGGACCGCCAGCTGCACCATGGCTACCTCCAGAATACTCCACTCCAGCACCCCCAGAACGGGCACCCCCAGAGCGAGAACTCTCTCCAGCACTGAGTCCACCCTTAGGCCCGCCAAGACACGCCACGACAGGAACCTCAGGACTAGCACCCTCCTCAACGCCAGCACCCCTGGAGTCCACGAACGGCTGCTGCTGCGGTGGCGGCGGCGGCTGCTGCGGCGGCGGCGACTGCGACGGTGGAGGAGGAGACAACGCGGGAGAGGCAGGTGGCGGGAACGGCGCCGAGGGGTCACTAGAGTCAGCCGACTCCTCGACCGGGACAACCGACGGGAGGAGAGTAACGTGAGACACACCAGATGGAGCAGGACGGGGGGGAGGAGAGCAGGGGCTACCAGAGGAGTGGGAACTAGAAACATGGGAGGGGAAACTTGGAGACCTCGGAGGGGAAAGCGGTGGTAAAAGGAGACAGACTTGTCGAAAGTGGCGTCACGAGAGTGAAAGAAGCGGTGAGACGGGGGATGGTAGAAGTGCCAGTCAGACGAGTCAAGGGGGAAACCGAGGAAGACACAGGGGACAGTGCGGTCAGTGAGCTTGTCCGTGCCAGAGGCACGGACGTGAGCGAGGCAGCCCCAAAGGTGGAACGCGTACGCGTCACTAGGGAACCCGGTCCAAAGAAGGGTCGGCGAAACCTGCGGCCGCTGGGAGCGCGGCCGCAGGTTAAGCTGGTGAGCGGCATAGCGAACGGCGAACGGCGAACGGCCACATAAAATGGGGTGCACCGGCATGAATCATGGAGGTACGAGCCTCCTCCATGACCAAGCCGATGTGTTGCTCAGTGACCCCATTCTGCTGCGGGGTGTTCGGTAGTGTGTACGACTGGGTGATGCCCTCCGCACGACAGAACCGTCCAAGCCAACCAGATGCGAACTCGCCGCCACGGTCGGAGTGGAGACACAGCACAGGGAGACCGCGGTGGAGGCGCGCAGCTACGACCCATGGGATAAGAACGCCATGCACGTCGGCCTTCCGCTATAGAGGAATCACCGTAGTGTAGCGCGTGAAGTCGTCGACGAGCACGAGAAAGTAGCGCTCGCGACATGGTCCAGGGATGGAGGCTAGGCCCAAGACCTCGAGGTGCAGGTTTTGGAGGGGTGCGGTAGCAGGGCAAAGCGAGGAGTGAGGAGCATGGCGCAGCCGGCCCTCAACGCAAGGCGTGCACGGCGGCGCAGGCGAGGGAGGGAGGGCAGGGAGCAAAGCAAGGAGATCTAGGACTAGACCATGCTGAGACATGTGACGCAGATGCAGGAGTGCGAGGTGACCTAGGTAGCGGTGCCACACAAGCGACGGGTGAGTGAGTGATCGACACGAGCAAGCCGCAGCGACTTGGGTAGACACAGGACCCGGGAGGATGAGCCTACCGGGGGGGAAGAAGTGTTCAGCATAAACAGGCCAGACACCGGGTCCCGGGGGAACGCGCAAGGGGGGCACCTGAGGTGGCCTCGGTACAGAAAGCGTACCGCTCGTGAGCAGGGAACTTAGTGGTGACGCCGAGGTCCTGAAGACAGCCGACACCAACTAAGTTCCTGGAGAACGAGGGGATGTGCAGGCCTGTAAGGGAACACGAGGGGGCCAATGGAGAGGGAAGGGTAATGGAGCTGTGAGCAACGACAGGACCAGAAGAGGGGTTAGCAAGGGCGACAGAGGCAGGCGCAGTGAGCGGCGTGAGGGTGGCGTGGTCGCGGAAGAAGTAGGCAGATGCACGAGATTCGAGAGTGAAGGACAGCAGAGTAGTAGCTGCAGACGAAGGAGGAGCAAGAGTAGAGCCTAGGCTAGCTTTACCACTGTAGCGAACGCCCAGGCCTTCTTAGATGTTGTCATTGCGCGCTATTCCACTCCCGCAACTGCCTCTGCTGGTCGCCTTATCCTTCCATGCTGTTCCCTGATCTTGCGGCCTTCCCCAGTGTCGCCGACTTTGCCACGCACCTCCGCGCGCTTGAGATGAACTACCGCGCTGCTAGCACTGAGGCACAGCTCACTGCCTTCCCGCCGCCGTTCTGCGCTACCCTTTATCTCATCGCCATGCGCCTCCATGACCGCCTAGCCACAGCCCGCGACCGCTTCCTTAGTCAGCACCCGGGTGACCTCACTCATACCGCCTTTGTTACTGCCCTGTCTGAGATAGAGACCCCCCAACGCAGTATCGCTCAGTATAGCAGTACTTCGGCGGTACCTATCTTTCAGGGCTATGCTCCCTCCCAGTGCACTTACTCTAACGTCTCTTCTGCTGTTGCTGAGACCGCTGCTGCGGCCTCAGCGCAGAAGCGTCTGGGTAAGGGTCGCCTCCCCAAAGGGGGGCGTGGTGGGGGGAAGGGGGGTGGCGGTGGGTAGGGTGGTGGCGGTGAGGGCTGGAACGGTGGTTCAGACGAGGGGATTGGGGCTTGCACCCTAGAGCAGCCGCAGCAGCAGACACAGCAGCAGACTCAGCAACCGCAGCAGCCGCAGCCAACGCCATAGTCATCGCAGCAGCAGCAGTCGCCGTGGGGACCTCCGTCACTGTGGTGGACTGGCGGCGCTAGCGGCTGTGGGGGGGACGGTCACAGCTCGGTGCCGGGTGGCAGCTCCAGCACGGTCACCTGCAAGTACCAGCTTTAGACCGGCCCTCGCCGCGGCACTGTCTGCCTCTGGCCCGGCCACACCGCCGACCACTGCTACCTCTGCCTAGACGACCTGTTTCGCCACCATTTCGGTCATGCGTCAGACCAAACGGACTGGTACGCCCTGGCTACCCGTCGTGTGCCGGTCTTTGAGCTTGACATGGATCAAATTAGGAATGCTATGTTTGTCATGTATGCTGATGACTCTACTGTGATTGGACCCTATTACCCGGTGTTGCCTGTGTGCAGTCTAGGCTCCCTTGCTGTGTCAGGCGTAGGACCGTTTGCCTTGTTTAGCCTAGGCTCCATTCAAGCCCCTCCGTTGGCTGCCACTAGCGCTTCGCTCTCCTTCACGCTTGACTCTGGTGCATCTCCCTGCTTCTTCTGCAACCACACTTCCCTTACGCCGCTTGCCGCCCCTGCTACCATCGCACTTGCAGACCCCTCCTCAGGTCCGGTAGTTACACGTAGCTCCACCACCCTTCCCTGTCCGGCAGTCCCCTCGGTGACTCTTACGGGCATGCACATCCCCTCATTCTCTAGGAACCTAGTTGGTGTCGGCTGTCTTAAGGACCTCGGCGTCACCACTACGTTCCCCGGATACGAGCGGTACGCGGTCTGCACCGAGACCGCCACTGGTGCTCCTCTGACCCTGTGTCCGGCCTGTTTACGCTTAACACTGTGTCCCCTCCGGTGAGGGCGCCCCCCTAGGTAGCCGCGGCTTGTTCGTGTCGGTCGCTCACTCACCCGTCGCTTCTGTGGCACCACCGCCTAGGTCATCCTGCACTCCCGCGTCTGCGTCATATGTCCTAGGTCTCCCTGCATCGCTCCCTTCCCTACCTCCCTCACTTGCACTGCCGTGCACGCCCTGCGTCGAGGGCAGGCTGCGTCGTGCACCTCACCCCTCCTCGCTTCGCCCTGCCACCGCGCCACTCAAGACTCTGCACCTGGACGTCTCGGTTCCAGCCCCTATCCGTGGGCCGCATCGAGAGCGCTACTTCCAGGTGCTTGTCGACAACTACACGTGCTACACCACGGTGTTTCCTCTGGAGCGGAAGGCCGACGTGCCTGATGTTCTTATCGCGTGGGTCGTAGCTGGGCGAGTCCTCAGAGGTCTCCCCATTGTGTGTTTCCACTCCGACCGTGGCGGCGAGTTTGCCTCCGGTCGGCTTGGCCTTTTCTGTCGTGCGGAGGGCATTACCCAGTCGTACACCCTGCCGGACTCCCCACAGCACGGACTCCCCTGCAGAATGGGGTCGCTGAGCGAGGCACTGGCTTGGTCATGGAGGTGGCTCGTACCTCCATGATCCATGCCGGTGCACCCCACTTCCTGTGGCCGTTCGCTTTTCGCTATGCTGCTCACCAGCTGAACCTGAGGCCCCACTCCCATCGGCCGCAGGTTTCACCGACCCTCCTCTGGACCGGGTCTTCTGGTGATGCGTTTGCCTTTCACATTTGGGGATGTCTCGCTCACGTTCGTGCCTTTGGCACGGACAAGTTCACTGCCCGCACTGTCCCTTGTGTCTTCCTTGGTGTCCTTATTGACTCGTCTGTCTGGCACTTTTACCACCCGTCGCCTCACCGCTTTCTTCAGTCGCGTGACTTCACTTTCGACGAGTGTGTCTCCTTTTCCCGTCGCTTTCCACACCGAGGTCTCCCGGTTTCCCCACCCTTGTTTCTGGTTCCCACTCCCCCGGTAGCCCCTGCTCCCCTCCCTCCACGTCCTGCTTCGTCTGGTGTGTCTCACGTCACTCCCCTCCCGTCGGTTGTCCCGGTTGAGGAGTCGGCTGACTCAGGTGGCCCCACGGTGCAGTTTGCTCCGCCTGCCTCTCCCCCGATGTCCCCTTCTCCGTCGTTGCAGTTGCAGCCGCAGCAGTCATCGCAGCCACCGTAGCAACCGTCGCCCCCGATGCAGCAGCTGCCGCTCTCGCAGCAGCAGCAGCCGTTCGTGGACTCAAAGGGTGCTGGTGTTGAGGAGGGTGCTAGTCCTGGGGTTTCTGTCGTGGCTTGTCCCGGTGGGCTTAGGGGTGGCACTCGTGTTGGAGAGAGTTCTCGCTCAAGGCGTGCTCGTTCTAGGGGTGCTGGAGTGGAGTGTTTCAGAGGTAGCCCTGGTGCAGCTGACGGCCCATGTGTTGGCCTCGAGCAGCAGCAGCAGTTGTCGTTGCCGGTGTCCGCCCTTCGCCTGCTCCGCCTTCCCTCCCCTGACCGCTCGCTTGCGCCTCCCCTGCCGCCGCCTCCCCTTCTTGTCCACGGTCCTGTGTTTCCTCCGCCGGACTCGTCCCTGGCCCGTTTCCCACCTCGTTCCCCTCATGTTACGCCTCCTCTATCTCCTGACCCGACACCTTCGTCTCACGTATGGTCTCGTCGTCCCTCTCGTGCTCGTCCTGTCTCTCCTTTTCACACTCTCACCCCATGTTGCTTCGTTCCCACGCGTCTCGTCCTCCCCTCCTGCCTTTGCCTCCTCCGTCGTCACTCGTTGTCGCACCTCCCCCTCTGTCTGAATACCTTCGTGCTGCTCGTCCTCTTGTTCCTCCGGTCCTTGCCTCCCTCGTTACTGACCCGTTTGTTCCTGTCTTGAGTCTTGACGCTCTTGTCACTGCTGTCGCTGCCTTTGCCTCTACCCGCCGCCTTAACTACGCCACCGCTCTGGTCTCTGACCCTGTCTGTCCTCCGTCCGTTGGGGGTGATCTTGCCCTTGGAAGTGACGTCATATAGGACAGGCAGTACGAGCTTGATCTCCTGTTGGAGGATGCTCCCCATCTCTGTTCCATGCTGCTAGTCCCTGAGGGTGACCCAGGCACCTTTGACCTCCCGACCCCTCGCACTTACGCTGAGGCGACCTTGGGACCCTGGGCCTCTCAGTGGATAGCTGCCATGGAGCAAGAGATGGCATCCTGGAGGTACACTGGCACCTACGTTGACGCAGTTCCCCCACCGGGGGTGAACGTAGTCGATGGCCGGTGGCTCTTCAAGGTGAGGCACCCTCCTGGAGAGCCGCCTGAATTCAAGGTGCGCTACGTGGCTAGAGGCTTCAGTCAACGAGAGGGGGTGGACTTCTTTCAGACCTTCGCCCTGACCCCGAAGATGACTACTCTTCGAACGCTACTACACATAGCAGCATAGCGTGACTACCAGCTCCACTCCCTCGACTTCTCCAGTGCTTTCCTTCCGGGTAGCCTACACAAGCAGTTCTACCTGCACCGTCCATAGGGCTTCACCGGTACCTTCCATCCTGGGACCCAGTGGCTCCACTGGTGCCCGGTTTACGGCCTGTAACAGGCACCACGTGAGTGGCACGACACGCTGCGTGCTACGCTAGGTGACCTGCAGTTCTTCCCGTCCTCTGCAGACCCCTTGCTCATCGTTCGTGCTGGCCGGACTCCGTTCTACATCCTTGTCTACATAGACGACCTGGTCTTCGCTACTGCAGACAGAGACGCGCTGGCCTCCGTGAAGGCCGAGATGCTGTAAAGACACACCTGCACTGACCTAGGAGAGCTGCGCTGCTACCTTGGCCTGCAAATCTCCAGGGACAGAGCAGCACGCACTATCACTCTCACGCAGTCACAAGTGGTGCAACAGGTCCTTCAGAGGTTCGGTCTTCAGTCCTCCTCCGCACAGCCCACACCTCTGCCAGTAGATCACTGGCTCTCTGCTCCAGTTCTTGAGGAGTCAGTAGAGCCCAGTGGTCCTTACGCAGAGCTGGTGGGTTGCCTAAAGTACCTGATGACTTGCACTCGTCCAGATCTCGCATACCCTCTAAGTATCCTAGCTCGCTTTGTGGCCACAGGTAGACACCGATCACAGCACTGGACGGCCGCTAAGAGGGTTTTGCGTTATCTAACAAGTACGCCGGGCATCTGGCTAGTACTGGGAGGACGCAGGCCAGTGGTCCTTACTGGGCACACTGACGCTTCTTGCGCAGACGACGCTGAGACCCTCAGGTCCTCTCAGGGCTACTGCTTTAGCCTTCGTCCCGGTACGCACGAAAGCAGCAAATCGAAATGCGAAAACTGATTTCGCTCAAGAAATATGGTAATGGATGTTTTGTGCTCCATTTCAGGCACTTCGCATTCTTCGAGCGCAACCCGATGTTCCAGATGAGTTGCGATTCCCACCCGAAAAGCGCAATCCGAAGTTCCAGCACCGGGTTGCGCTCGCCAGGACGGATTTCGCGAATTGCGGTTCCCGAGTTGCGCAACTTGGGCATGTTTTGCTGAAGTACCACGCCCTAAGATAAGGATATGGAGGAAGAGCAGAGAAGGTGATCGATGAGTGAGGCTGAAACAGCGACATTTTTGCGGCTCTGTAAACCCTCGAGTAGACCAGCTGTGTTAGAGCCACATTTTTGCAGCTCTGAAGAAGCTTGTTTTTTTCGGTCAGAAATTGCCCCGTGACACTGAAATTCGCGTAATGATGTTTTTAACGGGAATTACTAGTAGTGTAACTTAAAGCGAGAGACTATAATAGTGACCCCCCTTTCTAGTTGGGCCCAACTAGAAACGACCCAGCAGTGAATATGTTTTTGGAGGGGCGAGCAGCAGCCCCCGTTTTTTACCAAGCCGTAGGCCACGAAATTGAATTGCGCTTGCGGCATTTCGCACTGGCGACAAAATTTACGACCATGGATTTGCGTGGTTAGCATTTCGACCAATCGGGGCCCTGCCTCAGTTTTGCTGGAGTAGTGAACCCCGGTCCAACTTGAAATTCAGGTTGGGCCCACTTGGTGCAGCTTACTAGCAGTGGGGGCTGGGCGACAGGTGGCGCGCTGCTTGCGATTTTGCCCGAGCCATTTTCCCCACCGTATGTCATGTTTTCCCCGCCAACCAATTAGGTAACTGCATCTTCTCGCCCAGTTTCCCCTGGTTGCATTTCTCGACAGTGTACCCTCTGCCTCGTCGCAGTTTTGTCCCTTAGTCGCAAAAACGGACGTCTGGGCCTTTTCAAGCTGGGCCCACCTTCACTATTTTGACCTCTCGCTTTAAGAAAGCGAGTATGTAACACGTAATGCATCCAGTTGCGAGCTCGGGGGTTTTGCCAGTTCTTGACGAAAAAGAAAAAGAAAAAGAAAAATCAGTATCCTGTGGCGAGTGTGGCTAGGCGGGTGTCATTGCCACGTCGGTTTTCACTTCCGTCTGGCAGTTGCGCGTAACGAGCATCCCCACTGGGGAAATAAAATAAAAATCGCCAGGTGGCCAGATTCGTTCGCCACAAGTCGTCTACAGTAGGAACAAAATCAAACAAAATTGCAACGAAAACTCCCATTGGCAGGGCATTTGGCGGAAAGGCGAAAAAAAGAAAAAGAAAAAAATCCAAACGCACAAAAAACAGAAGATACATTCCTAAAATTGGGCTACAGCATACGGGACAAAAGGTTTCAGAAACTGTACAAGGAGAAACGAACAACAACAAGAACAAATTCAAACAACGTTGCACAATTTTTAAACAGTGGCGCAAACTCTGATTCACAAGGTATAACTTAAAGCACACCTAAATAAAGTAAACACATATGTACATGAAAGCCAACTATGTAACATTTCAAATTGTATTAAATGCAGTGACATTGTGTGTATTTTTATTAATGCACTGATATGACATACACCATCGATTCACTATTTATTATAGAATGTATGAAATCATTATGAGATGTAAACAGATACTTTCACATCAAAGCTTGATCATTAGCGTAAGCACATACTGCAAAGCTTATTATGATATATATATATATATTTTTTCCCTTGCACTATTATCTTGGGAAAGTATACCGGCGCTCAGTATTAGGGGCCTCGATAACTTGTACGATCAGTGACATGATATAAACAATCAGAATTAGCGAGTTTGTAACATGTTTAATCAGTCGAGTTCCATCGTTCGTCAGTAGAAGTAACCCCCGCCCGTCGAGGAACGTTTTCCCGCTCGCGCCAGCCCAATTTCGTCATCATTGCGGCTGGCGCGAATTTTTTCCCAAGCTCCAGGCGCAATTTGAGAGAACTACGCAAAGTATTCCCAAATATACAATCGTTAGACTTCGCACATACAAAATTTCAAAATTGAGACCTTAAGCATTTATATCACATAGGAAAATTGGGCCAGAGCGGGCCGCACATCAAGTGCGACATATTTGAATCATTAACAAACGCCCAAAAAAAAAAAAAAAAACATTTGATACGAAAGGGCAAATCTATCCGGGATCGGTGCTAGGCCAATAAGCCTTGAACATTAAATTGTATTGCGCGTGCGCTAATTTGTTTCGAGCATGACAAGTCTGTCAACTTATACATATTATGTATGTAGAAGTTATAGGCTAGCCTAGGTGTGTGCTTCTAGTGAGTACAACCCCAACAGGTATATGTTCTAGGTTTCTCACACTAGTCAATTATTCTTGCATTCTAACATGGTATCACGAGTAGGTTAGGTCCACCCGCCCGCTTCCGCCCGCGCCCTAGCCTATCCCCCCCCCCTACCTAGCCCTAGCACCTGCCCGGCCCCTAGCGCCCGCCCGGCCCGTAGCGCCCGCCCAGCCTGTAGCGCCTGCCCGGCCCTTAAGCGCCCGCCCTCCCCGTCGCGCCCGCCTGGCCCCGTCGCGCCCGCCTGGCCCCTAGCGCCCGCCCGGCCCCTCCTAGTGCCTGGTCGGCCCCTCCTAGCGCCCGCCCGGCCCGTTCTAGCGCCCGCCCGGCCCCTCCTAGCACTGGCCGGCCCCTCCTAGCGCCCGCTCGTCCGTCCTAGCGCCCGGCCGGCCCCTCCTAGCGCCCGCCCGCTCACCCGGCCCCACCTAGCGCCCGCCCGGCCAGTTGCACCCGCCAGTCCCACAGCACCCGCCCGGCCCCTCCTGGCGCCCGCCCGCCTCACATCGCCCGCCCGGCCTCTCCTAGCGCCTGGCCGGCCCCTCCTAGCACCCGCTCGGCCCCTCCTACCACCTGCCCGGCCCCTCCTAGCGCCCGCCCGGCCCCTCCTAGCGCCTGCCCGGCCCCTACTAGCGCCAGCCCGGCCCCGACACGTCTGCCCGGCTCCTGCGGCCCGCAGCTCCCAGTGCACGCCCAGCTCCTGCGGCCCCGTGTCTTCAGCTTGCCCTCGCTAGAGCGTCTTGCCGCCGTCCTTCTGGAGCTGTGCTGCTGTGTCCATGTGCCGCTGTGTCCTGTGGAGCTGTGCCGCTGTGTCCTGTGGAGCTGTGCTGATGTGTCCCTGTATCGCTGACCCTGCACGATGGCTGACTTCGTCCTCCGC